>OU744319.1:73540329-73967620 GCA_916610145.1 Eristalis arbustorum
TTAAATTCACAATTAAGACCATTTTCGCGTCGCGTGGAATCTGTGCTGGATGTCTATCCACATGATCGTGCAAATCTACATATGTATGCATGTTTTCGGGTGCCTTGGAGGACGTCAACTTTTCCTTTGCCATTTCGAACACACTCATTTGATCGTTCTAACGGCCATAAATCGGCGGACTGTGTCCAAAAAGCGCGTGTTTTGTTCGCGAGTGAAACGTATGCAAATTTTATTGAGCGGTTCTAAGCACGACTGGCAGGCTTTTCAATCGTTTGACGCAAAACACCGTTCTTGTGATGAAAATTACGCTCCGAAAAAAATGGTGTGATGTTGGGCAATTAAAACAGAAAAAAAAAATGAAAAATGTTGTGACGCGATAAACTGAAACTGGAAGAGAAGATTTATTCAAACATCAACTCGTCGCTGATTGATTTAGTTTTGCTCGTGGGGTGATCTCAGTGAATTTATTTGCAATCCGATATGTCTAATCTGACGAGAAGAAATAACTCCATTCTGTCACTCGGCACTGGGCACTCTTGGTTGGGGGTAAACAACAACATTCGAAGGTCGTGGTCGTCTTCACTTCACTTGAGATGTGTTTTGCGAATTTCGCGTCGCAAATGGCTTATTTACACAAACACAAATAATTCTTTAAACATTCAACAAGGCATGTTGTGTTGGTCAAAGAGTGATTGTGGAATTTCTCTGAACACAGTGAACCACATGGGGGATGAAGGATTTTATGTGTGGTTCCGCAGAACTTCAAAAAGAGATTCACGGGGGTGTTATGCAACGAGAGCAGTGTGAGGTGTGGCGACGGATGATTGCAAATGTTTACCGATTCCAAGTGAAATTGCTCCTACAAGTGTTCTGAAATCATTTTGAACGCGCTTGGGTCGATGACTAGAAGAAGATTCACAGGGGTGAAGAATAATTTTATAAAAGCAGCAAGTAACGTCCAATGTGCACAGGGTGCATGCTCAAAAAGGATTAAAAATATTCACAGCGAACAATTGCCCACAAGACATGAGAAATGACAAGACAGACGTTCATCCACACTCAGACCACCCATTTCTTCATCATTAAAACATAACACAATTTAAATGCACAATTAAACATTTAAGGAGTCAATATCACCTCAATCAAGCCGCGATAAAGCATGTGGCTTGTTTGTAAACCAAATTAGAATCGATTATCATCTCCGTTTTAACTGATTGTCCACACAAAGCCCCCCACGACGCAGACAATACCCCACCGGCGAATCGATTCGCGTACGATCTCATTGCTTTTCGCATTAGTCACTTGTGCACATGTGCCATGAGTAAGCAGATCAACTGTGTAGGCCTGAGAGACAAGAGAAAGGTCTGCAGCAGTGGATGGAGGGGTGATCTGGGGTTTATTCGCGCGGCTTATCCCAATCCAAATCAAAAGTAGGCTTGCAATGTTTGAAGTGAAATTGCACCAAGTGCAATATCTGCTTCAAGGACACTGGAATTGCGAGATCTATGATCTTTGCTGAGTGCCACCAGTAATGGGTGCGTTTTGGGGGAGAAAAGTTTCACAGATCCATATCCGATGTGGAGTCGGTATTGACTTGTTTTTTTTTTCTTTTCGCATAACCTTGTGCAATCGGCGGCGGTGTTGAAAACGCGTTTCTTATTGATTATTCGCGATTGCGCATTGCAAATATTAGCGTGAATAACTAACTCGAACCCTTTTAGTTTAACGATCTGTGCAGATGGTGTGTGGGAAATGCCGCTGACGAACAGCTGTTTTCGATTTAATTTTTCGATTTCGATCGAAGATCGACGGAGATTTGGGTCAATATCATCTGTGATTTTCTAGACCGACTCTTAAAACTGATGGTTTGTTGATTGCCGAGTTCGCTAAGGTGGGGCAGTGCTCGAGTGAATTTATATCCACTTCAACCGTCCAAGTTGCTGTGCAGTCTGCAATTACGAGCAGTCTCGCCTCGTTCACAAGGAGGAGGTAACATTTAAACCTCCTGCAGTTTCCACGCAATCATCTTCAGGCATCTGCTGGCCTTCCACCAACCCACCGAGCCGGACCAGTTCCGCAAATTTTCCACTCGCCCATAAACTCTGTTCTCCCACTCCTGTGTCTATTTTTACAGTCCACCACCAGCGCACGAGAAGGGAAACAGGAAAAGAAACCCCAAGGAACGGCCATTGCCTTGAACTTGACTATTTCGTTGGAACCGATACGAAGAACTAACCAGTTTGTTGATCGCTTCGTTTTTGTACGATTGTTTTTTTTTTTTCTTTTCGTTTTTCTGCATCGGCAGGTGTTGCCAAGCTCTCCGCATCCATGAACCACCACATTTTCGCTGACTGCATCAGAAAATGACACCAAAACAACGCGACTAGAGGTTATTCAGTTCTTCTTCAGTTCGCCACAACAAAAGACTGAAGCAGAAATGCAAGAACGAAACTCAAAGCTTCTCAGAAGTGACTGGTTAACGAACATTCTCGGGCTAATCAAGGTGAGCACCGCACAAAGAGGTCGCGGTTACGCGCAGTTTTCTTTGAATCCGACACACGCGAATTGGAAAATGAACAAACAAAAAACTTATAAACACAAATTCTTACATTTTGGTACACGAGTCCTCGTTCCTTCCGATCGTTCACTGAAGAACGTATCCACAATGTTGAATCCTTGATTGAGCGGCCGATTTGGATTGAGGCTCTTCCTGCGCTTCTCCAAACTGGCGGCGTTCGCCTCCTCCTGAGCGCTCACTGTGCTGTAGCGTCGACCGAAATATTCTGCGAGTTCTTTCATGTTTCGTTTGTTTGCTTTCTTTTTTTGTAATCAAATCAAATCAAATCAAATAACTTATTAACACCTTCACTAAGAACAAACTCAAACAGCTCTACGCATGGATTTACTCTTGCGATTTTTGGATTCGTATTTTCATTTCACAATTGTTTTCTCTGAGATGCGACGCTTTTGGTCGTTATTTTTGCAAATTATTTCAAGTACGAGTTTAATTCAAAATTGATCAATATATTATTTCGTTGGGGTTGTGTGTGAGAGATAAAAAAATATTCAACGATATATTCAATAAATCGACTTCATTTCCGTTACGTTACGTTTGGCCACAACGAACTGTACAGCGTGCGGAATGACTTGTGATTTAAGAGAGCGACAAATAAACGAGAGCTTTTCGCAAAGTTCGTCTGATCGTTAACGATGTTCACTTATGAATGAAACCCCTAGGTAGTGGCGAGATAAGAAGGAACCTTTTCGGTCGTCGATCGCCGACGTTGTGGCGAAGCTTCTTGTGCTGGTGCTTGTCGGTGACCGGCGATCGGTTGTCGGTGGTCGCTGGTCGGTGGTAAGTGGACGAGAAGACGAGCTAAGGTGAACCCTGGATAGATTCAATTGGATGCAGGTTTGCTTTGTATCTCTCTGCGCGTGTGTGCGCTCGTGTTTGTGTTTGGAGCGGTGTTTAGGAAAATTTATTTGCGTGTGGCTGTGGGAACGAGTTTGCATTTTGCACTCGTGTGGGTCGGTGTTTCTGGTGAACGGTTGATTCTAGGGGGATCGAGGTGTTGAGTGGTGCGCGCGCTGCCAAGCCGGAAGAAAGTTCAAGTGGTGTATTTCAGTTGAATTGACCTTGCCACTTCACTTGGTAAGTTGGCTTGGCAGCGCTACTGACGAATGGGGGTGTGCTCTCAGTGGAGTGCCGGAAATGTTTTGATTCCGTTGCAGGCTGCCTGATGGTCTAGAACGTGACAGTTGCAACGTCCTGCTGGCGGTGCATTGGGTAAACTGGTTCCCAAACTATATCCGATGGACTGTTTGCGGAAAGGTTCTCCACCGAGCTTCTCTCATCAGCACCTCAGACACTCCCCATTTAAATTATTTGTAAATTTATTCATCAGTCGATTTTGTGAAAGAGACATTTGCATCTTTGAAATGTTACCGAGCTTTGGACTCGTTTCCTCCGATCTGCTACTAGTTCTTGTTCCAGTCCAGTTCATCTCCCCCCTTGCGGTTAAATTCTATTTCGGACTGGACACGTGTACCAGGCACTAGATAAAAATAGCCAGGATTTGCTTCTTGCCGCTCTTGAGACTGTTAAATTCACTCGGCGGCCGTTTGAGTGTCTGTTTGAAAAGAATTTCTGCCAATAAACATGTGCCAATAAACACACGCGATACTCAAGTTTTATAGTTCAAGGCTTTTTATTATTTCACTTGATTGACATTCCTCTGAGGATGTCCAATTGAGATGAACTCTGAATCACAAGGCGTGCGGTATGCTGCAGTAATTAAAGTCAGCCGGTTCTTCACAAAATCTGATAAATCACTGGTGTGTCGTATCCTTATTTCCATACGGAAAATCCATAATTTGCCCGCCGGTACTTGTCCCATTATTCAAGTGCCATTAATGACATCTGGTGAATTCAAAAGGCCAAAGGTCCTCCGAGATGAATTAGCACTGGTTTCTTTTTTGCAACCTCATCCGATGAGATGATTCCTTGGATAGCGCTTTGTCATCGGAGACTTCATTCGGTCGACACAAATCTGACTTCATTTGCATTTGATGAGCTACTCGAGGCCCATCTGTTTTCCCATATCCTGGTGATGATCTCGCGAAATGACTCCATTTAAGCGACTGAAACGCGAGCAAGTTCATTGAGCATGATACCTCTTGACAGCCCCGTTGTGCGTGTACCCGCAGCCACAGGTCTAATTGGCGATTTGATACACCCCGTGGCACTTGATTTATTCCCCTTGAATGCCGATCCTAAACCCGATACCAGACACAACGCAAGCGTAACCGGAATTGCAATAACCGAGACGCCTCACCTTTCCCACTCTCTCGTGCGAAGCGTATACGTATTCTCCTCCCAAAGATGCGATACATCATCCTAATAGCAACTAGATAGAATATCATCTGAAAACAAGTTCGCATGTGGCTTTTTTTATTGATTTGATTTTCGAAGAAGAAAAAAGAAATAGTCTACCCAGCGGATCAGCGGATACCGGTTATTGTGAATTTAATCTAAGCAGACGATCGTGTGCTCATATCGGATGCGTGCGGTCTTGCTAGAATCACTAATCATAAAAGCAAAACGCTAATTGATTTCAAATCGGCCGAATGGGATGGGTCACTGACCGCAGGCTGTATTCCAATTCAGAGTCGAGTGCACGCCCAGGTGTCGCACGCACTCATTGTCTGTGCAGATCTACCAGGAACCTGGTATCTGTCAGGTTTTTTGAAAGGTCACTCGGAGAAGAGATTACGAGTTCTAATAACGTGAGACCCGTACCTGGTTCTTAAGTTTATGACGGCATTTGCATATTCTTCCGTTTAAATTGATTCTTGCCTTTTTTTGTGGCTGTGTTGGATTTCAGATTTAAGATATGCAGCATTCGGCAGGAAGATCTCGCGGCAGGTGATGAGCTTTGCATATGCAGATGAATGGGCGAGATTTGCCTTGCTAATCGATTGTGCAAGACATCAGGCGACGGACTAGATCGATTCAGAACGTTTCGCGAGAGACAAGCTTCAGACCCCTTGGAGACACGTCCAGAGCATCCATAGGTTTTTGCCACCATTTCTTAATCAGCTTCGAGCTCGATTAACCCAAATGTGATTTCTCGCGAATAGAACTGCGCGTGCAGCAGATAAGACCGCCTGCATTTCGCAAAAGATAGAGGATGAGGCATCGATAACCTGCGAAGACTCTGCTCAAGCGGACAGTCACACCAGATCCGCAGTTTCTTCACCTGATGGCAAACAAATTCGTTTCTTGTTCAAGAGAAGCCAACACCAGCTGTTATAGCGGAGGGGACCACCAAGCGGTGTGTCTCAAGGGCAAACAAATTTGCCGTGCGCTCACGTAAAACACGGCAAATCACAAATCAATCACAACATTCCACACGTGACCTTTTCGGCGTACACCTTAATTCGCGATTAAAAACTGTATTTCCGACATCCATCCAAAGTGACCCACAATTAACAGCACTGTTTTGGTTTTTTTTTCCGCCTAAACTATCCGATTGTTTATCAACAACGGCTATAACTTTGGCAAGAGGAAAATAAAATACAACAAGACTCAAATCAATACCCAAAGCAACCTCAAGGTCATCCCGTACAAATGCCCACATGCATACATACGTTTATGCATATGTAGAGAATTTCAAACTAGTTTCGCCACTTGCATAAATCCATAAATAATTCACAAATCGATGTGCGTGTTGCGAAATCTCCGCAGACCCTCGATAGATTTGCCTCTCTCGACACGCATTAATTAGGTAATTTCCCAGAGCGTCGAGGAGGGGGGGTTGGGGGTCTCTCTGGCATTCCCAGATAAAGGTCTCCGCGACACATCAGACACATAGATTCGTGATATGTCTCAGGGCTTGCGCGGCTGACGCGACCGCGCTATGCGATGCGTTCGATTGGTTATGAGTAGGAAGTCGAAAATCGAAGCGACATTAATCACCGCATGTTTGATGATCTGAACTTTGCCTCTGTGTTTGTGCGTGTTTGTTGGTCACCACTTAGTTTTAATGAGCCTTCCAGATGCTTCTGCGTCTAGCATAAGCACGCTGACTCAGCAGTGATACTCCTCGTAATCGTAGCTAGTGTCTTTAGGCAGCAATTACAGGGATTATGACGGAAGGTGCGCACTTAAAACAAGTTCACTCCGCATTTTTCTATAATTGCGGCTCAATCAGAGTAGCTACTAGCTAGTTAGCTGTTTCTTTGTCAACGGCGGCGGTAAATGTGCTGTTGTTTATGCATTTCTGATAGACACTGCAATTAGTCTCTATTTGTCCGGGTTGGTGAAACAAGTTCTTGGTTGCATACGTCTTATCTGGACTTCGCGAAGGTCACATTTTTATCCTTTATGACGGAGTCTTTTGTGGGTTATCTGATCCCGGTCTTGAAGGTGGTTAACTTCTCTCCTGCGTCTGTGTAGTCCGTCGGCTGCCCTGACGGTGATCTCTCAAGCTCAAGAAGTTCAATGTTTTGATTATTTCGCCTCTTTGTAGACATGATTCATGTGCCACCAGTTGTTCCAGTACACAAAAAGTGTACCTACAACTGAATTTAAAGCAGATCCAAATAGTGAAGAGGTTTTGACTTCTGTCGAGCAGTAGTCCCCGTGCGGCTAAGTGCTCGATGGATGTGGGTCACTGTGCTATCAAATATGCGGAATTGTCATGAATGAATAGCAGATTAGCAGCGACTTGATGAGGCGTGAAGGAAAAAAAAGTAGTGTTTTGAGGACAGCGACCGTAGGAAGGCGAAACTTAGCGTCATAGCTGATAAAACTGAGGTCGGACATGCGTGTCTGTGTGTGCGCGAGACTTTGAGGGGCCTTGAAACGAATTGGATTTTTCTCACATTTTCGGTAGACAGTCCAGGCAAGGCGAAAGGTCCAGTTCTCGTGATATCAAAATTCCCCATGATCAATAAAAATACCAAGCAGATGACAAAATTCAAATCCCCCACGACGCAATTTCTTTCAGCAGACTGTTGGCAACCTTGAAACCCGAGAAGACAGGGCTTTTCAAAAGGGTCGTCACCAGATCAGCTATCAAATGAAACCAGATTCTATGCAAATTCTCGTCCGCGAGGCAATTAACAAGCTGTCCAAGCTCTCGTTTCACGGGTAAAAAAACTAATTTCCCAATCAATTCCCGGTTAAGTCGGTAACGTCTTGCTGTTGATTTTTTTACGCAACAACAAAGAAGAAGGAAGAACAATTGAAGTGAAGCGAACAAAAAAATAAATGAATCAATATGAAAACAGATTGTCGTTAATTGCCTCGAAGTCGCGATAAGAGATGACACCAATAACGAGACATTTTGATGGACACAACAACCTTCGTGACCAGAGTCGACTTATTTTCTATTTAATTCGTCATTAATAAATCCCACAGCTTCGGCTATAGTCCAGATTAAGATTCTGCTCCACTCGAAGGCGGAGCGGCCACTTCAGGAATACAGACAAGTCTTCGGGGTCTATCTGAAGTGCCAATCGGAGTGGTGTACGTGCTCCAGATTCGGCGGGGTGATTTCCCAACTTCAGCATGCAGCGCCGGCGATAAGGCATTCTCGTGGTCTGTTTTCTTTTTGTTTTTTTTTTTCAAGCGCGGTAAGCTGCCCCCATATCAGGACATTCTAGCGGTGTAAAGATCAAGCTGTTAGCGGGCGTTTGTTTATTTCTTGTTTCCGCCGTACGACCCGGAGATAACGCCGAGCCACGAGTGTTGCGTAAACAAATCAAATTCGAAAGGGTAAACAGAGGTTTTTTTTCTCCGTTTTTTGAAAGTGTTCTTATGTAAGATAACGCTGGGGGAGGTGGTGGGTTCGATAGAATGACACAAGGTGCTCCGCCGAGAGGAATGACTTGTTTCACGAGATTGCATAAAGCTAGCACCGAGCATCCTCCTCTGACTTGCAGCATCTGGAACGGCTCTCTGACTAGCCAACCGAGCGCGTGTTCTATTTTCGTGATCGGACTGATTAATTTCCCCCCAGACACTGTCTGAGAAGATGCATCACGACCTGGGGTGGAATTATTCGATAGAGACACGTACTGATTTATGTGCGGTGGGGATTGTCTTGTAGGTTCGTCATGCTTGACGATGAATTCAGCCGGAGGTGTTTCCTGTTGACGCAATGACTTGATTCATTGTCTGTTGTTGGAAAAACAGTCAGAAATCTTGACCACCCGTCGCACTCCTGAGACGTCCACGGACTGTCAAGCTTAGACTACGTTCTTGTGAAACCCTGTTTACACAAACCTGCTCCTAAACTCGAAATATTCCAGACCAATCTAATGGGATTCACATGCAATATCTGAAAAATGTCATAGAATATAAATCTATGTCAATACTTACGTGGAATTGGAATAAACATGATCAATCACTGCTGTTGTCAGTCCTGCAGAGCGCACAAATTAACACACACACTTGCACAATCAATTCACCGAAGAATATTCAAATTTTCAAAAAAAAAAACAAAAAACAAAAAAAAACGTCTAATACTGCAACGAAAGCTGAAACGGGCTTATTGAGTGAGTCTACAGTATGATTAGACTCATACTGAAGCCAGTCAAAGTGAAGAGAAATAATTTATAACGTTGCCGAAAGCACACTCGGCGACGTTATGAAACCATCAGACTTTCAGCTTCTTCGCCTGACTCTGTGTCGGACGCGAAAGTGATAAGAGCTAGAACGTTTAGCTGCCGACCATGACTTGTGAATGTAATGGTAATCCTTTCCCCGGAGACGGGAAGAACGTCACCATCAGCATGGTCTCTGCGTCAAATGGGTCACATGCCAGAAGAGCGCCACGTTTCGTGTGGGTGCACGAGGAAGATGCGTACGTTTGTCCTAGTTCTTTTTTTTGGGGGGGGGGCAGAGCTTGAAGTTCTCACAGCTGATCAGATGGGTGCCCAAACAAAAAACAAAAATCAATTGGATCGCCTATTGATCTCTAACCGAACAGAATTCAATTCACCCAATTGGAGGCAAAGACAATTTCGTTCGCAAATTCTATGCAAATCTAATTAAGAAATCATTGAGGACGTCAATTAAATTATGTGCCTTCATATGTTTGGCTGTGCAGGGCAACCGAAGCGAAGGCACAACTCGAGTTCAAACGACCACAACACGTTCGTACTTGGGGTGCGCAATAGGGAACCCGATGGGGAGGAGAACAACCTCGCCTCGTACACATCGTCGAATTGGGTCACTGCAAATTAAATTAGCCACACACTTGCGGCACAGTCTAATAGCCTCTTCTCATTTCAGTTTCACTTTGCCGGTCGAGTGTACACTCTCACTTTCGGTTTGAGGAGGACGCAAAAAATAATAGGAAAAAAACAAACCGAACTTGATCGGTGATCGGATTTCGATGACTGGACGATTAGCGGGGGCAACTTATGAAACAATCAGTTTCGAGCGACCGGTGAACGAGGCTAAAATTAGATCACCTACGCGGCTTCACTCTGGGAGACGCGACGTACTCGCGTAGTTTGCTCAAGTGGGCGATCGGTGTTTATGCGAACGAACCGCCGCCGACTGGTTGCTCTTATCCAAGAGACGATCTTGAACTTGTAGATACCGTTGAATGAATGACACCGAACGCAGATACAAATCAGAGAGTAGCCGAATGTATCCCAGGGATGAATGAACGATGCCGCCGAGTGCGATCGGTTATTTGATGATTTTTTTTTTGTTTTTCGTTAGTCTTCCTCAGTTGACTGCGGGCACGCGTATGTCCGTTGGTTGAATAAGTAGCCGATCGTGGTAGCCAACAAACACCTATTGACCACCGAATGATAACGTGCTGGAATTGCCCGTCTTATCTTTCACCGGACACTTTACGTACTTTTCGGCTACTGACGCGGGTTTGTGTCGACAAACATATCAACACTTGGGCATGTGATAACATCAGCCATGTAGGTGTACGCAGCGGCAGACGCATGATCGGTGGAGCCGTGGTCTATGCTCGGTGGGAGGTGTTTGTGTTTTTTTCTGTTGTCGTCTACGCGATGGAATTGGAAAATGTTTTCCTTTCCGATTGAGCGTTGCGCAGTAATACGCAGTCATGAAGGTGACCTTGAATTGGTCACTTATCAGGTGTTAAATAACGCTTTTAATTCGGAGCGCAGCAGTAGGGGTACACTGTTGAGCAAATTACCGCCATTCTAAATCCATTTCAGGCACATTACCAGCTCTTTGTTTGCTTTCGCAGATCTTTCGCAGATCTTTCGCACATTCTACCGCAGCAGCCGCCACACTTTACCCAATGACGTGGTTCGTTGGTACACACCTCCAAAATAGTTGCTAGGTACCCGGATTAAGAACCACCGAATACACCGAAAAAAAGGCTAGTGCCTCTGTTGATTCAGAATTCAATTAAAGCCAGTTTACTCACCTTTTATCAGAAAGTAAACAGAGATGAGCACACGAGCCGTGAATCTGGCGAAAACGAAGACGGAATCGCCCCTGAGTCACGCTCACAAGAGCATCTCACCTGTGCATATCTCCGAGACGAGATCGGGATCATTACCAAATGAAATCGGCAAAGTCATGCACACATGTGCTCGGCGTCTGAATTTGGGTTTTTAGAGGCGACCAATTAGCGCTGACTGATTGTTCTTGTTCTTGCCGCTGCGTTGGCGGCGAATTGAAAACATCTGACCGATTTATGAGACGGATGGTTTGGAAAACAATCACGTATCGAGCACTCATCACGTGTCGACGTTTTTATCGCGTACGAGATGCATAATTTCGTGTATTTTTTTTTCGGGGGGCATCTGCTGAGAATGGTTTTTGAATTCTTCGGGAATGTGTGGAACATGTGTATCATCCGGCGGGTGGTTTACAGAGATAGATTTGCGGTGAATACTAAAGATTAAGGCTGGTAAGTGGTGATGAGTGTCAAGTTTCTTGTGAGTCAATGGAGGAGGTCTTCGAATGCAGAGCACGCAGTCGGTGGCCGGGGATCACCAGACGCAGAGTGGACCGCGTGGGATTTTTTGGATCATGGTAATCCGTTGGTTAACGAATTTTTTTCCGGGATTAATAAAGCCCATCATCTCCTTTGATTGATGATCACTGCATTGCGTGCTAGAAGATACACCTTTCGCCGGCATCGCCACTTCAGAGGCATACCTTTCTCCACGTGAGTCGAGCTTGATACATTAATCACTGTAGTTTATGTCAAGAATGTCACATTTTCCCCCATCGACCTTGGACGTATCTCGTTTAGCCTGTTATTTAATTGCCGTGACTGACAAGCTACGACTGATGGCAGATCTATTTTTACACATTTTATGAGGACTGCACTTCGTCCTGAAGAGAAACCTCCTCACTTCTCCTCGGATGCCACGTGAGATTGTCAGGTGTCTTTAAATGGTAACACATGCAGTCAAAGATATGCGAAAATTAATTGCAAAGTACAAACAGTTTTAATTGCTTTAATAGCCCTGTAGACAGGGGAGCGGGAGCGGGAGCGGGAGCAGGCTTAAGCGCGAACGCGCACTCGGTCAAGTTCTCAGTAATTTGCTCGCAAAGGTTGCAGCGATGACGATGCGCAGTGAAATACCAGCGGAATCTAATTGAATTTACACCTTGCCTGCGCCCCGATGAGATATTGCTAATTCATAACCATTTTCCTGACGAATTATCTATCATTAGATGGATAAATCCTTCGTTCGAATTACGACCGCGTCTCATTACAGTAATCTCACGAGAAAATAATCGCCAATCGCAGGAAATATGCTGATGATTTGTTTTTTCTTTTTTTTTTAATTTGAATTGACCAGGTTTTTAATGGCACCTTTCTCAGCAACACTTGTTTACATTTTATATAATTTATGCAGTCGATTTTGCAGCAAAGCGCACTCATGGGCGACGCATGCACAAAAATCACGGCATCCGATGACGCTGAATGAATGCGTGCTTGGTGTGGTTTTGATTTTTATGAGCATGCAATTTTTATTTACTTAACAAAAATATGGAATCAATGTGTTTGAGTTTCTTTCTGAATATACAATGTTTTCTTTGATCAACAAATGTTTACAATTTATTTAATATAGATATATTTGTTTTTTTTTAGGTTTTTAATTTAATTTAAAAGTAAAAAATAAGGGGGAAGCAAATTAAGAATAATTTCTTTGGGCATTGAAATTGACGGAATCAAGTCGAACCTGGTTACACCTATGAAATTATTTAGGAATTTTTAAAATTAAAAAAATATATATAAATTTAAATAAGTGAGTATCCGCGAGCCACCGAGCGGGGATTAAAATGAGTGTATGTGTGTGTGTGTTTGTTTTTAAGACGTTTCGAGTGCGCAAACGATTGATGGGATGGCTAGTTTGTATATGAGATACCTTGGCTCATATGTATCTGGTTAAAAGGATATTTGCATTTCTGATTTCCTGAAATTTTCCGAAATGTTTTTTGGGTTCGTTTTTTTGGTTCTGTTTCTTTCATTTTGATTATAAATAAATAACTAAAATCATCAGTCAAATAAAACGTGAATCAGTCAATTTGTCTGTCGTAGCTGTCGAAGCTGAACATTTGCTTTTTCATGTTTTCGCTTTTCGAGAGGCTGTACGGCGACAGGACCATCGGCAGGAAATCGAATGCTTTCAGTTCTGGAAGCTTTATGTTGAGCTGGAAGCAGAGGGCAAAGTGGTTAGGTTTGGGTCACTGCTGAGGGGGTAGAGTTTTGGAGCCAAGACAGACAGGTAACGTAAATCGAGCCCCATACAAACAGAAGACAAAGACCGACAAGGAGTGCAACGATGAAGACAATAAAGGGAGACAGCAGACAAGGCACAGAGAGACAATAGAAGACCAGACAGAAAAACAAGACAACCCACCCATCCCACTCTGGAGACGAATAGACGATCCAATCTACTTTACAAATACACAAGGCTGATGATTAACAATAAAGTGGCAACAAAAGGATCAACCAAAGCACTCACCGAACTGATTTTTGGTGAACTCTCACCATTACTATTCGCCCAGATCGGATCAATCCAGAATGGCATGTTCTGAGAATCAAAGAAAAGCATATAACAAACACTGCACCCCTTCCTTTTCGATTGCTCCCAACTCACCGCATCCGATGGAGGAGTGTCCGGCTTGGGCGGCTCGTAGACCGGATGCATACGCATATTCGTGCTCAGATCGAACATGCAGCCGGCCTGCTGATCAGCGTTCAGGTTGGCGGTGCTGTTGCAGTAGGTTGCCTTGCGACGGTCCCACAATCCGGTGAACCCGACCGGATTGGAGCTGTTGAAGCTGCCGACGCTTGTGTTCGGATCGGAGAGCGAGTTCAGCGACGAGTTGAAGGACGTGTTGAAGCCGGAGTTGTTCAGCGAATTCTCCTTGTTGCTGGACGAAGTGGATGTCATATTGAGTGGATTGCTCATGCTGAGGTTTAGACTGTTGGTAGGGGTGGTGTTGTACCAACTGAGGGGCTGGCTTATTGGGTCGGGTCGGATTATCGATGTGGCAGCAGACGTTGCCTGCGGCTGCTTGGTCGGCAGTGGCACGGCCACTGGGACTGACTGCGGCTTCTGGAAGAAGGTCGGAGCCATCTTGTTGGATGACTTTTTCTGCGCGACGCCGTTTGATTTTACCGCCACGTTGGAGCGATTGTTCTCGGTGAGTGGCAGCCGCTGGGAGCGTATCTTGCAGGGAAGCTTCTTGCTGCTGGCCTTCTGAGTGATCGGCTGCTGAGCGGATACGTTGCGAGAGATCAAGTTCAGCGCCAGCTCTGAGCGGGCGATCAGGGAGATCTCGCAGCGCTCCTGGGAAGTGCCCATGTTGATGGAGAATATGTCCGGGTACGCACGAATTATCGTGTACAGGTTGGGGAAGCCGTATTGGAAGCAGTGGTTGCACTCCACGTTGAGGGCGCTCTTTATCTCGGACAAGAGCATTGTGCGGTGCTCTACGAACTGCACCACTTCCATGAGGAACTTCATGAAGCTCGACACCTTGACGAACTTTGTGTCGTTCTCGCTGATTATCTGAAAGGGAACAAACGTGAGTTGGTGAGTGCGGTGTGCACAGTCCATTAGCTCACCTCAACAGCGTGCTTCATGGCGGCGATCGAGTTCTCGGGGAGTCTCTCGCGGTACTTCAAGCTAAAGGAACTTATGAAATCATTCATAGGAAGTTGATCCTTTCCGTGCTCTTGGATCACGCTGCAAGAGCGGTAGCACTGCGTGCGGAAGACCGCATCGTCGTTGTGGCAGATTATCCAAGTCGTGTTGTCGTTCTTCAGGACCTGAAAAGAAAGCAAACGTTAGGGAGGCTGGTTAGGCCCTTATGCTGTGCTCACCTCAATGTACGGCAGAAGGTTGACTCCCTCGTGGATGTCGGTCACGCCCAGAGCCTGCGGCTGAATGTTGTAGCCGAATTTCTTCTTGTGCAGCTCGAGGACTTCGTCGAGCTTCATGCAGGTCTTAGAGGAGCCGGTGAATTCGCGAATCAGCTCCTCCAGCTGCTCGGCGAACACGCGACGGGCGACTTTCGCCGACAGGAACACCTTCTTGCCCTCGTCGTTGGACTGCTCCATCTCGACGACCCCCTGAATGGCTTCGATGAGGTCGGCCAGTTTAAAGAAGCCGTAGTCACTAAGGCGGCACTGATACGCGAAGTGGTAGTGGTAGGAGCGGACGAATTTCTGGAACAGAATCGAGTACTGCGGGGCATTGCGGAACAGCTCCACCACCTCGCTGGCGAAGATGCTGGTGTTCTCGATCTCAGTGGCAGTCTGCTTGCGCTGCGGAATCGAGATGAGGATGTCCTTGCCGTTCTGCACCGTGGCTACGGTCACGATGTTCGAGTTCACCAGTCCGTCGAGGATGTCGGTGATGTCACAGACTCCGTAGTCGGTGATGTCGAAGTCGCGGTGCTGGATCTGGGCGAAGATCAGCGGCAGCTGTGACAGGAGGACCGACTTGTTGCCCGAGGCCCTCAAGATCCTCAGCAGGTCTGAGGTGAAACGACGCACCTGCGTGCGGTGGGTGAGGGTGATCTGGCGATTTTCGCCGTCACCCATGATCTGCACTACCGTGGAGAGGGCTTCGAACAACTCGAGAAGCTTGGTGCAGCCGTAGTCCGCCACGCGGCACTGCTTGCCGAAGTGGTTGTGGTAGGCCGGGATGAACCGGTTGAACTTCATCGTGGACTTCGGGGACATCTTCACCAGCTCGACCACCTCTCTCGAGATCTGGTACAGCGGATCCGATGTCGAGGCGTTCTTCGCATAGAACCGCCCGTCTCCGTTGTCCTTGCCCATGGAGCTGGTCGGCTTCTGCCACTCCAGGATCTTGTTGCCGAAGCTGTTCGTCTGGATGTGTATCCCGTGAACACAACACACCAGGTGCTCGAGGTTGACTCCCGTCTCGTTCTTGGCAATCTTGATGTTCAGCTCGCCCTCGATGCAGTGGAGCAGGCTGGCGACGGGTATGTCGCCCGGGTGGCTCTTCATCAGCGGGTAAATGATCTGCTGGATCTCGCTGATGGTCATGAAGACGTTCGGCAGCGGCTCGATCTCCTGCTCGGCCCAACCCTTGTGCTGCTCGCGCTTGAAGTGCACCGTGCAGTAGGGCACACTGTGCTGCAGGCCCTCCATCAGGGGGCTGCTGTCGAGTGAGTTGAAGAGGTCCGGCTGCAGGCTTATGAATTTTTCCTCATTGCTGTCCGAGTTAATATTGCATATGTCTTGCATCTTGTACAGGTCCAGCACACTGATGGACGTCTTGAAGCGCGACTGGAAGAGTTCGCGGAACTTGTACATGGGCAGAGTGTAATAGGGGACGTCCTTGAGTAGGCCGGCTACTTGGCACCGGAGTGTGTTGAACTCTGTGAGCGACGAGTCGCGCGTGTACGAGACGATCATGCGCTTGTGACCGATCTTCTTGCGGTGCAGATTGGCGACAACCTGCTTCGCGAAGTTGATATTCGGAACGGTGACCTTGGCGTAGGAACTGCCCTCGAACACCAACGAGACCACCGGAGTGATCGGCTTCAGTTGGTTCAGGAGGAAATTCCGAAGACTGGTCTCGTCCATTGAATAGTCCAAGTTATTAATCTGTAACGTGACAGTTTGGCTGGCGTCGCTGCCAGAGGGGGACCCGTTTGCCTGAAACTGGGACGCACTGCCGTTGGCTGATCCCTTGGCATTGCTGGCGACGGCGCTGCTGCCACCGCCCAAGCCGACGCCCACGTTCGTCAGGGAGTTGGTGTTTGTATTGGCTATTGCTGTGGTGACTGCAGCAACTGCAGCCCCCGCCGCATTGTGGCCGTAGCTGTAGTCCAGCTCCCCAATCCGATCGTACAGTCCGCCACCACTGGTTCCAACTCCATTGGAGACTGGCGGAGCGATCAGAGACGATGCGCAACTTTGGTAGATCGGAGCGAAGCTTTGGAATTGCATATTAAGCGAGAGGGACGTTTGATTGCCCAAGGAAGAGGCAGAAGCAGCGGCGGCTGCTGCAGCAGCACACGCACGATTGTGATTGTACGGCATGTAGCGATTTCGATTGAAGCATCCGCTGCCAGTATTGTTCGCGTACTGGCACTGCGGCGGTGCAATCTGCTGCTGCTGCTGGCCCAGCACCGATGCAACACTCGACGGTGGAAGGTAAGTCTGGTTACCTACCGATGTGCTCTGTTTCAGCAATGTGTTCGCCGCCGCAATCTTATTGTAATTTTGCTGATTGCTAAAGTAGCTCAGCATCGAGCTGCGTCCCGCCGCGTTCAGGTCATCTCCAGTCGATGTGATGTTGCTGCATATCGCATTGTTGTTCACATCGACCGTAGTCGATGAGAAGTACATCGATGTCTGGCCATAGTCCGCTGCGGTGGTCACAGCCGCGTGCGGTTGCTGAATCTGCAGCCCTGTCGACTGCAGACAGCTGTTGTAATTCATAAAGCTGTTGGCATCATCTGGATGGAAGCTGCAAGAGAAAACATTGAGTCACAAGTCGAGCATCGTCAAGCAGGGACTAACCTAAAGAATCTATCGGCCATCTTTGTGATAGGTTCAACTTTGCTCCAACTGTCGGTCGGTCTGGAACAAAAAAATAAGGTAAGCAAATAAACAAAAACAAGAGAAATGTAGAAAAACAGAGTTGCATATAAACCGCGTAGCCTGTAATTACGACCGATTGGAATAAAGCGGATTTAATTGGACACTTCTTGTTGATGTAAATATCTCATTAGCCTTACATCGGGTTGAGCGACACCTAGCCACTTATTATCTAAATTGATTTATTAATTGCAACTGCTGTGGACATTGATTATGATTGTGCAATGCGCGACCACAAGGGCTGACGTGGAGCGTGAGAAGTTTGCAGGAGGAAAGTAGTAGGACCTTTCAAAGAGGTTACCAGAATTTGAAGTTGAATAAAACCCACTGAATGCGTTCGCACTGCAGCTAATTGCTAGCACACAAAAACAAACAAATTAAATAACTGGACGGTTGAGTAGCATACGCCTGGATCAGCAACAACATTCGGGAATATTCACCTTTCGAATCGATAAACTAGTTCACAGCAGGTTATGTCAGTTATGTCGGTTATGAAGAAGATAAAGAACGCGTTTTGCGGTTTCTCCTAAACTGTCGGCCCGCCTGCAAACTGTACGCCACGGACCAATCTAATTTAATCATCAGTTATGTACGAAAGATTTATTCAGGATTCCGTTAAAATAAACGCAAACTGTATTGATGTGAACTACATATGCACTCTGCACAAATTCAAAGATATCACCCGTCACCCCCAAGACTCCAACTCACATTTGAGATATTACAGATGTTTATGATTAAGAAATTGCCAAAACTCTACCAATTTCTGTCAGCAAACTGTAAGGACTCATGTACTTGCGCTCACTTGTTGCAAGAAGGAAAACAAAACAACTAAATACCATAAAAGAGCACAGCACTTGAACTTGGAACTATTCGTTGGTTTACTTTTACTTTTGCGTAAATTCACTAGATCACTTTTCTTAGCACACGCACCACCGGTTGTTAACTCTTACGAATTTTCTTAAATATTTTATATTAATAAAAAAAAGGTTAAAAATTAACACTTATCGAAAGACATAACAAATTAGTGGACACGGAAAAATAATCTTAAACCAAATGGACCAAGAGCACATAATAAAATGATCCGGTTTCGGTCAGGACTCCAGCGGCGAGGGGGCAAGGAATGTTGTGGAATTTAAGACAAGTCGATAAAAAAATATGGAAGCCCTTGAAGAAAGGCGGGATTTTGAATTTGACTCGCTTCTAGCCTAATCGCCGCCAAGAAACGAAGCATATTTTTAGGCTGGTACTCCCCCGGAAAGCCCGTTCATTTGCCCCACCGGCACAGCACAATCAACTTGTTGCCGACTAACGGACCAAAAACGCTCCCTCTCACCCCCCAAGAAAACACCCGAATACCTTGTACATAGTGCAAATATATTTCGAACCCATTTCGCATGGCAAATAGATAAAGAGTAAACATAATAAACTTATGAAAGAAAAATGTGTAAAATATTGTGCAACAAAATTTAAAATTCAAATGAATTCTCAATGTTCTCCATGTTTGAATACCGTAGGATCTTCTTCACCGGCGTGATCTTGTGCAGGGTGTCGTCAAAGCTGGTCAACGGGAGTCGCGACTTCAGCGACTTCCCGGAGACCTCCACCGAACGCGACCGAAGGTACGAATTGTTCTTTACGCAGCTGAGTGGAGTTCGTTTGCCGTTCGCTGGTGAATCGAAGACCTTAAGCGCCCTTGGCGGCGTCTGATTGTCTCTGTCCTCGTAGATCATATCCCTTCGGTAGGGCGATTTGTTGACGATCCTCTTCTTCTGCTTGATTCGCTCCAGAGGCTTGTTCGTTGGATTTTGCTGGGTCATCTCCAAGGAGAGCGTCGAGAGGATGCTCTCAATCATGTCATCTTCCTCTGCAGCCACGTCGTCTGTGAATATGATGGGCGTTCTCTCGACGCCAATCGATGGCGAACGTGGATCACATTCGACGATTACTTCCTGGCTGCCTACGCAGCTGGCCATCTTTGGTGTAGAAACTAATGCCACCGAGTCCATCTTTGGTGTAGCAACTAATTCCTCAGTCTTATCCTCTCGCTCTTCTAGTTCTCCCACGATTTCTGCCGACTCTGCAATCTCCTGCACTGGCTCGTCGACCGACGACGGCGGCGGCAGCTTGCTCTCGACGAAGAGGTCAGAGAACGTGTCATCTAGATTCAATGTTTTGTCACATACGTCGTCGAAAATGAGTGGCGTACGATTGAGGAACGCGCTTGGCGACCGCGGATCGTTTAGACTGTATGAGAATCCCTTGAAGAATCGCTTTCGCAACAAACCGACCGGGTGATCGGTTGAGATTGCCGGAATGGTGGCTGCTTGTTGATAAACATCAACTCTTTGTACAGTTTCCTATCGAAAGTATAACAGCGATATAGTATGAGCAAATTTGC
Source organism: Eristalis arbustorum (assembly GCA_916610145.1). Lineage (NCBI taxonomy): Eukaryota > Metazoa > Arthropoda > Insecta > Diptera > Syrphidae > Eristalis > Eristalis arbustorum. The sequence goes on from OU744319.1 coordinate 73,560,346, forward strand.
ACTTGAGTGGGGCCTTACGTGAATGGGTGTCCTGCAGATGTGTGGCGATCTCGGGTCCAGAACGTTTTCTACATAATCGAGATCGGTCTCCACTGTGATTGGTTCCTGTGCCTTTTGAGGTAAACGCTCGGCTTCGAATTTTGTTTGTTTAGCACCCATGATTCGGATTATAAATAATGCGTTTATTTTATTTGTTAAACAATTACGACCAGAATAATTGAGAGGCACTACGAACTTAACACGAACAAAGTTTTCAAACAAATGGCGGTTATATATTGAAGTTTGCGGCATTTTCGAATTCCCACAGACGTCAACCACGCACCAACACTGACTCGAATTCGAAGTGACACCATCCAAGGCAGCAGGTGTCTTTGCGACTGCATTTGATTTGACTGGATTGATTGTATCCACCAAACGACGATGCATTATGCACTCAAAAATTATTCACTACATGTTATTTTCTAAAATTCCACATCACACACAATTTTGTCAAACTCACACAACACCTCTGACACACTCGAAGACGACACAGATTTTCGAAAAACATAGCATGTAGTAGATGACGCGATCTACTACGAATGCACGAAAAAAGCTACTCCCGTTTCATGGCACCGTACACTTATGTACACTGCAGGAGTCCGGTGTTTATGTGATTTTCCATTATTTTAAAAACAACAATTTCCGTAAATTTGTGCTAAACATATTCTTCAATATGTTGTGATATTGTGTCGCTTGAAATTTGCACTGAAATAGTTGATATCAGTGTAGGGATTTGTGTTTTAGTTTCTTTTTCCAATTCTTTGAGGCAGGCAAATGCCAATCATCAAACACACTGACGGCAGGAAAAATGGCGTCGTCCGACAAAGATGCTTCTTGTGCAAATGAACCCGATTTCGCTGTGATTTGTTCGTTTTTGGAGAAGTTTTCTGGACAATTACAACTGGAGTATCCAGATTTTAAGCAATTGCAAGATTGGCTAACAAATACGGACGAAGGTGGGTGCTGCGAGGGGATACATTTTCGTGTGATTATCGGGAAATGGTGTAGTACATAGGGGTTTTTTTTCTCGTAATTCATTGGGCATTCGTACTTTCTCGTGTACGCATAAGAGAATCGGAGAGATGCCCGAAGAAAGTCGCTCTTACTCTCTGTTTGTTTGTGTATATTTGTCTGCTCTGCGGAGATGGAGTTTATGTGAAGTGGGAGAGCTATACACACGTTCCCGTCCTAGACGTCAAATGTGATACGCGACGTCTGCGGAGCGGGTGTTGGGGTTGAAAACAAAAGTTTATTTTGATGGGCTGAGATTCTACATATCCTATTTCCTTTCCAGTTCCGAATGGCTTGAGAGATCTACACGTGAAGCTGATGCGTAAGACCCGAAGGACAGTGCATGAGTGTGCCTGGGAGACGGCACTGAGCAAGTTCTGTTTTTCGTACTCCTCGCAGGATGGGTGGGAAATCGAGAGATTCGGGTACAAGAAATCCAGCCTGAAAGTGAAACTCCGCATCATGAGGGTAAGTCAATCTCTTCCGTTCCACATCTTCAACTCAGTTTATGCATCCATTCTCTTTCTTAGGAACTCCTCGAGAATCAGTTTGACAGAAATAGCAAGTTCCGAGCAAAGATACTTACGATGAGCGCCGATTCGTTGCGCACTCAGCCTATAGGTCGCGATCGTCTGGGTCACTCGTACTGGCTCACCCAGGACTTCGACTGCAACCTCAGAATCTATCAAGAGCACCTGGACGAGGAGATCTGGCAAGTGGTTGCCACAAACAGAGACGAATTCGTCAAGCTGATAACGCGCTTAAAGGGCAACGAAGTGGTTTTGCCCTCGGAAATTGGCGTTGTCGATGAGGACAGCAGCAGCAACAGTTGCTCCGCTGCCCTGGTGAAGCCACCGCCGCCAGAAGAGAAGGACGACAGTCAGGAGAGCAACCAGAGCACCGAGGGTAGAATACCAAACATAAAGATCAAACTGGGAAGCAAAGAGAATGGAGTAGTCGTGAATGGAGACTCGCCGGCCAACGAAACCGAGAAGGAGAAGCCGCACGAAAACGGAGTAGTTGCAAAGGAAGAGAAGAAAGTGAAGGTAAATAGCAGTCAGTTGTTAATTTTTTGTTTGTTCGTACTAATGAATTTGTCTTTTAGCCCCTGGTCATAAGCCAGGCAAAGATAACGATGGAGCGCTCGAAGAAACGTTCACTCGACGAGGCTGAGAAGATAGAGCCCGAGGAGGTTAAGAAGCAGCGGCCATCCCTTCTGGATTCGAAGCGGGAGAAGAAACTGAGCAAGTACGAGAAGGCCAAGCAGCAGGACGACGAAGATGAGCAGAACGACGATGAGGAGGATGGTGACGAGGAATGCGACGAGGAGGAAGAAGAGGATTCCGCAGAAGATGGAGAAGAAGAAGAAGACGCCGAAGAGGAAGACGAAGGCGAAGAGGACGCCGATGGGAGTGTTGAGGGAGAAGATGAACTTGAAGAAGACGATGCAGATGACGCGGAGGAAGACGACGACGACAACGTTGGTGAAGAAATCGAAGACCCACCTCTGATCATAAGCGAGGACGGCAGCGGAAAGGAATGCGACAGTGGCAACAATCATTTTTTAGCATTCGCAGGACTTAGTGATGAGCCAGAGTTCAGTGAGGTGATCGAGGAGACGACTCTGCATGTGTTTGGCGAAGGCGCTGGGGCAGAGTGCCTCGTGGGAAACGCCAAAACGAGTGAACCGGAACCGAAGGCAACATTCTTCTTCGGCCAGCCCGGCTGCTTGAAGCTAAGTCCTGTGAAAACGCAACCAAAACTCGAAGACGGCGAGAATCATAACGACAAAAAGGAGGAGGACGACACCAAGTGCACTCCTGAGCCCGCGAATGGGGAGAACCACACAGCCGAGGTTGAGGAGAAGGAGAGCGAGACCACGAAAGAAGAGCATGCTCAGTCTGCGGAGGTTCCGGAGTCAAACAACGACTCCCCGAGCCAAAAGCCAGCACCACGCCCGTCGATAATCAATCGGAAACGTCGCCTGAGTGAGGACAAGCCCGACAAGCACATTCGACACTCGTCGGAGAGCGAAACAGACATCAACTCCGAGGTGGCTGAAGAGCTGGCAGCAGAGCCAGAAGAACCAGAAGACATCGGGGGCAAACGCATTAAGATGAGAAGCAAGATAATGAACACCGAGGTCAGGAAGAAGGTGGAGGCTAAGAGGCAGGTCACCGCGGTGGAGGAGACCACAAGCAGCAGCAGCGAGGAAGAAAGGCCTCGCAAGAAGTGTTCCCCCAAGAAAGTCGAGAAGGATCCCGAGCCCATACTCCCCCTGAAAGCCAAGCTAAAGCAGGCGGCGGTGGCTGCTAGAGCCATGGAGCAGCAAGAGCGAGAGGAGAGGAGAAGTCCTTCACCCAAGAAGCCAGACGATGTTGAACCCACAGAAGCCAAGGCGGTCGAGGTGAAGGACGACCCCGACGATGAGAAGACACCCAGGCTTGAAGTGGTGAAAGAATCAGCAGAAGCAGTAGTCCCTACCTCACCGCCAGTGAAAGATCCTATCGATGTCAAAGAAGAGCCCGAACTTGCCAACGAGTCACACGACTCTCCAAAGTCCCCAGCGAAACAGAACAAGAAGTCACATCATCCCGTCGAGTCGAGCGAAGAGGGCGAAGAAGTCCCCAAGAAGAAGCAATCACCAGAGCAGAGTCCCCGACCGAGTCCCGACAAGACGGAAGCGAAGAAACTGGAGAGAGAGGAGCGAACGCCTGAAAAGGCGGAGCCAAAATCTCCCGAGCCAGTGCCCGATGAACACTCTGTTGTGGACAATCAAAGGAAACGACGAAGCAGCGAAGACGACTCGGTTGCAAAGCAGCCCACACCTCCCAAGGCCACAGCCGCAGCATCCGCTCCGGTGAAAACCAGGACGGGTCGTCGTGGCGGTCCTCCAGAGCCGGTGCCAGAGCTGCCACAGATAAAGAGGACCAGAATCAAACCATCCGAGCGAGCAGCAAAGCCAGACGTCAAGAAAGCGACGCCCACGAAAGCAGAAAGCGCGCCCAAAGCAAAAACGCCAGCCCGAGGTGTGCAGACTAAAGCGGCGGTGAAACAGGAAGCCCCGAAGGAAGAGCCGATTGAGCCGAAAGAAGAACCGCCGGTGACAGAGCAACAGGAAGTGAAGCCGGAGGAAGTCAAAGAAGAAGTGAAGCCAGACGTTGAGCCGACGCCAACTAAGACTCCGCCGAAGCCAACCGTAGTACAGCGGCCGCGACAGCAAGCCGCACAGAAGCAGCCGGCATCCGTTCATCGGCGCAAGACCCATGATGCCGTCGACGCAAAGAACATAATCGACGTTGACGAAGCAACGCCTGTCCGACAATCTCGACGAATCGCTCAGCTCAAGATACGTGAGGAGGCCGAGCGCCGCAAAATGGAGGAAATCGCGCTGCGAAACATGAAGGCCGAGCTCAAGAAGAAGAAGAAGGCTGAGAAGGCAGACGATCCACGGGTCAGCGAGCCCTCGGAACATTCCTCGGACCACGCGGAAAGCGAAGTCGAAGTCAAGAAGAAGGCGGAGAAGAAGAAGAAGTGCCCCGGTAAAGGCGGCTGGAGTTCTGGCTCCGAAGAACCAGAAGAGGAGGAAGAAGAACAATACGAGACAGATCCTGGAAGTCCATTGTTCAAGTCTGACCACGAGTTCTCGCCCGAGTCCGAGCTGGAAGATGAATCTCAGGTAGTTCCACTCAAGCGAGCCCGAACGGCGCGAAAGGAAGGCGAAGAGGTGGTGCCCACAGCTGTCACCGACGAATCCTGTCAGAAGTGCGGCAAGTCCGACCACCCCGAGTGGATTCTCTTGTGTGATAAGTGTGATAAGGGCTACCATTGCTCCTGCCTATCCCCGGTCATATTCTACATTCCCGAGGGCGACTGGTTTTGTCCTCCCTGCCAACAGGAAGAGCTCATAGCTGCGCTGGAGAACCACCTCAAGGAGTTCGACAACTTGGTGCAGTCGAAGAAGGAGGAGGAGGAGGAGAGGCTACGCCTCGAGATGCAAGAGCGACTAGAACAGGAGCAAGCCGAGCAGATGAAGATCGAGAAGAAGAACAAACGGAAGCAGGTCCGGAAGAAGAAGAGCAACGCCGGAGGAAGCAGAAACAGAACATATCGCAGGAAGATGCTGTCCGACGACAGCGCGGACGACAGCGAAGATAACGATACAGAGACTGATGCTAGCAACTCGTCCAGGTCGAACTCATCGAGGGGCAAGTCAAGCCGCAGCCAGAGCGATTCGCCCACCGATTCCGACGACGAGCCGATCTACAAGCTGCGAAAGCGACGTCAGATCAACGTTAGCTACCGCCTAAACGAGTACGATGACATGATAAAATCCGCCCTGAAGGAGGAGGAGGACGAGGTGGCCGGGGCAGGCAACCTCGGCCGTGGAAAGGACATCTCCACAATCATCGAGGCTGACAAGGAGGAGAAGCTGCGACAACAGCAGCTTCGCATTGCCGAGGAGAACGGGGAGGCCGTAGAGGAACCCGAGAAGACGTCGGCGAACTCGGCTGCGCCAGAAGATTCTGGTAGCGACTTTGAACCACTGAAGCGCAAGCCCAAGGGCGGACGTCATCTTAAGAAGAAACCCCGAAAGCTAACTACGCTGGACATCAGCTCGGAGGGAGACAACGACTCGGACGAGGACTTCAAGACGAGCTCTATGGACGACGACGACGAGGATGAGGAGGAGGACGATGACGACGCACAATCGTCGGACAGCAGCTTGGATGTGTACCGTCGCAGGGGACGCGGCGGAAAGAACAAGAAGAAGACGAGAAGAGCAGCTCGTCGGGCCGCTAGGGAACGGCGGAAGGACCGCAGGTTCATCGTCGACGACTCCGACGGCTCGGACGAAGAAGAACGTCCGCGAGTGAAGAAGAAGCGAAAGAAGGACTCCGACTACACAGAGTCAGAGACCAACGACGATGACGACGACGACGAGCTCTCCGAGAACATCGACAGCGATGACTTGTGCGACGATTCCACGGAAAGCGAGGCAAGCGACGGAGCATGGCGCCCCTCAAAGAGGAAGAAGCAGCGCTCCAGCACCATAGCTCGGAAGTCACCAAAACTGAAGCCGAAATCGGCGCCAAGGCCGAAGAAAACCAAGCGTGTGGACGACAACAATCGCAGCTTCAAGTCCGGCATCTCGAAGAACCGCGCGATACGCGACGACAGCGACGACGATGACGACGCCGACAGTGTGGACAGTTCCCGAAAGACGCGCGGCAAGAGGTGCACCTACTTGGAAGACTACGAGGATGAAAGCTCCGACGGCGGCATAAAACCAGGCGTTAAGCGGCCCGACACTCCACCCGAAGAGAGGGAGCAGTTCATCAAGAAGCAAGAAGAAATAAAGCGAATGCTGGCTGAGAAGAACGCAGAAGGTGCCAAGCTAGCGGCGACTCCCCGGCTAACGCCCATCAAGGCAGGCGCACAGAGATCCCCAGCCAAGCTGGATCCTTTGTCCACCGTGCCGCTGTCGGTCATTCGGCAGGCCAAGGTTCTGGATATCGACTATTTGCAGCGCAAGGGAGAGTCCATCAGCGAGGAAGAGCTGGAGGAGTCGGAGTTCGACGAAGACGATCTGCCCGATGACTTCAACCCCGAGGACATGGACGAAGAGGCAATTGCACGAATGGTCGAGGAGGAAGACTTCGCCCAGCAGCAGCTCAAGCTCCCCCCGCCGGCCGAAGTGCTTCGGAAAAAGTCATCCAAAGAACTAGACACGGTCCTGAAGCAAGTCCCATCTTTTATGGGCTCGCAGCCACAGCAGTCAACATCAAGTTCCTCTTCGGGTCTGCAGGAGCCGGTCCGCAAAAAGCTCCCCATGCCGACAATGCACCCGCCCTTGCTCAGGCACGGCTTCGGCGCCCCCTCGCAGCAAATGCTGCAACACAGTCGCTCTTCAGCGCCGCCACACTTACCTCTTCTGCAGAACGCTTTAAGTGCTCCCCAGCACAGCCCTATGTCTCGCAGCTTCCCACCCGCCAGTCAGGCGATACCAGCAACAAACGCAGGGATGGGTCCGCAACCGCCCAGTGGCAGCAGTTCGCTTGCAGGCGGCGATCCGAATAAACCGCGGGGCCGCCGGAAAAAGATAACTCCTCTGCGGGATCCGCTGCAGAAGCAGCAGGCTGCGGCCGCGGCGTCTGCCGCCGCAGCAGCGGCCTCCAAGCCGAGGGCGGACAACGCACCCGCAGGCAAACCAGAAGCCAAATCGCCGACCATACCAGTGGCTAGCGCGGTTGTCGCAACCCCGGGGGTTATCAAGTCAGCTCTGTCTATTGCACAGCCACCGCAGTTGTACAAGCCGCCGCCAGCCAATACTCAGCCGTCGGTTATCACTCGCATGCCCCACGTCCAGGGCCGGCCTATCATGCCAGTCAATGGACCACCCTACGCCGAGCAAGGTAAGAGAGAAATGCACAAGCAAGAGAAAACTGATTTGACGCGACATTTTTTGTAGGGTCTCGCTTCTATCGGCAACCTCAGCCCCAGCAGCAGCAGCAGCAGCCCCCACCGCCACAGGGTCAACCGCCGGGCAGTGTGCTCATTCCCGGGAGCAGGCCTCCGATGCGGCATCGTGGACCACCGATGCCTCCGTTGCCCGCACATCACTCGCTGAGGCCATCGTATGTGGGTGGACCTCCACCTCTGCGACCGTCTTCAAACGCTCCGCCAATGAGCCTGCCCACCGACGTGCGCGACCAAGTCCAGCAAAGGCAGTCGGCGTCGTATCCCGGATCCGAGCAGCAGCAGCAGTATACGCCACCACCAGCGAGGCACTCAGCGCCTCCTCATCTAAGTCCCTACAGGTGAGCTCTTGCTTTCTATCCCTTAGTTGCACCCATTCTCACTCATTTCACTCGATTTCAGGCCACAAATGTTTGGGAATCCGGGCTTCCCACAGAGAGGGCCACCCACAAACTCATCACAGCCGAGCGCTATCCGAACAGCCGGAGCTCCGCCTGAGTACGCCTCACGTAAGAGCAAAACAAACCCACCACCAAATCCTGGTCAATTTCTCAGACACAACCCACTTAAAATTCCAGCTGGATCATTTGTTGGGGTTGGAGGCTACAACTACTACCCACCTCCGCTTTCGGTTCCTCACTCGGCACCACCACCTCCCACAGCGTCCGCGGTGCCTAGCTCAGTCATAGTTTCGGCTTCATCGCTGGCAGCTGCCTCCTCATCTGCACCAACCGCAGCTGCAGCTGCAGCAGCAGCGGCCTCTTCAATTCCATCACAACCACCGCCAGCATCGGCTGCAGCGCCACCATCTCGTCCGCCGCCACCGGCACCCTCTCCGCTGACCACGGACAAGCCCGGTGGGCCAGCCGCTGCACCAGGTGTCTCCACAAAGGCCGCTACCCCATCCGTAATTGAGTTGTCTCGAAAGAAACTAACCACTCTGGAGACATTCAACACATCCAAAACAGTCACACCTCCTCCCCCCCTGACCGAGTCTTCCGAATCGCGCAGCCCCTACTCCTCCAACCCGCCGACAGTGGGCGGTGTCGACGAAGCACCAGACGACGGCAGTGGCTCGCCGCCGGCCTCCTCGCAGTCAACAAGCGAGTTCAGCGGTCTGGTGAGCTACTTCAGCTCTCAACACGACGATCTTAACACATAACAAACGAATTTAAGCAAAATAAAGTATTCAAGCATATTCCACATGCTCCACATTTCCCCCCAACCAACACCCAAAACACACTCATTCACATTTCTGTCTTTAAATTTAGTTAATTTATAAACAAACAAAGCGAAAACAAGTATTCACCCAGAACTGCTGTAATTTGTACATAAGAACCGTTGAGAGCTGAAGGGACGTCGATGAAGAGCTGGCTGGCAAGCGTCCGCACGCAACGGATGTGGTCACTAATTTCGTTTGTTTTCGTGTAAGATGTCCTACACAGAGAACAAAACAAAACAAAAATCAAATCAAAAAATAAACTACGTAGACAAAGGAAAAATTAAACAAAATCTATTACTCTTTAGGCATAACCACTGCAAAATTAAAGAACTAATAAAGCAAACCTACATTAGAAGTTCTAGACTTTAAATTAATGGATGTTCACAGTAGACAAGGAATGAGATGCGAAATGAGAAAATCAAACGTGAAGGGTTCTCCGCTCACAAGGCACTAGGCATCATTTTGCTTCCACTCACGAATGAAAGGATTCGTTTCAACTCATTTTCTATACGTAACGAAGAACAGATACGCGCCCTAACTTAGTTGTATTGTTTTATTTTATTTATCCATTAGTGATTGTTTTAATTTGTTTATCCTCTTTTACTTTCGTTCTGTGGTAGAAGAAGATTATGTAGGATCAAGAACACACCGATAAGTATATGTTTAGGTTTAAAGAAAGCAGCAAGGAAAACAATTTAGTTAAAGAACGTAAAGCGTACATAGTTAGTCTGAGGATCACGATGTATTTGTGTATGTTTTGCTTAGGCATATATATATTTAGTATGTGTAATTTTTAATTAATTTATGACGACAAGGAGGAAGCTTTCAGTTTTCTTTGAAATGATGTAACAAATTTTTCTCTGCGAGATGCAATAAAATTATATGAATGATACAGTCTTTGTAAAATTTATAAAAGATTATAATAATATATTATGTATATGGAAATATATATTGTTTATATATAAATGTATTAAAACAAGTGATTGTGTTTATTTTTTCGAGTGGGGTCATAGCAAAGGGAGTGGAAAGCTGTGCGAAGCGATTGAGACAAGGACATGGTCAGAGCTGTTGCCTCTACAATTCCTCCAGCAGAACAACCTTCAACTTGTTCACATTTCCCCCTGATCACTGGCCACCCATAGCCGACACCTACCCAAACAACACGGACACCAGTTCTGCCTAGACGAGATAATCACTTATCACCTCCATCAGCGACTACATCGACGCCTGTACCGCAGACACCGCCTCCTCGTGGTTAGGCAGCTTAGCAACCGATTTGACCTCCTCCACCAAGTCTGTTGCCACCTCCGTCTGCCCCCCGCCACAGAAACCACCAAAGCCCCTTAATCCTCGTGGTCGTAGCTTAATTACAATCGATTCGACCTCAGCGACCACCGCCGCCACCAGCATCTTCACCACTCCCACCTCGCCATCTCTATCCAACACCATCGTTTTCATCAACATTTCAACTATAACCTCTTCGTCGTTGCCTTCACCACAACCACCTGCTCCACCCTCCACCAACCACGACTTCGCCGCCGTTGCTTTTACAACCATCACCTCAGCAGCTCCCCAACCCCATCAAAAGCGCCGCATTCTGGTGTGCAACTACGATGAGCATCTCAAAGCAAACGACCGACACACTTGGACACTGACCCCAATCAACTTAAACGAAAAGCGTTGCAAACCTTAAAACCACCGCCTCAGTTAGGCGCACTTGTCAGATAACACAATGGAGTACAACTACTCTGCGGGCCACTTACCCCCAAAAGGCACCAACTGAAGGAAATGGAGAGTCTCCCCCAGTGCCAGTCCATCCGCAGAGAAAGAAAGTTCGACGCGTGCAACCAAAGAACAGTTCTTCGCCCACAAAAACAAAAAAGGCCTACATCCAGAGCTTCTTCAAAAGGACAGCCCCAACGTTTTTTTTTGGCAAACGTCAAGCACCGCCTGGAATACTCAATCAGTCGAGAACCGTTGGCGTTGGCCGGAACCATAGCCATACGAGTACACCGAGTAACATCTAAAAGCCCAAAAGAGTCATCGTCAGAAATAACAAAGACGTCCAGCCCAACGACGCACGGGCACATGAATGTAGCAACCGTTAAAAGACCTAAATGCAATTATCATCAACATATCCGAATGCCTGTCCATCGATCATAGCGCGGATTCCGAAGAGCGACGAGTAAATACCGGGCCGACAAGTGGAACAGAAGAACAAAAACGAAACAAAAATATGTATTGCGCCAACACCTAGGAGTCAAGTGATGGACTATGCCAATAGATATGGACAGAGGCTCATAATTAGATGCACAATCGGCCGTCGCACACCCATCAGCGGTCGCTGGTGGCGCGCAGACACGACACGGCACACCAACGGTTGTTAATGAACATTGGATTCTCGACGAAACGTCGCGGTCGCCGCCGCCGCCTCTATTTCCAACCTGTTGACCCATTTATTTGAAATTGATTATTTATTTATTTGTTTTTCCCCCTGGCCGGGATACACTCACGCCGTCCGAAGTGGGCCACCGAATCAACAGGTCGGGCTATGCAAACGACGCTCGCCAGCAGATGTGGATTCCCATTCGACGGCAATTATTCTCGCATTTTCGACTGAATGCGGTCTTAATCAGTTCTCAAGTGGATCGATTACAAACGCAATTAGGAACCGATCGTCGGAATCCTCGGCCGGGGAGACCTTGAGACAGCGGACTGCGAACAGCGGACAGTGGCGTTAAATCAAAATAAATTGTTTTCACTTTTCACCCAAGATCGCACCGCAGCACCGCCGTTGCCACGTCGAATCCCTCGAAAACCACGTCTGAGTGTGAGTGCGTCGCCACATACATTCGTTCGAAATCATAATGTACGCTAAATTGAAGAAATCAACATTTTTACAAGCCACAGCTCCGGCAGTCCCCCCGCCTCTGTCGAGTGGGGTCCAATCAAGTGGAGAGAGAGAAAAATAACAAATCTTGCAACAGCCAGATGTACAGATACAGGCACTGGAACAAGTTTCGCGGCTGGGTTTTGTCTCTCCGTCCCCCTTTCTCTGCGAGCACCCAACTAGGCGGTTATTGGATTATTCACGGCAATGGCTTTTGGGTAAAACTTGTAGAATGCAAGCAGTACCAACTCTCAACCGCCTGGCTTATCGCATACGATTGGTATGTGTGTCAGAGCTGGGAATCATGTGAGGTATGTGTAAACAATTAATATTTCCCCCATTTCTGCGGTGGATTTCGCGGGAGTACGAACTGGAGTACGAGCACGAGAGTTGGGCTAGCAAGGAATGTCGGCAATTACCTGGGTTTGACAGAAGACATTTTGTTGCCTTGCAAAGCGATAAACCACATATTCTCTCTCAACTGCTGGTGCTCAGAAAGGCCCCAAATAGGTGGTCCTCTGCTCACGCTCACAGGCATAGGCTCTGACAAAAGGACGTGCGCGAGAGCAAGGGAAACATCAGAAGGTGGGAAATTCAAGTCAAGAATATTCATAGGCTACCACCAAAACGAGAGATTTTCTCAAAAGCTGGGCGCGCTAAGACCCAACTGCATTTGCCTAGGCCACGGATGAAAACTCTGCGCTGTGGCACCAAGACAGACACGAGCCCGAAATGCTGACGTATAATTTTTGCCACATACAAGCTGCTGTACGAGGGGGAGGGAGGATGATGGGGACCACTGCGAATCGATTCGTGAGAGATGGAAGCTGTGACTTGAAGCTGAGTTTCAGACCGCAGAATGTCCACAAATTGGAAGAGATCTGGGGAGGAAATGAGACGCCAACGAAAAGTCTGCTAATTCGAAGCATTTTCCAGCTTCAGACCAACGAACTGAGGTAAGCGTTGGTTAGGTTAGTGGCGTGCCAGCACAAGCCTGGGTTACAGGCGTACAACAGATCGTGGCGATCGTAGAGTCAACCAAGACAAGTTCATTAACAACAGGAGCAAAGCACTTACAAGGGACGGTGGCCTAGTCCTTTTCACAGCAAATCTTGGAAATGCTTCGCCATGGTCATCTGTCCAAAATCGAACCAAACCGACTACACGCTTCAACTCACTCATTTGATCCACCTCGTCGGATGCACAAACATACGGCAAAAGTGACCCTAATTGGGCAGACTTTTCGATTTCCATGGAAAACTTTTAATGCATCGAACCAGTGCGGCGCGTAAAGTGAAAGATTTTCCCCCGAAACCACAAGACGGAGAAAACTTCACACGGCGGTGCTCGGAGAAAATTGAGTAAATCTGTGATAATTTGATGAAAAGAGATTTACGCAGACCCAGTGACACCAGCTTACCGCGGCCTCTGTGAAAGTTCCAAACCAGGGGACACCGAGAGCCTTTCAAACAGAAGGACCTTCGGCAAACTACAAGGAATATTTCATTTTATTTCTTTTTCCATGGTTGTTGTTGCACGGCAAACCTTATGACTCTTCCGGTCATAAATCCCTTCATAAATCCAAAATGCATGTCTGCGCACACAACGCACTCCCTTTGCGCAGAAGGACGAAGTGGTGGAGGGAGGAATGTGCCCAAAATCAACACACAACATCTGACAAGTGAATTTCAGGTGAAGTTTGCCACTACCACTGCTGTGCTGTGCACACGACGACGATCGGGTCTTACGGTTTCTCCCAATACCTGTGTGCGGTGCTCGGTTCGGTGTACCTGTATTATTCTATACAGGTAGAAGAAAACTTGTCGTGTTCATTCGTTCGTTTTTTTGTCTTGTTGTATCTTTTCTTTTGTATCTTTGCTTTTCTCTTTCTTGTTCTCTCCTTCTTCGTGGTAGACACTTTGAATGCAAAAGACGTTAACTACAACGGCAATAGCAACAGCAACTCGACAACGACACAGACACACGATATCCATACTCCATAGTCGGGCGCGAGAGATACCAAGTGCCATGTCTGGTTTGAAAAAATTTCTTAAGCAACTTTAGTAAGTGTTTGGCCTTCGAGTGGAATGGTGTGAAACGTAAATTGATCCTTTCAATTAAATATTTTATCCCATATCCCATTTAAAAAAAAAAAAAAAACTCACAAGCTCTGAATGGACTTGTATTTGAAAAAAAAAAAGAATTAAAAAAAAATAAACTAGTTCGGTGCAAGGAACACAAAGGGAAAGGATACTTCAAGAGTTCATCATTTTCTTTCATTTCACATGGCAATCCCATCGAGATTGAATTAATTTTTTGCAAATATCATAACAGTGAAGTGGAATAAAATAAATGAAAGAAGAAAAAATTCTACATCAGTGCTAGCTAGTTGCAATTGAACGGATTCGTGTGCTGTGTGGAGTGGTGTGCTGCACCAGAGAATATAAAATGGTTCTCAAGTCGCGCTCCCTTAACCACTGAGACTTTATCTGTTCGCGTTGTGTTTATTTTGTTGTTGTCTTGTCTTCATGCCTGAAGTGGCAATCCGGTGCTCGCAACTCCTTTGCACATACAGTAGTACATAGATATCTTGGCTCGCCAATATTATGTTATAACTTCTCCTCTGCTTCTTCTTCTTCTTCATCGTACCCTCGTGCCTCCTCACATTCTCCGATTGCGGTTTCTGGTTCGATTGGATCACACCGTGATGGAGTCATTTTGGAATGCACCAACCATCGCATAATCCAGGCACGAATTGTGAGTGAGTTGAGGTTTTGGTAAGGTTCCTGTGACCCAGGCAAAACAACACTCTCGTGAGCATTCGATTTTGAAATTTCGAAAACATTTACTGATCGGTCGGTCAGTGAAGTTCGGTCGTCAACTCTTTTGTGGGGTTCCTTCCACACACACGCGAACACACGAAGCGTGCCTACCTCCCCCCGCCGTCGACAGCGGAATGTGGACTGTATAGAAATCTCCGCTCTGACAAAATTTGCATTTTAACGTTCCCTCTATGATCCTCAGAACACAGAACCAAATCGACATGAATAATTTATGGCATGTCTCCTCAAATATTTGATCTCACAAGCATACACGGGAGCGTATCAAAATAGACGAGAGCAAATGCTGGCCTTCTTGTTTTCACTTTAATCCTTAGCCACACTCTTGTACAAACAAGCGCACACAAACATACACACGAATCCACTCAATTTAAATGTAATTTTTCCAGTTTTCATAGAATGGCCCAAGTGTTTCAGTAAAAGAAACTAAAGTGCGCTACTTACAAGTCGCCACAGTGTGAAAAAAAAAGAAAAGAAACGAAGCCAGTGACTCAAAACAAACGAAACACCAACATTCCTGGATACAAGCAAGACAAAAGAAACGCATTTATCCTCTAGGATTAAACTCGGCGCGAAGTGAATTTTGGATTACAAATCCGGGGACTGTATCTTCTTCTACAGAAAGGGTAAGTTTACAATGGATCTTGTTTCAGGCGACCGCCTCTGAAAGAGCTCTCAAATGAACCGATAATTGCTGGGTCTGGGCTTGGGACTGGGACTGGGTGTGGGTGCGACGCGGTGATTTATCAATTGAATCTGGGTTCCTCGTCGGGCACTCCATTGAGGCTTTTACCTTGTCCATTGGAATTTATGATTTCCATTAGGTCAGATAAAATCTCCGTGGGTGAAGAACAAACACTCGTTCGGTGTCTCCGTCAGACATCAATAAGCCGATTTTGCTGCTCGCTCAGTGCAAGTACAATTTTTCCAGTACATTTGATCGCGCGCCCTCTTCCCTCGCACGGAATCAATTAAACAAATGGAAGTTCACAGATGTAACAGAGAAGAGAAAGATTTTTGATACAACAAAACAGAAAGCGTAGAGAAATTCTATCATTCTACCTCGTTTTTTTCTCATTCCAAATGTCTAACACTTTCGTTTAAGACGATTAACTTTTGGGAAACGAGGCGCAGAGACGGATGGAGGAGAAGAAAATTGAAATTAAAGGTAATTAGACATACCTTAACGATTCGGGTCAATTTAGCCGAATCCCATTCATCATTAAATCCATTGCACTTCTCACGCGGAACACGAAATGAATGCGCCCCAGGCGGCGGAAGGTGGCCGGGCAGTGATTGTAATCTGATTCAGGTGCTCTTTGGGTTAAGTGTACCTGCATTTCTGACGCATTTTCGTGTGTTGATTCTCTCTCATTGTCACGGCCAGCAGAATGAGAACTTTCTAGGCGAAAATGTGTGGCTAAACCATGAGTCGACAGCGACGCAGACACAGAAAGCAGTCACATTGGGGTAATTAAAATTTTGGCCACTTTGGACACTGTCCGAGGCAAACAGAAACAAACAAACAAAGGAGAAGAATTTTATTCCATTTCGAGACAAAAAAATAGAAGTAGAATATTGCAATCAGAGATTGAGAGATAAGACGTGACTTTACTTCTTTGCCAGGCATTCAACTCTCGGTGAGTGAGAAACCCTGCTGTGGTTTTCTGGGGAATAACAAACAGACATGAGATCACCTCGGCATGAATTACGTCATGCGGGGGACATGGGTTCTTTATCTACCTGCTACTTGTACTGATCTGATCTATCTCATCATCATTGAGGAATTTCAATCGTTATTGCAAAAGCCATCATCGAATGGGGAGGAGTCGGATGCGTACTAAGTGCGGCTGTTTACGGGTCTGGTACCTGAAAAGATCGATGATGATGGTGATCAGTTGTTGCTCTGTTCAAAACATCTAAACGTGTACACAAAGGAGGCAGGCATTTGAGGAAGCATTTCGTTTGTCCTCACGTTAGAATGCCAGCTTCCTTCATTGCTTGACCTTCGTGCAAGAAAGCAACAGAAGATCATGTGTGACACGCAGAATGTTAAGGAGCAACTCAGAGCACAAGTATTTCTCTTCAGTCAGAAAAAAAACAGCGCAGGGTACTCGGATTCGGAAACAAACAACGTAGACCACAAGCTTTTCTCTTAAAAACCAGAAAAACTTGCGCAAATAAAGATCTTTACTTGTCTATTGCAGAACACAAGGGTTTCCCCTCAAAAACAAAGCAGCAAACACAAAGAACTCACCTCCTACAAATCGCTTCAACAAAATAATCCCCGACAATTCCCAACACATCTCCCAACAAAAAATAGCTTATAAATGGACAAATTCAAGCAAATATTTATTCAAAAATATATCATCTTACCCGTGATAACTTACCATCTCATATGCCACAGTAAAATTCATTTACCACTCGCCGAACATTGTTCCTCCATATCTCCACAAATTCTCGAGAAAATCCACCGAAAATATTCTCAAAATCTGCCAGGCTACTGCACGTACGCGAAAATATACAATTTATTGCACGAAATTAACATTTCACGCGAAAAAACGATTTTTAAAAAAAAAAAGTCAAAATTACCGACCGCTTCCAATGTTCGCTCCTGCAGGTTTGACATGATTTGACATGTCCAATTCGATGAACGGCAAATTTCGAATCGAGTGCGAATTTCGTGTTTGAGAGCGAATTCGTGTTTCTTATTGAGTGCAATGAGTTTCGAATATGAAATGTCGGTTATCAAGTGAAATTTCGTTCGATTTTTAGAAGAGTGGATCTTGCAGGCGAGCTTCGCTGCGGGGGCTTGTATTTTTCTGGAGTTTGTGGTTGTATCAGGATTGGCTTGTTTGTAAGTACCGTCAAATTGGTTTCCCCTTAATTTTCAATTATGTCGACATTTGTCCTTTCATTCACAGTCCTTAAAGGAGACAACGGAAATACCCTTCTCTCTGATCGAACAGAGAACCCCTGCTTCAGTCTATTCCGAAGAGTAGATAGTCTATGCTATAATCAGTCTGAAAAGATGTGTCAAGTGTTCCCTTGTAACTAAATAACCATCCAATCACGAGTGTATATTTTTCCAAAACCCAGCGGTATTCTATATTATCATCTCGTAACACATGTACACACATCAATGCGAGTTAACAAAACGAACGTTAACACAGCAAGTCAAACACGAGATTACCTTAGCTTCGCGCTACGTGAGAGATTCTTACTTCATAGCTCACTGAAGTATTTAATCATACCTCACGGACGCATGTAACATGCTCGCATCGCGTTGTTAATCACAATCATATCGTGCTCACGGAATTCAATTGAAGAACACCCGAACATCTGAACATCCCAAAAAGCCCCTGGTCTGGAATGACCTCGATAGAGAACGAATTATCACTTTTTTTTTGTGTTGTGTCTTTTTTTATGGGAAAGATGACATAAAAACCCCAAAAAAGAAGAACATTTAAGTCTTCTCTCGGATCTTTTGGATCTGCTATCCGCCCGAATCACATGCATAGTTAAGTGAACAGAAATTTGTTAAAATATGCTAACAAACCAGAAATTTTGTTCGATTCAGGTTTTTATTGATTTTTATGCTTCGAACCGAAATGAATCAGAAAGTGGTTAATGATATCTTTTTTCGGCAGACCTATCGGTGTTGGCTTTTTGAATTCGAACAGACGACCAGACGATAGATCTGCGATCGTGCAGTTATGGTGCTGTCGTGAGCGTATGTGTTGTTTTTTACTCTTTTCTCCACGTTGGTCGAACTGGTAGAGATCTTGTAAAACCTGATATTTGCCCTGTGGCTGTTTGTAAAGATTGCTTTTGCAATAAAAAAACTTGAATTTGGTGAGGCCTGCCACCTTGATGTGAAATTTTGTGTTGCTGTTGGCGGTGGTGCTGCTGCCGTTGTTGGTTTGCTTTGCTTTAGGGAATGGCTTAATGATTTACTTTCATTTGGTTCGCTTATGCTGGGCGACGCCTACTGGTAATCACTTAACTGAATGCTTATGGAAATTATTCGTTAACCACTGAGCAATGAGGAAGCATAGAGCAAAACCGGTATTTGGAAATTTTTATTGAGTTGATTTGACGGCGTTAAGGATACTTAAAGGTTGACACGGGCGGGAGTAGTGTTAATGATCGGAGGGACATTAAAATTCGCACGACAATTCATGGCTATTCTAGAATTCTTCCTCTTCGCTGCAGTCTGGTTTGTACCTGGTCAGCTGTGAGCACGATCTCTTGTTTTCTGTTTCATATCATTCGTCGCGTCGCCATACAGTCCAGGATGCACTTGGGCACACTTCGCACAGCTATCCTGCTGCGATCCCTAGAAAATGAAGCCATTTTAGTTCCAAGGAACCGAACAGTTCACAGAAACAGATCCCTTCTTCACCAAAGAACAGCTGCACGCAAGGGAATCAAACCAGGAACTCCAACAAACAGCAGCTGACATGTGTCACCATTCAACGGCGAGAAGGACCTTGACGAGCGACCGTCATTAGTGGCTTTATGGCCACACCGCCGAGCACAAAAGACATTTCTCAAGCGTGGCTGACACAAAACCCCATTCTCTGCCTGGAAACCATTCCAAATCCACAGCTAAGCCAAGACACCAAGAGACAATGGATATTTTTTCCCCCTCATTGTCTTAGACATTTCACGCAATTTCGCGGTTGATTGAGAAGCCGCCGAGGGGAGGGGACAGGGGAAAAAAACAACCAAAAGATTAATTGTGTTGAATAACTGAAAATGTTAATCAAACAAGTAAAACAAACTCGACGGCCAGCACACTTGAACACACCAAAGCGAGCCCAGTGTTACGCAACGCAACCGCTGCTGCACAGCATTCGGCTGAGAGATGCAGATGCAAATGGAGGAAAAAAGACTGAAGGAAATCCAACCCACAATCCAGGCTGACGGCGGGTGTGGGTTGAAGAATTCCATCAATCTGTGCCGCTCAGCCAACTCCGCCAAATCCATCTGCCATTAGATCGGCAATAAATCCAGTGGCCTCATCCGAGACCCGTCTTCACTCGAGATGAACTTGATCCATAATTTCATCCAATTGTTGAGATTGTTTGAATGCGGTTTAATTATTACCACATCGCTCGGTATAGGTTTTCCTTCGTCAGCCGCGATTTCATAACTCCGCCGCGCCGAGCAGTGCAATTGAAATGTGAAATGCTTTTCCCTTCGTTTTTTTTCTTTTGCAAAACTCCAAGTGGTAATATTCAGATTAGATAATTAAACTGAAATTGTTCAGGGAACAGAGGAAGAAAGAGAAAAGACTGTCACAGTAGCCCAGATTCGCGTGTGGCTGCGCTATGCCCACGCGGGTATCTTGCACGGCCCACGAATTGAATGTAGGTTACAAAAAGTAGTATAACCACTTTTTGATAGTATCTACTCGACAATACAAATTCCATCGGTGGCATTTCAAGACAAACTGTTTCTTCTTCTTCTTCTTGTTTTTTTTCTTGTAAAGATTCACCTCGATTGTTGTGGTGGCTTGTGTTGTGTGTATTTTTTTTTCTGCACACGAAAATGATCATCATTCAAATCGAAAGAAGGTCACGATACGTATTTGTGTGCTGCGTGCATTTATGATCAGATTGCGGTTTGGGAATAGGATGCGAAATTGGGAAAGACTAGACCTTTGATGGTGCAGAGATACGGCTGTCGGATGTGGCTATCCTTGTTTGGCTTGGATTGGGCCTGGTTTCGGTGTCACGCATCATCGATGAATACAGTTGAGGGTTCCACCAAATAACCACGATCTTCAGGGTTGTGTGTTGCTGGGAGTCTCTTCTCAATTTTTGCATCGAACATCAGCGATAATTTTTCATTCGTTGTCACATGACATCATCATCGATCCAAAGAAACGATCAGTCATTCTTTGGAGTGATCATGAAATGGCCAAGTTTCAGAGCGTTGTACCTGATCTTTCAGCAAGAATTGAGTCAGTCTTCGAGACGATCTTGAAATGATTAGTTTTACATTGTCTTGGTAGATCATGTCTCAGCTCACTGCATTGCAGCGATCATCAAGAATTGAAGGACTCATCAGCGTGATTCTGAAGCAGCGCCCTCCTTTTTAACGACGATCACCAAGATGTCCATCGCAACTTCGAGTCTTCGGTATGCCCCCTCTATTTTACAGTGACCTAGAGAGCTCCTTGCATTCTAACAACGATATTTCATTTGATCGTGCTGCTGTTCCCAAACCATGCCCCCGATTTCGCAAACGGAACCCACCGTCTTGCGGTTCCGCTCATCAAGAGATGAAGGACATCGTTCATCGTTAAGTCATAATAAGCTAATCATCGTCATTCACACATGCACTTGAGACATGATTAAGCACTTATTGCTTAGACTGGCAAAAAAAAAAACAACGAAAAATATGATGATTGCACAGCTCCCGATGCTTCACCCCCTGAGTCACAGTCCCAGTCTTGAAAGTTTCTATTTGTCTTAATGACAGCAGCTTAGGTATGCTTAAGAAAAAGTCCACGACTGCTGTGCTGGTCTTTAATCAAACGATGAAATCATCCACATCCACAGATATTCGTACACTCTCTACAGATCCGCCGAGGTGTGTATTCTCTTGCAAATCACGTCCATTGGCATTCACAATTTTTTTCTTCTTCTTTTTATTCCCATAAACCGAACCCGAACATAAAATACTCGTTTATCAAAACATCTTCAGAGACCGGTATTGCAGCACACGTTCGGATGGATATTCTCCACACAGACACAGGCACACGCGCGCCAGCTATGAAGAATAAAGCACCATCGACGACATTTAACGACTGAATCATCTTTATTGATTATTTATATTTACTGGTTGACTAGCTTTTGGTGCCGGTCGACGGTGGAATTCGCCATAAGCGTGTCACTTAATCGCTGAGACCTACCTTAAACTTTCACTTGCCATCCCCGCAAGAGGCAGGCTCAAGAGATGTAAATTTAACACGCAAACTGATCATATTCATTCAAGCGCGCATGAAGATGATGATGTGCTGCTTGAAAATGTCACAACCAGCCACCTGTCTGTGGATGTGTGCAATGCGTTTGTCAAACACAAACAGACGGACGGTGTCTGTGTGGGGTTTGATGAAATTCTTGCATCCAACGCCAACCGTGGATGTCTAGTGCACATTTTGGACACGAAAGGAGAAACTTTCTTGTCGCATTGTTTATGTTCCGATGCTGTGCCGTGCAGCCAGCCACTCCTCTGAACTGTCGACTTCAGTTCACTCACTCAAAAGGTGGGCAATCAAAAGCCATCGTTAGTTTGTATTCCAAACATGAGCGCACACATGCGAATGCACATTTTCTTGTTGTTTCATTTTCATTGAATGCGACTCCTCTTTGGGTGTTTCAATGGAGTTCCGATGGAGTTCCGATGGAGACAGCCGAGACTGGTTTTCCATGGCATATACCAGTTTGCCGATCAAGCTTTCTGTGGCTTGCCGAATACATGCATTTTTTTGTTTTTAGGGACTTTCATATCCGTCGACGACGTGGTGAGCATGACCAACAGAACAAACAGAAAACAGAAATGATGTACTCGGCATGTAAATCCGTCTGTGCGAGAGTGTGTGTCACATTTTCACCTTCTCGAGTGTTTAGGGCAGGTAATTTCCACTTGTGCGAGCAGCTGAAATAAAACAAAATGCCAGCGAAGAATTGTAATTGCCATATCATGTGAAAGTCATTAGAGGTCCGATCGAAGGCATGTGGCATGTGGAATCGATTTTGTTTGTTTTTCCCTCTTTCTGTTTCCCCGACGCGAAAGTTGCAATGCTGATCTAATGGCTAGATAAACACATTCGTTGAGTGCCTCACGCTGGGTGAGCTGGTATTTATATTTATTCCGTCGAAAGTGTCGTAAAATAGCCCTTGAAGAACGTTTACATTTTTTCGGCGATAAACTGCGGATGTGGAGCACCAGGTGCCATTTATTGCCTTCTGCTCTGTGTTTATGTCAGTTGCGCGCGCACGTGCAAAGTGAAAATATCCTTCGGTAGACGAGAGAAAAAAGTTCGCACATCAAGTCTTTTGTTTCGACTGTGGAATGTGCACAATTTCCTTCTGGCAATGAACCAGCTGAGAAAAGAAGGAAAAAAAACGCACACATAAAGCTATCTAATATCACAACAACGCCGTGCGCGTTGCTCGGATGGTGTCACTTTATGCGAACAAGTTCAACTCTATTTATAACCGATAACCTTCATTGTACGGCTGAAATTGTTATTGTTCCGCCGCACTGCGAGATCACTCGTTCGTCGGTGTGATGGATACGAGGGAGATACTGTTACAGTGGTATGCGCGTGCGTTGGAGTGCGCGAGAGAGGGGGATGCATATTGACATTTTGAGTAAATGAAACGCTATACGAAATCTCAATGTTGGCCGCTACCGAAGCTGAGTACGCCTGGGAGCGCGTGTATGCGTGTGTACAGAGTGTGAAGTACAATACCTGAACGGCGATTAAGTGGTTTGCGTGGCGATGATAGCAGCCAGCTTCTCGCCTTAGGGAACAGCGCTTAATTAAAAGGCCAACGGGGCAGCCGTGTAAAGACAAGGTGTTTGCAACCGAGTGAGCGGTGAACGGCGAGTGGTTGTGCAAAAGCATTTTCGGCAATATTCAGACTTTCGCTCGATTGTTGGGGAACATACAATTTCTTTGCATAATCGAATGGGTTGTGGAACTGCTGGACAGGAGGGAGTTCTGCTGCTCTTGTTGGCTGCGCATGTTGCCACAGTCCGATGTGAACCTGGGACTCAATCGTTAAGACATGCGAGGCGAGAAAGACTCTAAATGAATCCAGTTTAGTTCACCATCACGTCCTTCTTCACTTGGTGGCCACCTGAAACGTGGAAGGCCTCTAATGGCTCTGCCCATAGGCCGCCTATGCCCCAGACCTTTAGACTCTTCGGGTCAAAGTCATGTTCTCCATTAACTGCATTGGGGCTGAACAGACTCATATCGTTGCAAAGTCAGAGCCAAGGGCTTCATGGTCCCTAAGTGCGCCAGAACTCGGTCCCTAAATTCATGCCATGTCATAGATCGTACCATAGCTCACACGAGTCACCCAGTTCCTCTTGACCATCCAAGAACCACCGAGTGAACTGAGTGAAATCAACCACACCAGTCCAGTAAATCACAGGAATTCGAATTCCACCGAAAAAAAAACACCGCTCTCACATGCAAATGCATAACAGAGTTACGGAAATCAGATGCACATCGTTTCCTATAATAAAACCCTAGAGAAATTGTGTGTAACACCGCGCATCGAATCAATTTATTCAAAGTTAAGCAACCCGACCAGACATTCATAAGTTTTCATTTTCCCAGTTTAGGCGGTCGTAAGTTTAACGCGCTTCAACGAGCCGACGACTTTCTCGCGGCATATCCGATTGACATTTTGTCATTTCAATGCGATGTAGCTTGACACTTTTGATCGCGGCGATCGGGTGCGTTAATCTGGATCTTTTTCGGTTTTCGCTTGCATAACTGACCAATCTCCAGTCGTCTTATGAATTTTTTGTAATTTCTCTCCTTTTTTTCTGTTTGCAGGGAACGATTGAACGTGTTCCAGTCATAGAGACTTTAAACGAAACGAAATGGGGAGGTTAACGGCGGCCAGTATAATATGGCTGTCCGCTTTTATTACATCAGTCATAACAGAGGTAAGTCATTTTGTTCCCCGCCGTCTACACGTGTCATACTGACAGCTCTCGTTTGACAAGTCATAACTCATATTTTTTCTCGTTCTCGTTCTTTTCTTTTGCAGGATTTATTTTCGTGTCCAAATGGTAAGTGAAGATATCCGAAAGAGATTTGAGTTTAAGTGTGGCCGCAACGGTTAATCGTTGAAACCACAAGGTTCATTTGCCCAAGCAACAGTGAACAGTCAGGGGGAACACAATTCACGTAACAAATTCCCACCCGATGCCCATCACAGCGAAACTAATAGTTTCGGCGGCATAAGTTCAGCCGATCCATAAGATACTTTACCGAAAAAAAAAAAATGTATACATTCCCCATTTCAAACAATTAACTCACAAGGCACAGACACACAAAGGTTCAGCGACCTGAAAGCTTATTGAAGCGCAGAGTCGCTCTGTTCGATCTTCTTCTTTTTTTCTTTTAGTTTTTGTTCGCCATTTCCCAGAGGATCGAGCGATTTCGTCACCTGCCGCTAACCCAAATGCTAAAGAGACGATTTAACGATATCTGCCCGATCGCTGCCCCCGCCGCCGCCACCGCCACCGATCCAAGAATAGAGAAAAGACTACTTTGCTTTTACGGTTTTTAGCACTCTATTAGCCTATTTACCAGCAGCAGCAGCAGTTACTTTTAGGGTGCGTAAGCATTCAACGGTTGAGGATGGAATTATTTGTGGTTTTTTTTTCGCGTGCGGATACACGTATCTGTTCATTTCTCTTTTGGTATCGCTGGTCAAAAGCGCAATGATTGACGGGCGCTTCTTGCGATGAATGCTAATGTGACAATTACGCGGCGGCATTCGTTTTCAATATGAAGCCCATCTTTCAGATTGGCTAATCCAATTAGAGATACACAGAGAAAGACCAGAGAGAGAGACGGTTTGGTATTCCCTTTTCGTGCGTCTCTCTGGGGTAGCACATTCCATACGGTACTATCCGTGCCATCGATCATTACGACTGGAAACCGGTTGCTGGTTGCTGGTTGCTGCGACTGTATTTGCGATACATTCTGCTTCAATTTTTTCCCTCCTTCTTTGCTTCTCTGACTTCCAATTGAGATTATGTTAATTTCATTTGTCCGCACTGAGTGGTTAGATACTTCTTGTTATGTGGAAGTCCCCGACATTCCATCTTAAGTGATTTCAATCGCGATTCAAGGACACCATGTATAGCTAAGCTCCAGCTAGCTGGTCAACGTGCACTCCCCACTCAACGCGGATAGCTGTAGATCGTCGACAATTAAATTGAAGAAAAATAACGTTTCGACTTGAAAGTGATTGGCAACGAGTGTGTAGCTCGGGTTTGGTTGGTTTTCTTGGTCGGGCGGCTAAACCAGTTGCTTAATCACTTGTACTTCTTGGGAACTGTGACAAATTCATCGGTTTCCGGTGTGCACTGAATTCGATTTTAATTCCAGAGGTCTGAGTAAACATTCGGCCAGTGTGTCCGGCTTGTGAATGGAAGGCGGTCAGTCAACTGATTGGACTCGGGGACGTTCTTGAAAGGTCTTTAGCCTCCAAAGTGCACTATGAGAGTGGGCCTGACCTTGAAAGCTTGGAATTAAGTCAATGTGGTGGACTGCATTGGTGTGCTGTATTAATTTGAACGTTCATAGAGTTTGTTTGGTCTGCAGCTAACATAACCTCGTATGGCGTCGTATGACAGTGTGCGCTGAACTTGACCACGAACAGTAAGTTTCTCAAGTTAGTGACTTCCTCCAGACACTAATTTTGCTCCGTCGTGCTCGGCCACAGTCGAAAATGAATCTCGGACTGAACCATGAAGCTGTGCGAGGCGAGCAAGGGCTATCTCCCGTCCCGTATACCAAGCGGTTTCAGGTCCTCCTTCACTTGTGGTCGCCATAATGTTCCACTGATGGATGGATGGTCCTCCTACTCAGAATCACGTTGCCATACAGCCGTTACTAGGTGTTGCG
The DNA here is from genome assembly GCA_916610145.1 of Eristalis arbustorum. Lineage (NCBI taxonomy): Eukaryota > Metazoa > Arthropoda > Insecta > Diptera > Syrphidae > Eristalis > Eristalis arbustorum. The sequence continues at coordinate 73,586,508 of OU744319.1, forward strand.
TTTCTAAGCGCGTCTCTAGACTCGTGTCTACAGCCAAGCACTTCAACCGCTCAACATGGCTTAACATTCGGTCCCTAGGCGTCTCACAGGACTCATGCCTTTGTACGGACCGACAGGCTTAAATCACGACAATTTTTCGACGCTAGACCCGACGTCTTCAGCAGGAATTTGAAGTAGGTAGGGTGGTAGACACTTTTCATTTATTCCTCTGTTTGCGCGTTTGCAACCATCATTTCAACAAGCACTGGCGTAGGTCGTTTCCATAAATCAGTAGCACTAAGCACAGGATTTTAGTCGCCTTTTACGACAGGCATGCCTTACCTCGGGTATATTCTACAACCCCTACCCGAAGGGGGACGTTGTGCGGACAGTGGCAAGCGTTCCGTGCACTCTACACAGTCTTGTCACCTCTGACGAGGAGCTCTCGAAGCATTCGTGGACAGCCCGTGACAAGCGTTCCATAAACTCTACTCGCCCTAGCCACCTTAGACACCGCACGCTCTCCACCGCCCAGCCACATTAGACCTTCGATCGCTCAACTCCCAGTCACTGTATTCCAGTTCGATCAGATAAGAAAAACAATGCCTTCAACAAATCACCTCGATCATTAGGCACACGCTTCCGATCGAGTCCTCCCTTCTCCTCCTCTCTCTCTGTCACATCCAATAGACAGATAGCCGCCGCTGCATTCACAGCAACTTTTACCGGATACAGTGCATGCCAACAATCGAAAGATTTTTCCACATTTTCCCACAAAAACGAAATGAGAGCCGATCATCATTAAGCACAATTTTCATCTCAAAAATGATGAAATCACGCAGAAGAAAAGCCTAAAGGCCTTCTCCACACCTCACAGGCAGTCTCACCTGTCGTCTCTTTATGACCAGTTTAAGACACGGTCGACATAAAGACGAGGGCATAACTATGGGAACATTAAGCAAGTTTTTCTCAAGCTTCGCGTCAAGCTCGCGCATACATTAAGACACCTCCGTGCCATGCTGGATGTCATAACCCAATAATTAAGGTGGAACAGAAGAAGAAGAGGCGAATGCAAGAAGAGCTCATGTCTCAATTAATTCCTGACGACATCTCTGCTCCAGATTCTCGCTCGCAAATCGATGAAATAATCTGAGGAGGAGCGTGGCCTAAATCCACTATGGCGTGGCGGGCAGCCGACCAGCAGTGCCCACGTCGGTTCAGAAATTAGCACAAACAGAACATGCCACTCCAGTGGGCAGGGATTCTGGCTGCAGTTCGATTGGCACATTATTTCCGCAAAAAGCTGGACAAAGTGAAGCAAAACGGGCTGATTTCAAATTCTAGCCATGTCCACTCGGCCGGCTAGTGAGAGGGAAGACGATCGTTGAGCCCCCCGTCGAGGGCCAAGTTCAAGAAAGCTGCATTCTGCCAGAAAAAAAAAACAAAAACAAGATGGAACTGAACCGAACTCCGGGGGAAGTTGGAAAACCGTTGAAGCTGGCAAATGTGCATGCGGCTGCTCCGCCAGCTCCACCATAACGGCACTTCTACTTACAGCTGTGTGTACACCGCGATACCGCACCGCACTTGCTGGTTTGCTATCAGGTTCTTTCCTCCTTTCGACATTCATTCTCTTTTCTCGGCTTTTCTTCTGCATGTTCTGTGTGTTTTTTCTTCTGTTTCTGTTCCACCGCACGGTCTGTGGATGGAGTTTTCCTCGAGGTTATTTAGCGGTAAACTAAGCCGGAGAGCGAACACAACAGACTATTGTTGACCGCACACGGTGGCGGCGGCGGCTGGCGGGACGACTGCGCGCCGGTGTGTATGTGTAGCGGTGGAACATCAGGAAAAACGAGTGGAAAATCGCTGGAAAAATGTAGGCCATCACTCACAGGCAACGAGAGTAATTTTGGGCAATTACCAAAGACAGGCAGTGTGGCAGCTAAGAACCGGTGAATGCGACTGGCATTCTAATTCAATTTCCTCTGCCACTCCGGGAGTGTCTTAAATTGGTGCGCAAGCCATTTCCATTTACAGAGTGTGGCTCGTCTTGGAGGGCTTCCGCCTGGCCTTCGTTCGCGCCGACGGGAGTGGCAGGAACTGCTCGATGACTAACTAGCTGCGGAGTCGAATTTCAAATTAGAAAATCAATTCAATTCAATTCAATTCATTTAACCTGCTCGGCGGCATTGCGCGTCGAACTAGATTCTTTTGTCTCGCGTAAGCTCAGCGAGCGCGTGCCCGCGATGGCTGCGGGGGGAACACAGCACACAGGTGTGGTTGAGCGAGAGACATGCGTGCCAGCTTTGGGGTTATGAAATCATTTTAATCTAGGCCCTATGCGCTGCCAGCTGTAATCGCCGGATGTGCTCGCATTTTGTCATGCATTTGTGAAAGACAGACGCAGAGTGGCGGCGCACTGGTGAATGCTTGAATAATTGCATCAAAAGTGGTGCTGCAGCTGGCTTTTGACACTCACTGCTCTCGAATTTCGAAACGATTGATATAATTGCTACTGCTGCTGCTACTGGCCGTGCGGGGTTTAATGGAGCAAGAGCTTGTGTGGAGTGTTTTAGAGATGTGGTCACTTTTCGCACGTGTACGCTACTGGTGACCACGACTCAGGTGTGGTCAGTGGAATGTGTGACACATTGGTGATAGATGTGAAGCAAGTCTGACTGCAGGGACAAGCTTGCGAGACCACCAGGAACAGAGGTCGTATGACTGTTTTCAAAGACGTCTTCATTCGCTTTTGAGACCGATTTGAACAGTCACCGCTGAAAGGCAACTCTCAACTCAACTTTTTTTTACACATTCGTGTTCCACTAACATCGACACATACTCCAAACATCATTCGAAGATATTTCACAATCAAATCCGTCGCGAATCGATTCCGATTTATCAGTGCAAAAAGGTACCTATAAGGGATTCGATCTCATAGCTGCAAGGCAACGAACTCCCGTTAAAAAGTCCCGCCTTATCCCTCTTCTAGATGAAACTCCCTATCCATGCTGTCCAAACCCAGCCCTCTACTCGCCCTAGTTACCGAGAAATTCAATTCACACAAATTAGTAGTCACCACGTCCACGTCGCAGAAAACACACTTTTTTCAGCCAAAAAAATGCGACTCAATTGTGATGCCAGTTTACTGCATTTTTTGGTGGAGAATGTGTCATGCTTTCAAAACACGATTTTCTTTGGGTTTAGAGGCGGATTTACCTCAAATCAATGCAGTCATGGTCTGAGTGAGTTGAGGACTCTATGGGCCTTGAATTCAAGGAGCCTTGGACCCGGCGGGGCTTAAACTAGAAGGACCCTGGACTTGTGTGTGAGCAGACTACTAGCATCGGTTCGTTGAGCCTAGGACTCAGTGCAGCTTGAACTACGTTTGGTCTCGAAGAGCCTTAAAATGAAAAAGAACCTTGTACCGAGTGAACCTTGGCGCCAGTGATTCATAGATTACATGGCTTGGGCTCCGTGAGCTTTCGACTAGAAGTCGTAGACTCCACGGTCATAGTCTCAGTAAGCCTTGAACTTGTCCCTGAACTCGGCGGGGCTTCCAGTACACGGTCTGGGCTCAATTAGCCTAGGACTTTGCGAGCCTTGGTTTCGAGTAGCCCTGAACTCGGTGAACATTACATTCACTAGGCCTTGGAAGCAGATCCTCGCTTGAGAGTACACCCCGCTCCACCATGCTCACCACCGATCAGATAGCCCTCGCCGCACACGCAACAAATATGTAACAGGTCGTCGCTCGCTCGCTCGCATGCGACAATCACGATGTAAAGCGCCACGTCTTCGATTTGCATTCCGCAGTGCCCCGCCAGTCGATCGCTTTGTGATTACTTGCATCTGATGGCTAAAAAGTTGCAAATTGGCCACATTCCACGGGGACTACTAATGTCCGCGGAAGAGAAACCTCTCTCATCGTCGTCAATCTCGAATGATTTTTCATTCGCGGCGACGACGCACGACTTGCGACGCATTCCCATCGCACGCAGTCTGCCAATCGGTAATGCGTTTTCTTCATCAATGAAAGTTGTGTCAACTCGATTTCAACAACAGCGCATCAGTCGGTTGATTGACAGCTTTCCATTAATTCCCCATAATCTCGCGGGCGCTAACCATTTCATTACCGACTACGTCTTCGGCCTATGTACACGCATCAAAACCTCGGGACAGCGCGCGAAGACGAACAAGAATTCAAGGCAGTCCGCTGATGGATCGGACAATCGGCGATCGGGCTGATTATGGGAATAAAAGATGAGGAACAGCTTTTTAATCACCGGCACACCACTTTCTCAGGTTCTCAGAAGAAAAACAAAGCAGACGACCTTTTATGGGACGCAGAGCTCCACATCCGTCGCCGTTGCCGTCGCCTCCGTTTGGGGGAACGACGAAACAAAAGCACAGCAGGAGAGAGTGGATTCTGTTTCGGATCGCATTGAATTTTCCGGTTCCCTCCACAAATCATCGCCGACGATGACCGTCGTCAACTTTTTGTCTGGAAAGTTAATCGCGCACGCCATGAGCAGTGGCCAGACGAAAGTGTTGCGCTCTGCGGTGAAATTGATCGTGAATTGTTTCCCCCCGACTGTCCACAGCCACCACGTCCTGACGTCTAATCCATCATTTGGTTCTTTCTTTGTTCGCAGGTTGGGAGCTTAGAGGACTAAACTGCTACAAGTACTTCAACATAAAGCACTCGTGGGAGAAGAGTGCGGAGCTCTGCCGAAGGTGAGTGTTCTGAGTCATTGACGCTGATTTCCATTTAGATTTAGCTCGCGACCCCGCACACGTGCGTCGACATATGACGAGATCGACAAGCCATCGCCGCGGCGGCGACATTCCGCGAAAAGTTGCTCGCCTTCGAATTAATGCCCGACCAAGTGATGGCGACCGCTCCAAGTGCAGTTTATCATTCTGCATATTCTACGTTGGCTGGCTTCGCTATTCACTATTTTCTCTGCGTCCAACTGGCTGTGTGCTAAATCACATTCAGAGGAACGGACCGCGATCCAGATCAACGGGCAATTTTCATTTCTGGTTCTTTCAAAAGAGATTAAGGCCGAATGATAAAGCTGACGCTGAAGCTGAGGCAGACATTGATCTGAGTTGTGTTCAGTTGAGTTGGAGATGTGTTTACACTTTACACACACACACGCGAGCGCTCGTTTCTAGATTAATTGGGTTCAAACGGAGCGTGGCGGTCGATAGGTCTGCTTCGGTTGAGGGGGAAAGTGGTCAGATACATATGAGACATGGTTTTTGTTTGAGACTTCAGCTTGCGAAAAGTCTATGAGCTGGAGTCATTTTTGCTCAGTCGGTAACGGCCTCCGGTAGCAGTTCGCGGCTGGATGTGACGACCAATACGCGTTCGAGCAGTGCCGCGACTGTTGGGGCTCTTCAGCTTGCATAGTTGGAGGCTGGAGATACTCCTCCAAATGCCCAAAATTCATAGAGGACCACAGACGGACAGAGAACATTTTCAAAGGGCCCCTTAATTATCTTTTAAAGTAGCGCATGCACCGTATACAGGAGGGATTCATTTTGTGCTTGATCCTTCCCTGGAGGGCCTTTTGAGCGATATAATCTCATTACTGTTTACCTCGGATCCTAGGTAGACACACTTTTCGACCACTTCGAAGCGAGAGCAGTCCCTTGTGGCATTGTCAACGAAGACAAACACCATACTCTCGTTCCAAAATCTCACCTTATCCGTCTTCGTCCCATTCCGACCTCAACCAACCACAGCTACCCTCCACCTAATGAGAAAATCCTGAATACCCTGACTTCGGAAACCAACGAATCACATCCACTGACTAAAACACCAACTCTCAGTTCATCTCTCTTCAAATTGTTCTTCCCATTCGTGTTCTTATAACATCAGCACATACTCCAAGCATCATTCCACGGCATTTCACAATCAAAACCGTCGCGAATCGATTCCGATTCATCGATTTTAGTGCAAAATGTGACCCTTAACGGATTTCGTTTCATACCTTCCAACAAACAAACTCTCGTTACAAAGTCTCACCTTATCCCTCTTCTAGATGAAATGCCCTATCCATGCTGACCACCCTCAGCCCTGGATTCGCCCTAATTACCGAGAAATTCAATTCACAAAATTGAATAGTCATCAAGTCCACGTCGCAGAAAGCACGTTTGTTCCTAGCCAACAAAATGCGACCCAGTTGTGATGCCAGTTTACTGCATTTTTTGGTGCGAATGTGTTATGTTGTCAAAAGTCAATTTTCTTTGGGTTTAGAGGCAGACTTCACCTCAAATCAATGAAGTCTTGGTCTGAGTGAGCCTTGGACTCGATGGGCCATGAACCAGATGGCTCTTGGACTTGGCCGGCTTGGACTCGCGAGCATACATGGCTTCGGTTCGTTAGCCTTGCTACAAAGCTTCGACACGCCGATCTACGGACTCTGTGGACATTGAACTAGAAGCGCTTTGGTCTCGAGACGACCAAATGTGTGGGCCTTGTACCTAGCTCGGTCTTGGAGCCAGTGATCTATAGCCTACATGGCTTGGTCGCGATCAGTCTTGGCCTCGCTGACTCCTAGTGTCGCTGAGCCTTGTACTGTGTTAGTCTTGGTATCGGGGAACCTTGGATTTAGACAGACTCGATGAGAGGTTAGCAAGCCTGAATGCTGACATACGGGGCCCGATGCGTCTCCTCTGTGATCTGTTGCTCTGTGAATTTCTGGTTGCCATGAAGGCAAAATGATGAGGATCTGAATGGCTTCAACCGTTCACTCTGGGCGACAGTGTAGTTCCTCGTCTGTGCGATGTTGAGGAGATTCATTAACCCACCAACCGCACAAGAGGTTGAGGTTGAACTTACTTCACATTCATTGCCAGACAAACAGATCAAAGCCCAAGATACCTGACCGGGAAATACGAGTCGAACACAACCACATTATGTCCTCGACCCTCTGATCAAAAGTCCCTTCTAAAGCATTCAAAACAAGACACCTTCTCCTTATCTCAAGAGCAATATCCCCTCAACCCGCCATTTGAATTTATTTCAAATTTCAAAAGCAACCTCAATCGAACCCGAGAACGACATCAAATTCTACCCAAGATTAGAGCATTTAGCATATTCTTCTTGATCTTCGAGTTCCGGCTAGGAACCTGTTTCGTCGTCCATTCGACTGTTGCCACACGTGTGCCCGCTTCGATGGACGCTCCGACAACAAAGCCCAGCCGCCCTGGATCAATCAAAGCATGTGTTAATTTGACGAAGAACGGTGTGAACTATTCAAGAGCACATTCCATTGCCCAATTCATCAATATTGATGCGACCGATGTAATATGCCCAAATTCTGGGTCAGTGCCACGACATTCTTTTCAAATGCAAATCGAAACAAAACCGATCCGTCAAACAGTGATTTGCAGCCGTTTTGTCGGCCGAATCATCATCAATTGACTTTCCCCCACCCAGCCTTGGCTGAGAAGCCAACGCAATCCCCATTGTGATGGAAAATGTCTGTTTGTTGAAATATCGCTTGTCACACCATTACACCGTGGCCGCCTGATGGATTTCAGGCATTTGCCAAAAAGAAACTTGGCAACCCGCTCCGTTTGATTCACCCTACCTGTCTCCTCATTAGACATGTGGAGCACGTGCAACAGTCCAAATGTGCGTTAGAATGAAACTCATCATTCGCCGCAGCCACGACCACAGACGATGGGGTTAATGCCACCGTGAGACGTGAGTTTTCTATTTGCACTGCCCTGCGATTCGGATTCGAATTTGGCTTTGGATTCCGATGGATATCCGAATTGACTGAACTTCCCCTCTCCGCCCGGCCCGGAATCGTGATGCGTGACAGCAGTGCCGCCTTCAAGTGAAACTGCATCGTAAACAGAAGCGCACGCTTTCGTTAGCCCTGTAGATGGTCGAGAAATCGCCATGACCACGAGCGCCCTCGCTGCCAAAATAACGAAAGAAAGTGGTATGACTCAACGGCCGTCAAGTGTCCCCATTTCGGGATTACTTGGCGCGGCTTTCATGTGTGTGCTGCTGGACAAGCAAACAGGTGTCATCGTCAACCTGTGGCATGAATTAGCCCACCAAACTAATCAATAACAGACGACGACGACGACGGTGGGGCGGCACTCAATGGCGAAGGAGAAAGGCCATAAAAACAACAAACGCATAGAGAGCCAGAGAGGCAGAGAGAGAGAGAGCGAGAGCTGAGAGAACAACCTAGCACAAGAGAAACAGAGAGAAGAGGCAGAAATTTCTTTCGAGATACCAATCGACTTGGACTGGTTATCGTTCGCGGACCCCGTGATGTGTAAATTGACCAGCACCGGACGCCGTCATATCGTGGCACATCGAATGGAAAGAAAATATAAATATTTTTGGGTGCGTTCCTCAGGCGCGCGGACCCCTCCTCCCGCCGTTCCCCACTGACCCACTTCGCCGAAGAAACTTATGCAACGGAGTTACTAGAACACGATTCCATTTCGACCGCCTCCCTCCCAGCGGCCGCTTTGTTCTGCTCGCCGCTGGTTAATAATTCCTCTTCTTGTTCATTTTTTCCTATTGAATTGATTCGGAAAGAATGCGAGAAGAGAAAATGCTAGCGAAGCGGCACACCAGCGGGCTTTCTAATACCGAAACCCATTTCGACGGTCGTTCGATTCTCCGGTGGCCGAGCCGCTGCCTTGTGATACACTCGCATCTCAATGTCGGAGATAATTATGATAGCAGTTGCCAAACTTTCGTTCGGCTATTCATCTCCGCAGAGCGGAGTGTTACTCAAGAAGAACAGCAGCTGACCTGATTTTCATTTTCTTTTGACTGAATTGCTGCTCGTCCCCACGCCGCACCGCCGCCCGCGTTCTGTCTTTCCGGTGAACTTGGTAATGAATCACCGACCGTTCTCATTCTCATTCACCCTCCCCCTCCCCCTCCAGTGACCACGATTGACAAACGATTTCCTTTCTATTCCCTTTCAGGTACGGAGCCGACTTGGTCGCAATCGACAACTACGCGGAGAACAATGACACGGTCGCCATTTCGAAGCTGGGAGACCCAAATCGCCGTCCTTCCGACAAGTACTGGCTGGGTTTGGCATCCCTCGACGACCTGCGAACGAACACCCTGGAGTCGGCGTCTGGTGCGCTGATCTCTCAGTACTCTGGCTTCTGGGCGCTCAACCAGCCCGACCCGCTGTCCGGTGAGTGTGTGGCTGCCTCGTCGCAGTCGCGCATGCAATCCTGGGAGCTGGGCACCTGCGAGAGTCTGCTGCCGTTCATGTGCCGAGCGCCCGCCTGCCCGCAGGACTCGCTGCACTGCTCGAACGGCCTCTGCGTGAACCAGGCGTTCAAGTGCGACGGCAACGACGACTGCGGCGACGGCTCCGACGAACTGGACTGCCCGGCGCTGTGCAACTTCCACATGCAATCCGGCGGCGACGTGATTGAGTCGCCCAGCTACCCGCACAAGTACGGCGCGCTGAGCAAGTGCAAGTGGACGCTGGAGGGACCCCAGGGCAGTAACATCATCCTGCAGTTCCAGGACTTCGACACGGAGAAGACATTCGACACCGTTCAGATCCTGGTGGGCGGCCGGACCGAGGACAAGTCGGTCTCGCTGGCCACGCTCTCCGGGAAGCAGGACCTGACGATGAAGCCCTTCGTGACCGCCTCCAACTTCATGATCATCAAGTTCACCACCGACGGCAGTGTGGAGCGCAAAGGCTTCCGCGCGACATGGAAGACCGAGGCCAAGACCTGCGGCGGCACGCTGAGGGCCACCGCACAGGGACAGGTACTGACAAGTCCAGGCTACCCTAAGCAGTACCCTGGGGGCTTGGAGTGCCTGTACGTGATAAAGGCGCAGCCAGGACGAATCATCTCGATCGAAATCCAGGACTTGGACATCACCGCCGGCAGGGACTACATGCTGATCCGCGACGGCGACAGTCCGATGAGCCGGCCCATTGCCCGCCTGTCGGGCAGCGCCAAGGACAACGAGAAGGTGGTCATTTCCACCGGCAACAAGCTGTATCTGTACTTCAAGTCGAGCCTGGGTGACTCCGGCAAGGGCTTCAGCCTGAGGTACACGCAGGGATGCAAGGCAACGATCACGGCTCGCAACGGCACGGTCACCTCGCCGGCGTACGGCCTCGAGGACTACCCCACCAACCAGGAGTGCTACTTCACCATCCGCAACAGCATGGGCTCGCCCCTGTCGCTGAAGTTCGACAAGTTCATGGTGCACAAGAGCGACTTCGTGCAGGTGTACGACGGCTCCTCGACCTCGGGTCTGAGGCTGCACTCTGGCAACGGATTCACAGGAACCGCCGCGCCCAAGCTCACGCTGACCGCGTCCTCCGGCGAGATGCTGATCAAGTTCACCTCCGACGCCCTCCATAACGCTGCTGGGTAAGTCCGCCCCCACCTTCGCTCGGGGAACCCCAATCTAATTGCCTTTGTCTTTTTCAGGTGGTCCGCCACGTTCTCTGCTGACTGCCCCAACCTGCAGCCCGGCATCGGCGCCTTGGCCTCGAGTCGGGACACAGCCTTTGGTACAGTGGTCACGTTCACGTGCCCCATTGGCCAGGAGTTCGCGACCGGCAAGAACAAGATCGTCACCGAGTGCATGAAGGGCGGTAACTGGAGCGTCGAGTACATTCCCAAGTGCCAAGGTACGCTATCCACTCCCTCTGGCTGTAGGCGTCCCCTGCTAACCCTCCCTTCTTCTCCTTTCAGAGGTTTACTGCGGCCCAGTGCCACAGATTGACAACGGATTCTCCATCGGATCGTCGAACGTGACGTACCGCGGCATCGCCATGTACCAGTGCTACGCCGGTTTCGCCTTCCCCTCGTCGCAGCCCATCGAGAAGATCTCCTGCCTGCCCGACGGACGCTGGGAGCGCAAGCCCACGTGCATGGCCTCGCAGTGCGCCCCTCTGCCGGAGGTGCCGCACGCGAACGTGACCCTGCTCAACGGCGGCGGCCGAAGCTACGGAACGATCGTCCAATTCGAGTGCGAGCCCGGCTACGAGAGGACCGGCTACCCCGTCCTGATCTGTATGTCCAACGGAACGTGGAGCGCCGATGTGCCCAAGTGCACCCGCAAGCGGTGCTACAACTTCCCCAAGATCGAGAGCGGCTTCGTGGTGGACGCCGCGCGGCCTTACTTCTTCGGCGACGAGGCCCGCGTGCAGTGCTTCAAGGGCTACAAGTTGGTGGGCCAGAACATCATCCGCTGCAGCGCCGACCAGATCTTCGAGAACCCACCCACCTGCGAGGACATCAACGAGTGCACGTCCACCCAGTGCGACCTGGCTACGACCGAGTGCATGAACAGCAACGGCTCGTTCCACTGCCAGTGCCGCAAGGGCTTCGCCCCGACCACTGAGTGTCGGCCGGTCGGAGACCTAGGCCTGGCTAACGGAGGAATTCCAGACGAGAGCATCATGTCGTCCGAGAGCGAGGACGGCTACTCCAAGGGAATGGTTCGCCTGAACTCCGGCGGTTGGTGCGGCAGCTCCGTTGAGCCCGGCGCCAACTGGATCATGATCGACCTGAGGGCCCCCACCATCCTGCGCGGCTTCCGCACCATGTCGGTGCAGAGGTTCGACGGAAACGTCGCCTTCACCTCGGCCGTGCGACTCCAGTACACGAACAACCTGACCGACGTCTTCAAGGACTACGCCAACCCCGACGGCACCGCCGTGGAGTTCAGGATCCTCGAGCCTACCCTCTCCATCCTGAACCTGCCGATGCCAATCGAAGCCCGTTACATACGCTTCAAGCTGCAGGACTACGTGGGCGCACCCTGTCTGCGTATGGAGGCCATGGGCTGCACCCGCCTGGATTGCGTGGACGTCAACGAGTGCACCAAGAACAACGGCGGCTGCGACCAGAAGTGCATCAACTCGCCCGGAAGCTTTGCCTGCTCCTGCAACGTCGGCTACCAGCTCTTCTCGGCGAACGGAACCGCCGGCTTCTATGTCGAGAAGTCCGAGACCGGAGACCGCGACGGCGACTCCTACCAGAAGGACAAGTCGTGCGTGCCCGTGATGTGCCCTCCGCTGCTGGCCCCTGAGAACGGCAAGCTACTGTCCGACAAGAACGAACAGCACTTCGGCGACGTCGTCAAGTTCCAGTGCGAGTTCGGCTACATCATGTCCGGCAGCTCGGCCCTGCTCTGTCTGTCCAGCGGACAGTGGAACGCCTCCGTGCCAGAGTGCAACTGTAAGTACTCTCAGCCACGTCTTCTCGACAGGAGCTCACCCCCCTTTCCACTTCTTTTCAGATGCCAAGTGTGTGTCGCTGCCCGACGACAAGCTCGAAGGCCTGGCGGTCGTCCGCCCCGACCCCGAGAGCGTGCTAGTTCCCTTCAGAGACAACGTGACCATCGCCTGCAACAGCCCCGGCCGCCGCCTGAGAGGCAGTGCCACATCCGGATTCAGACAGTGCGTCTACGACCCGAAACCAGGCCTACCCGACTACTGGCTGTCCGGCACGTCGCCATCCTGCCCCCGCGTCGATTGCGGCATGCCCATGCCCACACCCGGCGCTGAGTACGGCCAGTTCGTCGACACCCGCTACCAGAGCTCATTCTTCTTCGGCTGCCAGAACACCTTCAAGCTGGCCGGCCAGACCTCGAAGCACGACAACGTGGTGCGCTGCCAAGGCAACGGCATCTGGGACTTCGGCGATCTGCGCTGCGAGGGGCCCGTGTGCGAGGACCCGGGCAGGCCAAGCGATGGCCTGCAAGTGGCCCGCAGCTACGAGCAAGGATCGGAGGTCTTCTTCGGCTGCCAACGACCCGGCTACATTCTCATCAACCCCCGACCCATCACCTGCATCCGCGAGCCCGAGTGCAAGGTCATCAAGCCCCTGGGCCTGACGTCCGGCCGCATTCCCGACTCAGCCATCAACGCCACCTCCGAGCGGCCCAACTACGAGGCGAAGAACATCCGCCTGAACTCCGTCACCGGCTGGTGCGGCAAGCAGGAGGCCTTCACCTACGTCAGCGTCGACCTGGGACAAGTGTACCGCGTGAAGGCGATCCTCGTCAAGGGCGTCGTCACCAACGACATCGTCGGACGGCCCACCGAGATCCGCTTCTTCTACAAACAGGCTGAGAACGAGAACTTCGTCGTCTACTTCCCCAACTTCAACCTCACCATGAGAGACCCCGGCAACTACGGCGAGCTAGCCATGATCACCCTGCCCAAGTACGTGCAGGCCAGGTTCGTGATCCTCGGCATCGTCAGCTACATGGACAACGCGTGCCTGAAGTTCGAGCTGATGGGCTGCGAGGAGCCCAAGAAGGACCCCCTCTTGGGCTACGACTACGGCTACAGCCCGTGCGTGGACAACGAGCCGCCGATCTTCCAGAACTGCCCGCAGCAGCCGATCATTGTGCGAAGGGACGAGAACGGAGCCGTCATGGCCGTCAATTTCACCGAACCCACCGCCGTCGACAACTCGGGCTCTATCGCCCGCCTGGAAGTGAAGCCGCAGAACTTCAAGACCCCGTCGCACATATTTAAGGACACCGTCGTCAAGTATGTCGCCTTCGACTACGACGGCAACGTCGCCATCTGCGAGATCAACATCACCGTCCCCGACGTCACCCCACCGCTGCTCTCGTGCCCGCAGAGCTACGTGATCGAGCTGGTCGACAAGCAGGAGAGCTACACCGTCAACTTCAACGACACCAGGAAGAGGATCAAGACATCGGACGAGTCCGGCGACGTCACCATCACCTTCACGCCCGACAGAGCCGTCATCCCGATCAGAGGATTCGAGAACGTGACCGTGACCGCCACCGACAAGTTCAACAACCGCGCCACTTGCCACTTCCAGGTGTCCGTGCAAGCGTCGCCCTGCGTGGACTGGGAGCTGCAACCGCCCGCGAACGGAGCCATCAACTGCCTGCCTGGTGACCGAGGCGTCGAGTGCATCGCCACCTGCAAGCCCGGCTTCCGCTTCACCGACGGCGACCCGATCAAGACCTTCACCTGCGAGACCTCCCGCCTCTGGAAGCCGACCTCCGTGGTGCCCGACTGCGTGTCGGAGAACACAGAGCAGGCCGACTACCAGGTGACGGCCACTGTCACCTACCGCGCCAACGGAGCCGTGGCTCAGTCTTGCCTCGGCCAGTACCAGGACCTGCTCTCGCAGTACTACGGCGGATTGAACAACATCCTGTCGCAGCGCTGCTCGGCCGTCAACGTCAACATGAACGTGTCCTTCATCCGCTCGGTGCCCAGCCTGCTGGAGGAGAACGTGGTCAAGATGGACTTCATCCTGTCCATCCTGCCGGCGATCCGCCAGCCACAGCTGTACGACCTCTGCGGCTCCACCCTGAACCTGATCTTCGACCTGAGCGTGCCCTACGCCAGCGCCGTCATCGAATCGCTGCTGAACGTCTCCAACATCGGCAACCAGTGTCCCCCACTGCGCGCCCTGAAGAGCACCATCTCGCGAGGCTTCACCTGCAGCGTCGGCGAGGTGCTCAACATGGACACTAGCGACGTGCCCCGGTGCCTCCACTGCCCAGCAGGCACCTACGTCAGCTCTGGACAAAGCATCTGTACCTACTGCCCCCGCGGCTACTACCAGAACCGCGAGAGGCAGGGCACCTGCATGCGCTGCCCCGCCGGCACCTACACCAAGGAGGAGGGCTCCAAGTCCCTCTCCGACTGCGTCCCAGTCTGCGGCTTCGGAACCTACTCGCCAACCGGTCTGGTGCCCTGCCTGGAGTGCCCGAGGAACTCGTTCACCGGCGAACCACCGAACGGAGGATTCAAGGACTGCCAGGCGTGTCCCACGGGTACATTCACCTTCCAGCCAGCGGCGGCCCGCAAAGACCTCTGCCGCGCGAAGTGCGGACCTGGCATGTACTCGTCCACCGGACTCGCCCCCTGCTCTCCCTGCCCCGTCAACTACTACCAGAGCATCCCCGGATCGCAGACCTGCAACGAGTGCCCCACGAACATGAGGACCGACGGCCCCAACTCTAAGGGCCGCGAGGAGTGCAAGCCTGTCGTGTGCGGAGAGGGCGCCTGCCAGCACGGCGGCCTCTGCGTGCCGATGGGACACAGCATCCAGTGCTTCTGCCCCGCCGGCTTCTCTGGACGCCGCTGCGAGGTCGACATCGACGAGTGCGCCTCCCAGCCGTGCTACAACGGCGGAACCTGTACCGACCTGCCGCAGGGATACCGATGCGAGTGCCCACCCGGCTACTCGGGCATCAACTGCCAGGAGGAGGCCAGCGACTGCAAGAACGACACCTGCCCCGCTCGGGCCATGTGCAAGAACGAACCCGGATACAAGAACTACACGTGCCTGTGCCGCAGCGGCTACACGGGCGTTGACTGCGACATCACCATCGACCCCTGCACGGCCAACGGCAACCCCTGCAGTAACGGAGCCAGCTGCCAAGCCCTGCAGCAGGGCCGCTACAAATGCGACTGCCTGCCCGGCTGGGAGGGCGTCCACTGCCAGGTGAACATCGACGACTGCGCCGAGAACCCGTGCCTACTGGGCGCCAACTGCACGGATCTGGTGAACGACTTTAGCTGCTCATGCTCGCCAGGATTCACCGGAAAGCGGTGCGAGGAGAAGATCGACCTCTGCCTCTCGGAGCCGTGCAAGCACGGCACATGCGTGGACCGCCTGTTCGACCACGAGTGCGTCTGCCACCCGGGCTGGACCGGCCCCGCCTGCGACATCAACATCAACGACTGCGCCGAGAACCCGTGCAAGAACGAGGGCACCTGCGTGGACCTCGTCGACGGCTACACGTGCAACTGCGAGCCCGGCTACACCGGCAAGAACTGCCAGCACCCGATCGACGACTGCGAATCGAACCCCTGCCAGAACGGAGCCACCTGCGTGGACCAGCTCGACGGGTTCCTCTGCAAGTGCCGCCCCGGCTTCGTGGGACTCTCCTGCGAGGCTGAGATCGACGAGTGCCTCTCGGACCCATGCAACCCCGTGGGCACCGAGCGGTGCCTGGACCTGGACAACAAGTTCGAGTGCGTCTGCCGCGAGGGCTTCACCGGACCGCTCTGCGAGACCGACATCGACGACTGCGAGACGAACCCGTGCATGAACGGCGGCAACTGCCGCGACCGCATCGGAGGCTTCGACTGCGTCTGCCTGAACGGATGGTCCGGCGCCCGCTGCGAGGACCAAGTGACCACGTGCAACATTCAGAAGCCGTGCCAGAACGACGCCCGCTGCATTGACCTCTTCGAGGACTACTTCTGCTCGTGTCCCAGCGGTACCGACGGCAAGAATTGCGAGACCGCCCCCGAGCGCTGCATTGGCAACCCGTGCATGCACGGCGGCAAGTGCCAGGACTTCGGTTCCGGTCTGAACTGCTCCTGCGCCGACGACTACTCGGGCGTGGGCTGCCAGTACGAATTCGACGCCTGCGAGGCGCACGTCTGCCAGAACGGCGCCACATGCGTCGACCACGGCGCCGGCTACACCTGTATGTGCCCGAAGGGCTACAAGGGCAAGAACTGCGAGGAGGACATCATCGACTGCAAGGACAACTCCTGCCCGCCGGGAGCCTCGTGCATTGACCTCGTCAACGGCTTCTACTGCCAGTGCCCCTTCAACATGACCGGCGACGACTGCAGAAAGGGTAAGTCTTGAGGACCGTCTCTAACAATCGGGTGATCCTTCATGTCTCGCTCTCTCTCTCTTTCAGTTATCCAAGTGGACTACGATCTGTACTTCAGCGACCCCACGCGCTCGACAGCGGCCCAGGTGGTGCCCTTCTTCACGGGCGAGTCGCCCAGCCTCACCATCGCCATGTGGGTGCAGTTCGCACAGAAGGACGACTCCGGCATATTCTTCACGCTCTACGGCGTGGAGTCTGCGCACGTGGCCAACAACCGCCGCCTCCTGATCCAAGCGCACTCCAGCGGAGTGCAGGTTTCCCTGTTCCCCGACCTCCAAGACGCCTTCCTCTCGTTCCGCGAGTACACGACCGTGAACGACGGCCAGTGGCACCACATCGCCATCCTCTGGGACGGCACCACGGGCCAGCTGCAGCTCATCACCGAGGGACTGATCGCCAGCAAGACTGAGTACGCCGGCGGACGCACCGTGCCCAAGTTCGCGTGGGCTGTCCTCGGCCGGCCACAGCCGGACGAAGGCAACTCGGCCACGTACGCCGAAGCAGGTTTCCAAGGCAAGATCACAAAGGCACAGATCTGGGGACGAGCCCTGGACGTCACATCGGAAATCCAGAAGCAAGTCAGAGACTGCCGCAGTGAGCCCGTTCTCTACGACGGACTCATCCTGAACTGGGCCGGCTACGAGATCGTCTCGGGCGGCGTGGAGCGCTCTGTGCCGTCAGTGTGCGGCCAGCGCAAGTGCCCCAACGGATACACCGGTCAGAACTGCCAGCAATTGCAAGTCGACAAGGAACCACCGCGCGTCGAGCACTGCCCCGGCGACCTGTGGGTCATCGCTAAGAACGGCTCCGCAGTGGTCACCTGGGACGAACCACACTTCAGCGACAACATCGGCGTGACGAAGATCGTGGAGCGCAACGGCCACAGGCCCGGCACCACTCTGCTCTGGGGATCGTACGACATCACGTATGTGGCCTCCGACGCAGCCGGCAACAGCGCTTCGTGCAGCTTCAAGGTTTCGCTCTTGTGTAAGTAGCTCCTGACCACCGAGGGGGTAGTCTGAGATTGACCGCTTTGTTTCTATTTTCAGCTGAATTCTGCCCACCACTTGCGGATCCAGTCGGCGGCACCCAGGTCTGCAAGGACTGGGGTGCAGGCGGACAATTCAAGGTAAGTCCTTCGACGCGATGAAAGTGAGACTCTGACTAACCGCGTAACCAATCTTTAGGTCTGCGAGATCGCCTGCCACCAAGGACTGCGCTTCTCCGAGCTGGTGCCCGAGTTCTACACCTGCGGCGCCGAAGGATTCTGGCGCCCGACCAGGGAGCCTGGAATGCCACTCGTCTACCCATCATGTTCACGTAAGTAGACATCGAATTTGCTCCCCCAGGAGGGCCCTAATCATGTGTCTCAATTGCAGCGTCCAAGCCCGCCCAGCGCGTGTTCCGCATCAAGATGCTATTCCCTTCGGACGTACTCTGCAACAAGGCCGGCCAAGGTGTGCTCCGACAGAAGGTCTCGAACTCAGTGAACGCCCTCAACCGCGACTGGAACTTCTGCTCGTACTCCGTCGAGGGATCACGGTACGTTGGCAGCACTTTTCCCCCCACTTTGCCAGACCACTAACCCGATCTCTTTGATCACTTCCAGGGAATGCAAGGACCTGCAAATCGATGTCAAGTGCGACCACTACCGCGGCGGCCAGGGCAACCGAGCCCGCCGCGCGGCCGAGAACGAAGAAGGCGGTACCTACGTCCTGGACGCCGTCATTCCAGTGGAAAAGTAAGTACTCACCCCCCGTCGCATAGAAGGTCCTTTCAAAGCGAGTGACTGACAATGCATGTCCCTTGTGTAACCGTTGTAAACAAACACAAACTTAATGCATAATGCAACTTTGTAGAGATACAGCGGACGACGAAGAGCTACGAGGACGTCAAGGTAGACAGCAGGCCGGCGACACGTACACCTTGGAGATTGCATTCCCAGCAGTCAAGTAGGTTCACTTGAATGAAATACACACGCCCCTCTACCTCTGCGCTTGGTGACAGAGCGGGACACGGCCTCTTAGATTATGCCTCAGTTCTGGTCTTTGGTCAATGCTAACCTCTGCTTTCTGCCGCAGGGCAGGGCTCCGCGACTCCTAACTCAAACCTAACCTTCGCTTTAAACCCTTAACTTTCACAAAATCTAAACATGCACGCAATGCACGCCCAGCCCATTAACTGTAGCCCTAGTAGTTCATGCGATTCTTTCTAGCACCCCTCCGCCGTCAAGACACGTTTCTGATTCCTTTCTGGTCCCTTTTCAGCGATCCGGTGATCCACTCATCGTCGGGAGAGCGCTCCGACGTCAAGGCGTTGCTGCAGAAGCTGATCCTCGAAGACGATCAGTTCGCAGTCCACGAAATCCTGCCCAACACCGTGCCCGACCCAGCCTCGCTCGACCTCACGTCCGAGTACGCCTGCCCCGTGGGACAGGTTGTGATGGTGCCCGACTGTGTGCCATGCGCCATCGGTACCTTCTACGACACGGCCAACAAGACGTGCATCGCTTGCTCGCGCGGAACCTACCAATCCGAGGCGGGACAACTGCAGTGCTCGAAGTGCCCCACCATCGCCGGACGACCAGGCGTCACCGCTGGGCCAGGCGCCCGATCGGCTGGCGACTGCAAGGAACGCTGCCCGGCCGGTAAGTTCCTCGACTCCGAAACCGGCCTCTGCAGACCCTGCGGCCACGGCTTCTACCAGCCCAAGGAGGGCTCCTTCGGATGCGAGCTCTGCGGCCTGGGACAGACCACACGATCGGCCGAGGCCACCTCCCGCAAGGAGTGCCGCGACGAATGCAGCTCCGGACAGCAGCTCGGCATCGACGGCCAGTGCGAGCCATGCCCACGAGGAACCTACCGCCTGCAGGGCGTCCAGCCTTCCTGCCAAGCCTGCCCGCTGGGCCGAACCACTCCCAAGGTGGGCTCGTCCTCTGTGGAGGAGTGCACCATTCCGGTGTGCGCCCCGGGCACGTACCTCAACGGCACCATGAACATGTGCGTCGAGTGCCGCAAGGGCTTCTACCAGTCCGAGTCGCAACAGACCACCTGCATCCAGTGCCCACCGAACCACAGCACGAAGAACACCGGAGCCACCAGCAAGGCCGAGTGCACGAACCCCTGCGAGCACATAGCCGAGGGCAAGCCCCACTGCGACCTGAACGCCTACTGCATCCTCGTTCCCGAGACGTCCGACTTCAAGTGCGAATGCAAGCCTGGCTTCAACGGCACCGGCATGGAGTGCACGGACGTGTGCGAGAACTTCTGCGAGAACTCCGGCACCTGCGTGAAGGACCTCAAGGGCACCCCATCCTGCCGCTGCGTGGGCTCCTTCACTGGGCCACACTGCGCGGAGCGCTCTGAGTTCGCCTACATTGCCGGAGGCATCGCCGGCGCCGTCATCTTCATCATTGTGATAGTCCTGCTGATCTGGATGATCTGCGTGCGCTCCACCAAGCGGCGCGATCCGAAGAAAATGCTGACACCTGCCATCGACCAGACCGGCTCGCAGGTGAACTTCTACTATGGTGCCCACACCCCCTACGCCGAGTCGATAGCCCCGTCCCACCACAGCACGTACGCGCACTACTACGACGACGAGGAGGACGGCTGGGAGATGCCCAACTTCTACAATGAGACGTATATGAAGGACGGTAGGTAGACGACAGTCGGATAGCCTTGCGAGTCCGTTTCTCAACCCCCACTCTCCGCCTCCTTTTTTCAGGCCTCCATGGGGGGAAGATGAGCACACTGGCGAGGTCAAACGCTTCGCTCTACGGAACTAAAGAAGACTTATACGATCGACTGAAGCGGCACGCTTACACGGGAAAGAAGGGTTAGTTACCAGGCCTAAAAATATATCCCACCCCGCAGCCATTTAAGATTTCCATTTAATTTCAGAGAAGAGTGACAGTGATAGCGAAGTCCAATAAGATTAAAAAAAAAACACACAAACAAAATCAAAATTTAAGAAACAAAATATCGATTGAATTTGAAACCCCACTCTCCTCCAAAAACATGCACACGAACAAAACACACAGAAACAAACGAGCTAAGACCAATGGACGGTTTATGTCCTTCAGAATAAGTCCTTCCCCTCCCTCTGAAATACACACAAATCACTGCCTTAACGAACACGGGAATGAATGAAATACTCAAACAAACTTACTTATTTAGTGGTGTGTGGCAGGGCGAGTGCTGTTGGCTACCAAAGTTTTGTTCTTCTTACCTGAAATTGTAGACGAGAGCGCACACCACCCTTAAGGTGTAGGCAAGCCCACGAGTCTGGCTCTAGTTCTGGCACTGCACTTCCCATTGAATGTGTGAAATTGACGATGATTTGTACATTTGAACGCGGTTCCGTTTGTTTTTACTTATTTTTTCCCCTTTCTCTTCTTCGAAATTGCTTAACGATTTCTCACGAACTGGAGAATTTCCACACTTAATGGGAAGTGCTACGGATTGTTTTATTTTTAAAGAAAATACCAGCAACAGCGGCAGGCCTTGACATCACATTGCATCCTCTCCCAAGCGAGCGACTTCCCTGAATGTGGGTACCGCAGCCCGGGCGGGACGATGAAATCTGATGTCAAGCTCTGTGTAATTATTTCTCTAGATATTAATTTTAATTTAACAAATTTATTTATAAATAAAACGAAGACCAACAACAAATCGAGAGAGAGAGAGTGAGTCAGTCCCAAGTTGTAAGTCTGCCCTTGGCAGGCAAGAGTCTAACCACACACACACACAGAACTGTACAAACAAACAAACAAATGTGTACGCCTTCATTTTCAAGGCAAAAAGCAAAGCACAACGCCAGCGAAAGATAAACACAAAAAATTAAAAAAAAAACATGCACCACGCGCATGGCAATAGAATAATTACTTGAGAAGAAAAAAACAAATAATTGAAATTATTTTTTTATATATATATATATTGTAATATTCTTAAAGTAAACATTAATGGTAGTCGTTATTATTTTTATTTTTATTTTTTTGTACTATACATAAAACAACGAAAATTAAATTAATAAAAACAAAAATTATGTAAAATAAGCACTGTCTTTCCATTTCTGGTGAAAAACCGGCTGGATGGCGTAGTTGGTTGAGTGCCTGCCCTTTGTTGTAGGGGTCTCAAGTTCGAGTCACAGTGAATAGCTTTCAAATCTGGTCCAGCCAACATCGGCCGTTGGAATCAAATTCACGGCATCACAATGGACCAACAAAGTGTGCTGGCAGCCCACTAACCTGACCTAACTATTTTTGAATTTCTGATACATATCAGTTATGTGGCTCATCGCAAGGAGTAGTATTTTCAGCATCAAATCAGCCGCTCACGGTTTTCAGGATCAAATGCAGTAGAAACGCCATTCACGATTTCTAACCATTTTTGGAAACATTTTGATGCAAATAACGAGACTTCTCAACATACACGCACATACACACCTACAATCACTAATCATTGCTGTTCCTACGAGCTCCCGTTCCCGAGATATCTCATACCAAAGAATCCAAATTTACCAAAATATTCCTGCTACAATTTCTGGGCGACTCGTACTTCAGAAACTGCAGCCAGTGCCAGTTTCAGAGCCATTTTTTAACAAAATTGCCTACAGCTTCGATGGTATTGACCAGACCAAGGAAAATGAGGACATCAGCCTCAGGCAGGATATCATAATCAGTCCTAAATATTCACGTACGTACTACGACTCAATTCTTTGACAATTCCACTAAGAGTAAAGGATTCATAAGGATTCAAAGCAGTAAGTAAAATCTTAACCTTATAAATCGTTTCGCGTCAAGAATTCGTGGAGGTTCTCAGTGCGGAAAAGCAGGAATTGCAGTTTATCATCGTCGCCAGATGTAGCTGTGATCGAGATCATGGTTGATGAGAATTCTGATGGCACCCTCGCACGCAACACATCATGCCTAGCATCAATAGAATTAGCGGCAGATTTTGAATAAGAACAAAAAAAAAAAAAATACAACAAAGAAGATGAATAAGAAATGAGGAGGTTATCGATATCTAAGAGTCTTAGAACGTACACACCTAGTTTGTGATCTTGTGCACTCCAATGATCAATTCCGACGACTCTCAAAATGATTCTCCAGCCTACTGTGCATAATCTCTTGCTATCAGCATAAAAACTGTTTACAATTGCAGCCAGAAAGTGCCAAAGTGGAGCTTAGACCTCGAAAAAATCATTTAAAACTGCCCTAGACACCCCATTAAACCATCAAAACACATCACACACACCTTCCTTGTAGCGCCGACTACTACGCCGACTAATATACACACCAGAACATGCAAAACGGTGTGCGCAAGTCGCTGGTAGCCCTAATAGGGCCGCTGTGGCAGTTGGAAGCATGAAATTCATCAGAAACGCCTTACTAACCACTGCTTGGATTTTGTGGTCAAAATCTCAAAGTTGCCGGATGCACTCCAAACTCTCAGGATCGATTAATACACACACCAGAACACGCAGATAGGTGGGCGCAAGTCGCTGGTAGCCCTAATAGGGCTGCTGTGGCAGTTGGAAGATGGGGCATGAAATCCATCAGAAACGCCTTACTAACCACTGCTTGGATTTTGTGGTCAAAATCTCAAAGTTGCCGGATGCACTCCAAACTCTCAGGATCGATTAATACACACACCAGAAAATGCAAAACGGTGTGCGCAAGTCGCTGGTAGCCCTAATAGGGCGGCTGTGGCAGTTGGAAGATGGGGCATGAAATCCATCAGAAACGCCTTACTAACCACTGCTTGGATTTTGGGGTCAAAATCTCAAAGTTGCCGGATGCACTCCAAACTCTCAGGATCGATTAATACACACACCAGAACACGCAGATAGGTGGGCGCAAGTCGCTGGTAGCCCTAATAGGGCCGCTGTGGCAGTTGAAAGATGGAGCATGAAATCCATCAGAAACGCCTTACTAACCACTGCTTGGATTTTGGGGTCAAAATCTCAAAGTTGCCGGATGCACTCCAAACTCTCAGGATCGATTAATACACACACCAGAACATGCAAAACGGTGTGCGCAAGTCGCTGGTAGCCCTAATAGGGCCGCTGTGGCAGTTGGAAGATGGGGCATGCAATCCATCAGAAACGCCTTACTAACCACTGCTTGGATTTTGGGGTCAAAATCTCAAAGTTGCCGGATGCACTCCAAACTCTCAGGATCGATTAATACACACACCAGAACATGCAAAACGGTGTGCGCAAGTCGCTGGTAGCCCTAATAGGGCCGCTGTGGCAGTTGGAAGATGGGGCATGAAATCCATCAGAAACGCCTTACTAACCACTGCTTGGATTTTGGGGTCAAAATCTCAAAGTTGCCGGATGCACTCCAAACTCTCAGGATCGATTAATACACACACCAGAACACGCAGATAGGTGGGCGCAAGTCGCTGGTAGCCCTAATAGGGCCGCTGTGGCAGTTGGAAGATGGGGCATGAAATCCATCAGAAACGCCTTACTAACCACTGCTTGGATTTTGGGGTCAAAATCTCAAAGTTGCCGGATGCACTCCAAACTCTCAGGATCGATTAATACACACACCAGAACACGCAGATAGGTGGCGCAAGTAGCTGGTAGCCCTAATAGGGCCGCTGTGGCAGTTGGAAGATGGGGCATGAAATCCATCAGAAACGCCTTACTAACCACTGCTTGGATTTTGGGGTCAAAATCTCAAAGTTGCCGGATGCACTCCAAACTCTCAGGATCGATTAATACACACACCAGAACACGCAGATAGGTGGGCGCAAGTCGCTGGTAGCCCTAATAGGGCCGCTGTGGCAGTTGGAAGATGGAGCATGAAATCCATCAGAAACGCCTTACTAACCACTGCTTGGATTTTGTGGTCAAAATCTCAAAGTTGCCGGATGCACTCCAAACTCTCAGGATCGATTAATACACACACCAGAACACGCAGATAGGTGGGCGCAAGTCGCTGGTAGCCCTAATAGGGCTGCTGTGGCAGTTGGAAGATGGGGCATGAAATCCATCAGAAACGCCTTACTAACCACTGCTTGGATTTTGGGGTCAATGTTTACCGACTTTTATTTGGCTATCGGCAAGATCTTTGAAGTCGATTCTTTTGAAATCAGTACAAACTTCTTTAAAATGCCAAAAGTCAAGCTTAAACCTCGAAATATTCATTTAAAAGTACCTTAGGCACCTCATTAAACCATCAAAACACATTACACACACCCTCCCCCTTCGCCCCCTAATAGATCCGATCCCAAAAAAATAATAAAAATACAAAAAACTAAAAAAATGCACGAAGAATCTAAAAATTCTGGGGAAAATTTGAAAAATTTGAAAAAATTTTCTATTGGCCGGAGGGGTAACCGAGCCTATATAAGGGTGCCCCGCCCGGGAGGGAGCACAGTGCGTTGGTGACCGTCGCGGGGTGCGCATCGGGATTTTTTTTTTTTGTGAATTTTTATGTGATTTTTTTGTGAAGTGCTCTCCTCTCCCAACCCTCTCTCCGCTTCCATGGGACCATGCCCAGCCATCCGCCGCCCACCTAGCATGAGTGATGGACCATGTGACGTATGAAGGAAGGATGTCCAACCACGCACTTCCCGCCCAACTGCCACTGACTGGGATGCATCTTGGCTGACGTGGGGAAAGTTGGTTGATGGGTTGCAGCATGGCAAGTGGGAGAGCATTCCGTTCGTTCGAATGTCGTTGCGATCTTGTTTTTCTGTGCGTACTTGCCACATTCGTCGTCGAGTGCAAGTTTGCTTTCGCGTTTCGGGACTCGCACCCACCAAACATGTGTTTTTTTTTTTTTTGTACTTCACCCTTGATCGAAAGTATTGGTATGCATGTGTGATGATGGTCCGCCTATTGATTCATGCTCGGGTAATGGCATGTCGGTACGGACATGCATACCTACGCGGACTCCCGTCTGAGTCTCTCTCTCTCTCCACCCTCACCCAACTTAACGCGGTGGCGCACTCCACTTTGGAGCGACCACAAATATTTGCTCAAGCGAATCTTGAGAAGGCCTTTTTGTTGTGCTGTGGGGGTCGGCCACATTCTTGCATCGTCCGTCGTCTGATGTTTTTTTCTGTGTTAATTATTTTGCCACCCTTCCACACACACACTCCGTCGATATGCCTTAGTGTTTCCGTACAAACAGCGTTTAAAAGCGGGCCTCCTCTGCCCATGGATTACGGTTCGGTTCTCGGTTCGGTTCTCGGTTCGGTACATGCTGTAAGCAGACACACACAAGTATCCCACCAATGGTCACAAGCGACCCTTCGAAGCCTAGCAGCAAGGAACAGCAAAGCAGAGTGTGCACATGAGTATTGGGTATATTAAACCATTTTTTTTAATTTTTTTCCTATATTATATATTATATTGCCATATACATATACACATACATATATCCATCGTATTAAATCGCATTGAGTCATGACTCTCGTTCGCAAATTAACATGCTAGCATGAATTCGGTTTCGGGCACTCATCGGGCATCTGTGAATACTTAGCTTTTTATATTATACATATATCATATTTTCCATTAACCCCCTCGGGACCCGAACAGGTGTCCTTGAGGCTAGGTAGGGGACCCCTCAGGGCCCGAACAGGTGCCCTGAGGCTAGGTAGGGGAACCCTCAGGACCCGAACAGGTGTCCTGAGGCTAGGTAGGGCTTTTCTTTTCTCTTCTCTTCTCGTTTCAGGTTTGTTCTTATATTTGCAGGGCTTTCTTTTTCTTTTGCTCTTCTCTTTTCAGGTACATCCCGGTCGCTTTCTCTGCTCACTGCTTGTTTACGCGTATATTTTCTAGACTTTAGTTTCGTATTGTATTTTTGAGAGAGACTCATATCCTTAACCGCGCGATAAGTCTTTCAGAACTATAATTTTTTTATGGCAGTTCGAAGGCATTCGTGGCTTGGTAGAGGGGTTGGGTTGCTCCTCCGCTTGCGGCTTGTCTACCCATGTGGCACTTCGGCTGTTATTCGCCGACTGTGCCTATGCTCGTGGATGAGCGCTTGAGCGTGAGTGAGCAACAGGCAATGTTATTTGTCTGTCTCGTCGTATTGTAGTATTTGTAGTAGTCGTAGCTCTTGTAGTACTAGTATAATTTGTAGTTCGTTTAGTTTTTTTTTACAAAACAAGCACTTGTGCAGGAAACTGACGGGACGAGGACGAGCCAGCACGTATGCAGACTTTTTTTTCATACAACGTAGTACTATGACAGGGTCTCGCACCCTTTTCGGCGCGATTGGTCTTTCAGAACTATGAATTTTTTTATGGGAGTTCGGAAGCGTTCGGAGCTCGATATAAGGGTTAGGGCTCTTAGCTCCCCGGCTCATAGCTTGTCTACCCATGTGGCTCTTCGGCTGTTATTGGCCGATGGGGCCTATGGTCGTGGGTGAGCAACGGACAAGGTTAATTGTCCGTTTAGTCGTAGTGTAGTATTTGCAGTAGAACTTGTAGCAGTGTAGTAATAGCTCTAGATGTAGTTGTAGCAGTAGTAGTAGTTGTAGTTGTAGTTTACTTGATTTAGGAGGCGTTGGCAGTCTAAGGATCAGCGAAAGAGCCAGCAGATTGTGCACAATCTGAATAGGCCAATCGGGTTTAATGACTGAGCTCATTTTCGTCGCGTGCATTTAACGTCATAACTATATTTTTATTTACTCCCTTAGCTCCCACACAGGTATCCTTGAGGAAGGCAGCAGACTAACCCAGCACCTTGCAGAGACTTGCAGCAGGCTACGGTACGAGCGCTCCGCGTCGCGATGTGTCGGTTCGATTCGGTTTTTCGGTATTTTTTTTTTGAGTATGCATGCAAGTGTTGATGGGGTTGATAGGTAGCTTTTTTAGATACATACATACATAGGAATTTATTAGGGTAGCGTTAGCTTATTTAGATAGATAGGTAGGAGCATAGAGTAGGGATATATATATATATATATAATTTTTATTAAGATAGGCCTTCAGGACCCGAACAGGTGTCCTTGAAGTTAGGTAGGGGAACCCTCAAGGACCCGAACAGGTGTCCTTGAGGATAGGTAGGGGAACCCTCAAGGGCCCGAACAGGCGCCTTTGAGGATAGGTAGGGCCTTTCTCTTTTCAGGTACACAGCCAGAAATGGCTCGGGCGCGTCGGTCTACAGTTTATTCTTTCATGCATGAAATCCGTATCGTCCAGAACGTATCATTCAGTGCACTGACTCGCAAATCGCTTCCGCATTCGCTAATCGTAAATCGTTGTCGTCCGGGCGCGTCGCGTCGGTTCGGTTGCAAGCCCTCCTCGGGCACAAACTGCAATTAAAGCAGGATATAAAAAGTGCGATTCACTATTACGCTCAGCTTGCTTCTAAGCTGAGTGGGCCACTGAATCGCAGACATTAAACTTTCTTTTTGTCCCCATTTGTCTGTAGGCCACATTTCACAGAGACAAGCAAAGGATTTGGCACTGTACAAGTCCTTAAAACAAACTTAGACATACCCAGTTAAAGAGTTCCACCAGTCAACGTCAAATTGAAACTAAAAACACAAACTACTGCTCAGGATTGAAATGTGCAATAGGTTTCGGTACGATCCTGAAAAGGACGATTGGTTGTGTGGCCCTGAGAAGGACCTTTTGTGTGGTTGTTTGTTTTACATTTGGGTTGACTTTTTGTCGAAGGCTTCTAGCATCTGCCTGAGCCGAGCAGACATTGCAGACATGCTGCTGACCCAGACAGATGTGCCTGCATTTTATGTGACATTTAGTAAAATAATATGTACTTACCCTGTAAGGTTCCGAAGAGTCCTTTGCCCATTAATCACTTCGATCCGCCCACAACTCGCGGAGATATTGACGATTTTGCAGAAAAGAGGCAGTGGCTGGGATTTTTTAAGTACTAGTCGCCCAGAAATTTTAGTAGGTATACTCTTGGAAATGTGCAAAATTTGACGTTCAATATATCGGTAACGGGCGAATGCAGGGAAAAAACTAATGATGAGGGATTGTAGGTTATAACTCCGTCTTGTAGACGCACAAAACGCACACGCGGAAAGCACTTTAATTTGCGTCAAAATTCAGCGCAAGGGGAATAATTAATGAGATAGCCTTCAATCAGCGTCATTGAAGATGAAAGGAGCTCACCACGCATTGCCAAAACATACATTAAACGGGGGCTGGTCTGCTTGAGTCAGTAGTTAATAATCTGCTTGACTCAGCAGGTCCATGTGTCCTCCTACATTCCAAGTAAACCCTAAAATTATATTTCAGCAAAAGAAGGTAAGTATGTCAGAAAGACATTTCAACTCACCCAAAATGCCTCCTCCCCCTCCCCCAAATCGGAGCAATCAAAATTACTAATTTTCTTTTAAAAATCTACCTGAAATACCAGGCCACCAGAATCCCAGCAAAAGCAACAGGTATACCTCCGCAAGCAACTTGAGATATGCAACGATTTTTACCCGGGTACCATGAGCACTGGGTGACCGAAAATCATTGCATATCCTTCGGCGATACCACACTGGGTGACACAGAATCGTAGCATATCCTTCGGCGCAAAATTGAGACACCTGCTGCTTTTTCTGAATTTCTGGTCGCCTAGTATTTTGGGCGATTTTGTACTGATTTGATTTTTTTTTTTCGGCTCGGGTTCGGGGCGGGGTTGGTCGATATTTCTGGCGGTACAGTGGCCCTGCGCTTTGGTCGGTATGCAAGCCGAGGTCGGTGGTCGTTTGGTACGTTGTGCAAAAATATATAATTTTCATACCAAATCTCAGTAAAATACCAGGCCAACAGAAATTCACAAAAAGCAGCAGGTATGCAATTTCACGCCGGAGGGCATTTTGGGTGGGATATGGGAATGCCTTTCTGACATGTTTGCTAGAATAGAATTTTAGTCCTCAGAAGGACTTTTTGTTTTTAATTTAGGGTTGACTGGGAATGTTGGAGGACACATGGAACTGCTGAGTCAAGCAGATTATTGACTGCTGGACCCAACAGATCGACCTCCTGTTAGTGGACTTATTTTACATTTTCGGGAGCATCCTCTACTTTTCATTCTCCCCAATATTCCAATTCAATTCCCCTTCACCATGCCTCACAAGAGGTAGTGAAATGCTGCAGGAAACCATAATTTTCCCAATTTCTGACGTACGGCGTCAAAATTCGACGCAAATAAGTGGACTTTTCATTATGCGTGTATGTGCGTCTGGAAGACGGAGTCATGACCTAAAACCTCTTATCATTATCATTTCTTTTCCCCTGGGATACGGTGGTACACGAGATTTTCAGACTCAAAGAAAAAATGTTAACTAAAATATACCTACTAAAATATACCTACTAAAATATACCTACTAAAATTTCTGGGCGACTAGTATTTAAAAAATCCCAGCCACTGCCAATTTTCTGCAAAATCGTCAATATCTCCGCGAGTTGTGGGCGGATCGAAGTGAATGAGTACTCATATGGTCTGACTCCAATGTGTGTCCTTCACAATTCATTTATTGGCTAAAGACTCTTCGAAACCAAACAGGATAAGTACATTTTATCTAACCAAATGGCACATAAAATGCAGGCACATCTGTCTGGGTCAGCAGCTACAATGTCTGCTCGGCTCAGGCAGATGCTAGAAGCCTTCGACAAAAAGTCAACCCAAATGTAAAACAAACAACCACACAAAAGGTCCTTCTCAGGGCCACACAACCAATCGTCCTTTTCAGGATCGTACCGAAACCTATTGCACATTTCAATCCTGAGCAGTAGTTTGTGTTTTTAGTTTCAATTTGACGTTGACTGGTGGAACTCTTTAACTGGGTATGTCTAAGTTTGTTTTAAGGACTTGTACAGTGCCAAATCCTTTGCTTGTCTCTGTGAAATGTGGCCTACAGACAAATGGGGACAAAAAGAAAGTTTAATGTCTGCGATTCAGTGGCCCACTCAGCTTAGAAGCAAGCTGAGCGTAATAGTGAATCGCACTTTTTATATCCTGCTTTAATTGCAGTTTGTGCCCGAGGAGGGCTTGCAACCGAACCGACGCGACGCGCCCGGACGACAACGATTTACGATTAGCGAATGCGGAAGCGATTTGCGAGTCAGTGCACTGAATGATACGTTCTGGACGATACGGATTTCATGCATGAAAGAATAAACTGTAGACCGACGCGCCCGAGCCATTTCTGGCTGTGTACCTGAAAAGAGAAAGGCCCTACCTATCCTCAAAGGCGCCTGTTCGGGCCCTTGAGGGTTCCCCTACCTATCCTCAAGGACACCTGTTCGGGTCCTTGAGGGTTCCCCTACCTAACTTCAAGGACACCTGTTCGGGTCCTGAAGGCCTATCTTAATAAAAATTATATATATATATATATATCCCTACTCTATGCTCCTACCTATCTATCTAAATAAGCTAACGCTACCCTAATAAATTCCTATGTATGTATGTATCTAAAAAAGCTACCTATCAACCCCATCAACACTTGCATGCATACTCAAAAAAAAAATACCGAAAAACCGAATCGAACCGACACATCGCGACGCGGAGCGCTCGTACCGTAGCCTGCTGCAAGTCTCTGCAAGGTGCTGGGTTAGTCTGCTGCCTTCCTCAAGGATACCTGTGTGGGAGCTAAGGGAGTAAATAAAAATATAGTTATGACGTTAAATGCACGCGACGAAAATGAGCTCAGTCATTAAACCCGATTGGCCTATTCAGATTGTGCACAATCTGCTGGCTCTTTCGCTGATCCTTAGACTGCCAACGCCTCCTAAATCAAGTAAACTACAACTACAACTACTACTACTGCTACAACTACATCTAGAGCTATTACTACACTGCTACAAGTTCTACTGCAAATACTACACTACGACTAAACGGACAATTAACCTTGTCCGTTGCTCACCCACGACCATAGGCCCCATCGGCCAATAACAGCCGAAGAGCCACATGGGTAGACAAGCTATGAGCCGGGGAGCTAAGAGCCCTAACCCTTATATCGAGCTCCGAACGCTTCCGAACTCCCATAAAAAAATTCATAGTTCTGAAAGACCAATCGCGCCGAAAAGGGTGCGAGACCCTGTCATAGTACTACGTTGTATGAAAAAAAAGTCTGCATACGTGCTGGCTCGTCCTCGTCCCGTCAGTTTCCTGCACAAGTGCTTGTTTTGTAAAAAAAAACTAAACGAACTACAAATTATACTAGTACTACAAGAGCTACGACTACTACAAATACTACAATACGACGAGACAGACAAATAACATTGCCTGTTGCTCACTCACGCTCAAGCGCTCATCCACGAGCATAGGCACAGTCGGCGAATAACAGCCGAAGTGCCACATGGGTAGACAAGCCGCAAGCGGAGGAGCAACCCAACCCCTCTACCAAGCCACGAATGCCTTCGAACTGCCATAAAAAAATTATAGTTCTGAAAGACTTATCGCGCGGTTAAGGATATGAGTCTCTCTCAAAAATACAATACGAAACTAAAGTCTAGAAAATATACGCGTAAACAAGCAGTGAGCAGAGAAAGCGACCGGGATGTACCTGAAAAGAGAAGAGCAAAAGAAAAAGAAAGCCCTGCAAATATAAGAACAAACCTGAAACGAGAAGAGAAAAGAAAAGCCCTACCTAGCCTCAGGACACCTGTTCGGGTCCTGAGGGGTCCCCTACCTAGCCTCAGGGCACCTGTTCGGGCCCTGAGGGGTCCCCTACCTAGCCTCAAGGACACCTGTTCGGGTCCCGAGGGGGTTAATGGAAAATATGATATATGTATAATATAAAAAAGCTAAGTATTCACAGATGCCCGATGAGTGCCCGAAACCGAATTCATGCTAGCATGTTAATTTGCGAACGAGAGTCATGACTCAATGCGATTTAATACGATGGATATATGTATGTGTATATGTATATGGCAATATAATATATAATATAGGAAAAAAATTAAAAAAAATGGTTTAATATACCCAATACTCATGTGCACACTCTGCTTTGCTGTTCCTTGCTGCTAGGCTTCGAAGGGTCGCTTGTGACCATTGGTGGGATACTTGTGTGTGTCTGCTTACAGCATGTACCGAACCGAGAACCGAACCGAGAACCGAACCGAGAACCGAACCGTAATCCATGGGCAGAGGAGGCCCGCTTTTAAACGCTGTTTGTACGGAAACACTAAGGCATATCGACGGAGTGTGTGTGTGGAAGGGTGGCAAAATAATTAACACAGAAAAAAACATCAGACGACGGACGATGCAAGAATGTGGCCGACCCCCACAGCACAACAAAAAGGCCTTCTCAAGATTCGCTTGAGCAAATATTTGTGGTCGCTCCAAAGTGGAGTGCGCCACCGCGTTAAGTTGGGTGAGGGTGGAGAGAGAGAGAGACTCAGACGGGAGTCCGCGTAGGTATGCATGTCCGTACCGACATGCCATTACCCGAGCATGATTCAATAGGCGGACCATCATCACACATGCATACCAATACTTTCGAAGGGTGAAGTACAAAAAAAACACATGTTTGGTGGGTGCTAATCCCGAAACGCGAAAGCAAACTTGCACTCGACGACGAATGTGGCAAGTACGCACAAAAAAAAAAAACAAGAGCGCAACGACATTCGAACGACCGGAATGCTCTCCCACTTGCCATGCTGCAACCCATCAACCAACTTTCCCCACGTCAGCCAAAGTGCATCCCAGTCAGTGGCTGTTGGGCGGGAAGTGCGTGGTTGGACATCCCTCCTTCATACGTCAGATGGTCCATCACTCATGCTAGGTGGGCGGCGGATGGCTGGGCATGGTCCCATGGAAGCGGAGAGAGGGTTGGGAGAGGAGAGCACTTCACAAACAAATCACAAAAAAATTCACAAAAAAAAAAATCCCGATGCGCACCCCGCGACGGTCACCAACGCACTGTGCTCACTCCCGGGCGGGGCACCCTTATATAGGCTCGGTTACCCCTCCGGCCAATAGAAAATTTTTTCAAATTTTTCAAATTTTTCAAATTTTCCCCAGATTTTTTAGATTCTTCGTGCATTTTTTTAGTTTTTTGTATTATTATTTTTTTTTGGGGATCGGATCTATTATGGGGCGAAGGGGGAGGGTATGTGTAATGTGTTTTGATGGGGTGCCTAGGGCAGTTTTAAAGGATTTTTTCGAGGTCTAAGCTCCACCTTGGCACTTTTTTGACTGCGTTTTAAACAGTTTTTGCCGTGATTTTAAGAGAATCGAATATAAGAAGCTTGCCGATGTCCACAGAAGGCTTGGGGATCATTTGGGAAGTCTTTTGGGAACGAATCGTTGACATGCATTTAAGACCTGGTTTGCTGTTTTCATTTCAACGCAATCGCTGGTTCCTTTGATTTTCCACTTCAATTGCGAAAACGATCAAATATGTCCCATTTGTGCCTTTTGCACAGCTGTCGTCGACGCAGCAAGTGGAACAGAAACAAAGCCTGATAGTGCACTGCCTTGTTGTTTTCACAGCAGAGCAGTCGTCGGCGACCCTCGCCGAAAACAAAAGAACAATTCCAGCTAAATGCGGTCATGACTAGCGGGGGAGGAGTGTCACCTTCCCTCACCCAAGTCAAGTAGGGCACCAGTTGCTCCGCCACAAAAGGTACAAAGGACATTTTCCCTTCGATTCAGTTCGCCACCACCGACAATGAGTTCACCCGAATCATCCGCTTGGCAGCTGCTGCAAGCGACCGAACTGGTGTCACCTTTATAAAAGCGCTTGTTGAATGCGGTTCAAGCAGTTTAACTTCAGTCCGCCTGAAATCATGTTCAGGAAACTTTGGCTTCGTGCCACTTGGTGGCTGACCGCCTTGGTGGCGTGCCACTCGCAGTCATTCGACAACAACGACGTGTACACCCTCAGCTCTGCTGACCCGCGGTACACCCAAGCGAACATTGCGACGGGTTTCGTAAGCTCAAGGCTCGTCCGCAACTACGACGTCAGAGGTCCTCACCCGTGCGATCGTGCGTGCTCCACAAACGGCCAGCTGGTATGCTACTACCAGTTCTACCTGGAAAACTACGAGACGTACAACGCACAGGCCTGCAGCCCGCAATGCCTGCAGTCGCCAATGGGCAGCCACTGCCCAGGCTGCATACAGACAGACGGCGTTAGGACGCCAATACTGTCGATCAACCGCCAGCTGCCCGGTCCGCCGGT
The DNA here is from genome assembly GCA_916610145.1 of Eristalis arbustorum. Taxonomy (NCBI): domain Eukaryota; kingdom Metazoa; phylum Arthropoda; class Insecta; order Diptera; family Syrphidae; genus Eristalis; species Eristalis arbustorum. The sequence goes on from OU744319.1 coordinate 73,621,292, forward strand.
GAACCTGTGCATCAACGACATCGTGATAGTGGACGTCATCAACAACCTCACGGAAGGCTCCTCCATTCACTGGCACGGGATAGACCAGTCGGACTCGCCGTACATGGACGGCATGCCGTTCGTGACCCAGGCGGAGATACCCCCGGGGAAGATGTACCGCTACAAGTTCGTGGCCAGCAACCACGGCACCAACTTCTATCACAGTCACAGCAGCTGGCAACGTGGCCAAGGCATCCACGGCACCATGATCGTCAAGCTGCCGTCGAGGTTCAATCCGCACTGGATGCTGTACGACGTGGACATCACAGAGCATAGCGTTATCATCTCCGACTGGGGTTACAACCTGCAGCGCGTGGTGAACACCTACCTCATCCACGGCAAGGGCTGGTCCTCGTACAACGGCGGCCGGTACGAGGGCGCACCGTACGTGTTCCACGTTCGCCCGCGCTACCGCTACCGCTTTCGGCTGATCTACAACGGTGTGAACAACATACCAATGGAGTTCTCCATTGACGGCCACGACTTGTACATGATAGCCGCCGACGGCTTCGAAGTCCGCTCCGAACCGGTGCGGTCCTTCGCCTTGCACACCGGCGAGCGCGTGGACTTCGTGCTGCCGGCCAACCAGCCCGTCGGAAATTACTGGGTCAAGGTGAGCAATCCGCTCAACCGAACCATAAACCAGGTGGCAATCCTTCGCTACGGGGGCGCCCCCGCAAGCGATCCTCCCGTCGCGCCGGACTTCAGCCAACGGCCCGCCGGCGTGCAGGTGAACACCTTCAACGTGGGCCCCGGAACGCCGGGGACACTCACGGTGGCCGAGCTGCGCGGCCTGAACCCCGTCCCGTGGCCCAGCCGGGCACCCTGGAAGACCACCTACCTCGAGATCGACTTCAACCGGACCACATTCGACTTCCAAATCGACAAGATCTCGATGATCATGCCGCAGACGCCGCTGCTGCTGGAGAAGGACCGCATCGACGAGAGCACCCTCTGCAACCGGAGCAGCTTACTGCAGCGAGGAATAGACTGCGCCCAGACGACATGCGCGTGCACGCACGTCATCAAGTTCGACCTCTTCTCGTACGTCGAGATCGTCTTTTTCGCCACAAGCCTGCACCCGGCCCACCTGCACGGCTACCTCTTCCACGTCGTGGGCATGGGCGTCCTGCCGCGGCCGCCGACGCGCCAATCGGTAAGCAACTGGTTTTCCAATTGAATAAGAGCTCAATTTCTCTTCCCCTCCCCCCGGCCAGATAATTGAAATGGACCTCCGCGGCGAGCTGCCGAGAAACCTCGACCGGCCCATCATCAAGGACACCGTTCAGGTTCCCCGCAACGGCTACACCATCATTCGCTTCTACGCCGACAACCCCGGCTACTGGTTCCTGCATTGCCACATCGAGTCGCACACCATTTTCGGGATGTCTGCCGTCTTGCAGGTCGGCCAGCCCCACCAGATGCTGCCGCCGCCGAGCTCCTACCGACCCTACCCCACGTGAGCGCGACGCGACTTTCACGAGCAATTCAACGAAATTACACGGCACTGATGCGTCTCCCTTGGCGTTTTAAAATTCATTCTGCACGGCGCGTGTGGTGCCGCTCTCCTCTGCGCTAAATAAATAATCCCTCCACGGAGGTGTAGAACTAGTCTGTTGTGCATATTTGCAGTTTTCAACAAGTTTCTCTCACCAGTTCATCGCCGAGTCTATTGCGAACTTCAAAACCGATTCAAATTCAGATAGATCAGGCATAAAGGGTGAGCAGCTCGGGAACGGGCGAGGGAAGGAATACGCGAACTCGCCCCGAAAGTGAGGTAAAGGGCCATTCGAAGTGCTTTCTTAAGCATTCATTCATTCAGCTGGGGTGGGGGTTGAGTTGCAATATTTTTCTCTCTCGCCACTGGGGGGGTTAACCCCATTCGTCGAAGGTAAGAGAGAGCGGTATGTATTCTAATTAGCCTCGGTGGTTTGCTGTGTGTGGCTCGCGTTATCTGGGTTCAAATTTGGTTGATTCCTTCAATGGCTTCTGGTGGTGGCGCGGCGCAGGGGGCATACATATTGCGAACGGGTGGCCCGTAGGGGATTCAGGAACGAAATGAGATTTTACCGGAAATACGAGTATGCCTTCAGAGGTTTTTTCTGTTTTTCTCTGGTTTTCACTGCTGAGTCAGTGGCTTAGGTTGCGCTGTGCACACATCCGTAACCAGGCGAGAGACGGGTGGCCTGTGGGGGATGGAGGATTGTGTGTTTATTTGCCGTCGATTGGGTCGTGAATTTGAAGTTATGCTCCAGAGGGATGGAGATTTTATTTTCAATTAATTTCTGAACTGAGCACAACACCGGGCGATGGTGGTCAATTATTTGAGTGTGAAATTGAGGCGTTGTGTGGGGTATAATTGAAGTCGAACGTGGAGTGTTAAGGAGCTGAATCCGTTGGCTGTATTCGAAATGGCAGGAGAGTCAAGCCAGACACTAGGGCTGGTTAGACACTGACTCAGTTGCAAGTGTGGAGGCTGTGAACAAGACTGACCAACGGCGGCAAGTGTTGCAAACCCTAACCAGGCAGCGACTGGAGCAATTTCGCGAGGAGTAGGACGGGACATATTTGCCGTTGCAATAGATGTTGTGGTTCTTCCGTTCATCATCTGTCATCCGATTTTTCTCAGACCTTAGAGACCTAGCTCGACCTAGACTTTGGACACTAGTCTCTGTTGAATGGTGGGCACCCGAACAAGGTGCACAGCTCGTTCTACTCCTCGAAACCCCAGAGGCACTGTTTAACGAGCGCAACACATGCGTTGTGCCTCCACCGTGAGTCTGTCCTCTTCACAGTGTGCACTCACAATAGAGAGGGTTCACAGTTCAATTCAGGCACCATCTCAGTTTTGTGGTGCAATCACAGCCACAACAGAAGGTCTGACCTAGACCCTATTTGCATACCCGGCTTACAATCTTCCTCAATCGTAATGCACTACAGTGCGTTGTGTATCCCCTTGTGTCCACACTAAGTCCCCATCTGAGGCTCGATTTCTGCAACCCCCTTCCCACCATCCGTCCTTCTGACTATCTCTGTATCGAGATGCTTGTTCACAGACAGCTTTGTGTCCACTTAAAACTTGAAATCACAGCACTCCACTGTTGCTTCGCTCCACACACACGACCGCCTTCTATTTGCCACAATCCGACGGCACACTTCCCCAGAGGACCTTTAAAACCTCCTCCTTTCTTAAGCACTCCACCTCAGCCTCCTTGCTTCGCTCTCCACCCCATCCCACCGGGCAGTTGCTTGCTTTTGAAAACTGTTGAAGACCAATAAAATTGCTGCTGCCATCACAGACAGAGATGGACGTCAAGATGATGACCACAAATGACGAATGGCTGGTCGCCCTGATGCGATGGGATTTCTTGAAGTCTCATCACCGCACCACCGACAGAGACGACCGCCTGACAAATGAGTTATTGTTGCATTATGTTCGAGAAAATACATTTCGATGTCCTCGCAATAAAATATCTAGCGCACAGGAAGACAAAAAGAAAACGTTCACTTTTTGTGGTGGAAATCAAACAATTTATGAGCAATCGAACAGCAATGGCGTGGAAGGCACGGGATTCCGATGAGAAATTACCCCCATCCCATGGGTGGAAATGATTTGTGTGCGAGGGGAGATCGGAGGCAAGCGGGCAGCACAGCTATGAATGTGGGGATTTATGTTCGTACTTGAACCCATTCTAAGCCACGTTGATATCCCATATCGGAGTGACCCGATTCTGTGGCCGGTGGGTGGTGGGCGTTGGGAGGTGGGCGGTGGCGCGGAGGGCTGGAACATGAAATGTCGATCCCGTACATGTGCGCCTGCTGGTAAAACTGCTACGGCTGCTCCTACTCCTGCTCCAGCTGCTTAATCATCATCATCAGGCAAATGGCTGCTTTATTTTATGATGAAGACCCGCACAAGTAATGAAGATGGCAACAAGATGGAAGCCTCGTCACCTCGTCGTCGATGTCCTCCGCCGGGCTGAAATGGGGGCACACAGTAGCTCTGTAACGCACACACAAAAAAGGGGTTTGTTTCATCGACAGGAAACGAAACCAAACCAAACCACACACGACATGTGAATGGGCATACAAGCCCACACACACACACGGTTGCCGAGCCGTTCAAAGCGAAAAAGGCAGAGAAATGTGATCCCCTATATTCGCACCCCGTACGAAACTGTCACAATCCTGTTAGGATGTTTGCCCTGCTCATTCGGAATTCCCTTTGACTGAAGCGTGCACGATGGTGGCGATGATGGCTGATGAGTGTAGATGACTGCCATCGAGTGGGAGTGGGAGTGGGAGTGGGCGGCCGCATCTGTGTAGTGATTAGCAGCAGCGGCAAGCACTCACTCCGGACTTCGTCTGAACGCCGAGAGAGTGTTCATCGGAATTGAGTGGAATTGTTGTGCCTGCGGAAGGATGAGGGGCGGCGCGCCGTGTGAGATAAGAAATTTAAAGCTGTGCACTGAATCTGATACAACTGTTGAATAATTTAGGGGAGCCGTGGGAATGCACAGCGATGTGGGAATTGAGGGGGATGCCTGGATTTGAATGGGTGCAGTGTAGCATGAATGGGTCTACAGCATTCGGTTGAGTGGATGATTGTGGCTTGACACTTGTTTGAATATGCCACGACACCAGGTGTAGGTGGACGATGTTGGAGACGGAGTGCAGTTCGATTAATCTGGAAAGGAGGAGTGTTGTGGTTGCCCTTTGGGTGCAGGTGGTAAGAAAGTCGGCCGGAAGGATGGGAAATTAAAAACAGATCGACCCAGGAGGTGGTCACAGTAGAGACCGACAACGATTGCAAACATAATCGACCTAAATTCTGGTCCAAGCTATCGCTTGTGCCCTGCAAATCCACCCAAACTACACAACACTCCAGACTATCAACACACGGAAACCCTTAAAACCCACTTCCTTCGCAATCCGATACCCACTTCCACTCAAATTGAACAAACATTTTTTCGCAGTGCACACAGACCCCATGCGCATGTCCGCCCCAAAAGGATGCTTCGGCATCGCTGAGAGGGACACCGCGCGGAAAGCTCCTCCCGCCAAAGAGCCAGAGAGAGAGAGCATCCAAGACGCACGCACTCAGCATCCACCGCGGTGGAGCAGCGGTGCCTCTATTAAAGGACGATCGCATTCGCATACCCTTCAGAAAGTGAAAAGCTCTCGGTGCTTCTGGTTCTCAGTGGGACCGTCGAAATTCCCACACAGAACCGCTACCACCAGTCGACTGCTCTCTACACCACCGATAGCATCAAACTCGTTTCACGCGTCAGAGATACCAAAAAAGAAAAAAAAAACAAAAACAATCCCCAGTGTTCATAGATAGTGTGTATCCTTGTGATGCTCAACAAATTGTTTGAAAAGCGGCCAAAGTGAAGTTGAAGTCGTCGTCGTCGTCGCCTCTAGCTCTAGTGAATCCTCTTCTGTTCTATTCTGTGTGCCGCCGCCACTCTGTGTGTGCTTGTGTGTAAGTGTGCAAGAAAGTGTAACGTGACTCTGAAGTGTTTCTGTTCATTTGTGGGATGGAATATCAATCCTTTCAGTGATTCCGTCCCGTCGTCACCTGGCGTGGGAATATCCCGACGTTGCAGCGTTATGCCTCTCTAATGAAGTGAAATCGACGACGAAGTGTGTCTTGTAATGGAGAAAAAATCAATTTCAGAGCGAACGCGTTTGTGTCTGTGTGTGTGTGTCCCTACAGGGTCCATCGACGGGGGGGCGGAGGGGCGGTTGAACCACGCAACATATGAACCCGGGCGACTGCCTCTCAACAAAACATGTACACATCCTTATTACAATTCAACCAAAAAGGGGTTCTTCCCTTTTTCTGCGCCACACTCGTTTGTTTTGGCTTGTGTGTGGACCTCGGGATAGATATATCCTCTCGAGAATTTCTCTTGTGGTTGTCACATCTCAACCCATCCCCCTGCCCCTCGCATGCATGGTGATTATTCAAATACAACAACTGCCACGCCACACTGCTCCCGCTCCCGGTCCCTCCCGAGAGCCTCCACAGAGTCACCTCCTCCAGTTGCCATTTCAATTGAAAAAAAAAACAAGAATTCAATCTCGGTAATAAAATTAAAGCCAAATCAGATTTCGCCATCCGCGCTCTTCTTCCCAATCATCCACTCATCGCGGAGTCTTTCACTGATTCGTTGTCTCCTCGTCGGTTCTCGCGTGGGGTCCTTGTGGGTGCTTGTGGGCTCTCGTGGATACACGTAGGCAGGTCCTCGTTGAGCAGCCATCCCCCGAGCGCTTGAGTCCCCCCACCTCGCCCCCCGGTCCAGATGTACCTACCCACCCGTCAGCTTAGTCCCCATGGAGGCAAACATCGCGTATTATGTTTGCCGAGGCTATTTGCGTTACACGCCGAACATCAACGACGTCCAACTGGGTTGCTTTAAAGGATTACACCCCTCCCCCCTCATCAGTCACCCTCTTCCCCCTCCGTCACCGTAATCATCACAGTCATTAACATTACTCTGCACTTTGGCATGGACCGAATACAGACTGGCGATGGGTGATGGAAATTAAGAACCCTCATGGCTGCCACGTATCCGCGAGTGTGGCTAAGTTCGAGGGGGTGCCACGCCAAACTCAGAAATTAGATTCAAAAACGGAAAAAAAAAACTTCCCCGGAGCCACGTGTGCAGGCCCCCCCACACCCAACATTTTCCGACAAAAATTCCGAACAAATTCGAGAACAATTTAAATCAAAATTTCGACTCAGGTTTAGGCGTGTGGCCAGCTCTAATGGCCGAATGGGCGTTGCGTTCCGGGGCGAAACTTTATCGTTACTTAAAGCATGCCGAACTTTGTGCTGACAGGAGGGGCCGATTCAGTGCGGTAATATTGTCGGGGAATAATGACGAGAAACGACTACAAAATGGGCACGGTGCCAGGAATGATTGCCGATTGGGCTTGTTGAAGTTGTTTCGAGTTTATTCGTTGACAGGTTTAAACTATTCTCTGGAGTGGGCATCGGTGGAGGGGGGGAGGCTGCTGTGCGAGGGACGGACGACACTTTTCTTTTATTGACTGAAGGGAGTGGAGAGTGGTTCTGAGAGGAGTCTCTTGGTGGGCTTGAGATTGATCTCGAACTGGGCTGGAACACTGTGACGCCTTGTGGATGCCACCAACTTGCGTTTGACTGGTCTACAGTGTTTCTTTTCTAATTCAAAAGCAAACGACAGTTCCTTGGTACGTTGCTCTGGCTTAGAAGTAGAATTTGAGCCTCCTTCTTGTGTATGACATCCGTGCTTCCATAGCGAAACCCTCATCTGTACACCCCCCCTTTCTGCAGCGGCTCTGATGAGAATGCCCATGCAAGTGTAATTTTCCAATCAAGTCGGGTCGATCGATAGCAGTTTTGTTCAAATTTCTCCAAATCGACGGCATCATCCAACCACACTTCATCAAGCGTGTGGCTAACCATGAAATACTGCAAATCGAATGGCATCAGAGGAGCCCTTGCAAAAACTAAACCAAAACAACCTGTGAGCGGGTCCTCCTGCCCTGGCGATATTAGGTTCAATGTGTTGCCGTATCATCGGTCATCTTCATCCGTCCGCACATGCGGCCAGCCACCTGCGAGCGGGGGGGAGGCCGCCTCTCTAAATGGAACCACAAGTTCGCCACATTCGGTGAATTATTAAACACCAACCAATTCATCGGCACTGCCCCCTCAGCATGTGCGGTTGAACAGAAATTGATTAAATTTATTATCCTGTTTCATATTCATCCCATTTCATCGCAGCCTCCTCGCCCGTCGTTGGCTGCGTTGGCCCCTCTCGCACGTCCCTTATCAATTTAATTAGAAGCATAAATAACTCATCTCATCGAGGAGGACGACGCGACGCGCAGTGTAGAAGCACACAAAAACAAAGCGAAAATAAAAATAAAGGACCAAACCGAAGTTAGCCGCTTTATCTTCATTCACATTTACACGGCATGCCAGGGGAGGGATGGACGAGAAAGAGGTGGCTGTAGGTGGGTATACGAGCAACTGACAGCATCCAAGGCTAAATGCGGCCCCGCATCCACCGCACATCCTTGGAATCCATGTTTATGTACGAGCATAATGATTACCATGAAACACTGCCGTCGCGCTGATGTTACCCTGCTCCTGCTGCCGCTCCTGCACCACCTGCTCCGGAGCTGGGTGGATTGAGAACACACAAAACACGAGGAAAGAATAAAATACACATACACATCAGCACCCACCGAGGTGGTGGAGGCTTGATGATACCGATGATGGAGGCGAGGCATGGATGGTGTATGGCTGCGCCACCTTGCACACACCTTTCTCACCCTTTGTGCCCTTTAGCTGCCCATGCCACGCTACAGTGATTCCATTTAGAATCATTTAGAGCCGCCGCCGCCGCCCGCCCGCTCGGCCTCCCCTCATCACTCATGAGTGAAGTACAAATTTCGCGAGCTCGCGCGTAACACGTGCAGCTAAGCCGCGTAGCCTCCTGAAACAATTACAGGTGTGGTTGCATGCGAGAATGTAGACGTTTTGTGTTTTTTTTTTTCTTTCCTCCGCCTCTCCGGGTTTTTATACCCGTGTGCGGTGATACGCGTCCTGGCGGGCGGGCGGGCGTAGCATCTATAAAATATTCCACACTGGATGCCTGTGAAAGGATGTGTTTACCTAGTGAGTGCGCGCGATTAGATTAACTCAACCATTTCAGGGAGCCTTCAGCCTACCACTGACGCCTGCCAGCCCGCACCCCAACTGCCACCGCCCATCGTGTGCAGAATGAGTGTGATCCGATGAAATTGATTTTTTTAGGGCAATTTATATCCACTCAGAGCCGCTGGCGAGGGGGGCGCGCGTACAATCTCATGCATGATTTGGATTGAGCCGCTAATGGCGCCATATGGTGGGGGCAGCCTTGTATGTTACGCATTTGAACTTTTCATTAGCGAGAGGATTTAATTATCAGCCGGCGCTCAGATAAGGTTCATAAAGTTAATCTTTAATTATTCCATGTGTTGTCGGCCGATTAGGAGGGCGGCTTTAGCGACTGTCAAAAATTATGCTCGTGCGTGCGTTTTTTTTTTTTCACTCGTCTCAGAGGAAATGAGATGGATTTGTGATGATCGAGGCCATTAATGAGTCGATGGCAAGGACGAGGGATTTTCTTTTTTAATCCGACTCGCGGTTGATTGGAGCATGAACCGGGAATGAGGCGGAAACTTTAATTGGTTTGCATGGTTATTCTGCGTAATTGACGTGTGTGTGGAAGGGGGTTCGAGGAGAAGTGCGTTTTCTCTTCGAAATCGCCAAGTCAGGAGGGTTTACGTTAGTGCTCTGATTCACAAATGCACTGCACACTCTGATCCACGTCTAGGCACCCGAGAAGAAGATTCAGAAAGCTGGCTGGGGAGAGATCCCAAATTCCTTCAATCCCTTCTCCGTCCCAAAACCAACGATTGAATCAGCTCAAAGAATCAACAACCAGGCACTGACTCGATAATGAATTTAATCCTTTCCGCATCCAATCCCTCAAATGCCTCCCAGGCTCCATCAACTCATGCCCTCGCCTCGAAAACTACCAGGCAATTCGAGGCACAGTCCCGACAGACTTTCGGCCTCTTTTCAGCAGAATTTCGGCAAAATTGCTTGTCAATTAAAACTGCTGTTTGTTGGATCAGATTAACGTTGTTAAACTCGAAAAAGGTGAAAGTTCGATACAACCACGGGTCCAGAATTCGCCATCACCCACCCTTCGCCGGCAACCCCCTTCGGCGCATAAATAGACGAGGAGATTGTTGCGAACGCCTGCAGGAGATGAGATTAAATTGTTAATTATCTGTTTATCTGAAGGTCTGCTGAGAGAGGGGTGGGTGGAAGGGGTTGAGAAAGACAGCGCACCAAAAAATTGAGATACACATCCAAATGCCAGAAACAACCCCGAAAAAAGGAGAGGAAGGACGAACAAATCCCAAAATCCCGTCACTCATTACATTTATCAATCAATTCCCTTTGCTGCTTATGTAAACATGCTCTTTTTTTCGGCATCTTCCCCTCGCCCCTCCCTCCTTTGGAAGAGGACTTTTTCTATCCCCCCGGCGAACGTTGTTTTCTCTGTTTCTTCGGAACGAATGAGGTGAAAAGTGGTTTTCAGATTCGAATCTCAAAAAAAGGCGGAATCCATTTCGAATGCCCCCGCAAACCGCAAAATGGCTAAATCTCAGCAATATTTCTCTCGCCCCTATCTGTGTGCAGACCATTTGGTCATAGCTTAGCCGCCTAATCCGTCTTAATCATACGTAAGCCTCGGCAAAGCAAATCATTTATCACTCGCCGCTTATCTGCCGCGGCAGTGGACATTTCAATTTCCTTCCAGAGAGCGACCGCGAACCAGTGCAGGGGTGTGTTGAATCGCCTGAGATTCGTTAATGAACCACTTCCCCCCCACTCCGGCCAGAGTTCATCTGCTTTAACCCATAAAAGCCATCTTGGCCCCCTCTCCGCAAAGCACTTCAAAATTCACAGCAGGGCCGCGTAAATTAAAAGTACAACCGACCATCAGCAACCAGTTTGAGCCTGTTCACGATTCCTTTTTCCGGCGGATTACAACATTCGAAGGCATGCCACGCTGCCCCCTCCTCCGCCATCCAGTAATTTCGCAAACCTCTGGGGTGTCCTAAGCCCAGTCCAGAACAAACAATCCGCGACGGGAGGACGACGACAATGATGATAATGACACTTTTGTCATGGAACTTCCTCCCCTCCTCAAAAGGAGACGCGGCGGTAGACGTGTCGCCGTGGGCATCATCATCATCAGCATCGGCGGGAGGAGGGCAGGCGGACGATGGTCGGTCAAAGCTATCTTCCGGGAAAATGCATAATTTATTTGGATTTCATTTTATTTCCAAGGAACATTAGCACTGCCACTTAAATTAACGTCTCATTCTCCGTCCTGCTGCCTGTCGGTCCCTCAGTCGGTTTCTGGCCGCTTCATTACTAGTCTCGCAGAGTCGAAATGAAGCCGTCGAGTAATTATTGCCGGATGGACGTGTATGTGACCGGAACTGAGTGGTGGGAAAGCAGAAAGGACAACGGAATTTCGGCGCAGCGACAACTTCAAATGATAGCCCATGCAAGTGCCCATTCCGGAGTGGTGGAGTGCAGAGACTGGCTTTGCTTTTATCGAACCGTCGTTGTCCTTCAGACGGCAACTGAACACCGACTACGTGCTGGCGTGTGAACGACAGGCATTTTACGCCCGGACACATAGATTGCAACCGAAGTTGGAACGCTGGCTGGCTGGCTGCAACGAGGAATCACTTTCAGTCGGGAAGTGGGTTTTCGGGATAAAAAAAACTCCCGAAAATCTGATCTCCTTATTCACGATGTAGACAAGCGAATAAAAAAAGAAGTGCATGCGGAAGGACGAGGATAAAGAATGCTTACAGCAACAAATGGGACTAAGCTATCTGTGCGGCGAATGCAGTCGCTGCAAACCTACTGCAGACACAATGTGAGGGGGCACGCGGCAATAAAAAAACAAGAGCTCATGAATTATGGGTGGGATTGTGTGCACACTCGGGAACATGAACATACGTACGTGGCGTCATTCGTTTGCCTCGATGGCGCTTTTCAGTTAATAAAACATGGCAACTCGAAGAGGAGGCGGCCCGGCTTTGCACTTCGCACACACGCTCCAATTCGCTTTGCATTCGGCAAAGGGCTGCGCGAATGCGATGCCAGGCACGTTTTCTATTTATTTTGAAACGGAGAGGGTGAGTGAGATGGTGCGGTGCGCGGTGGGAGGACAGATTGCAAATGTGGCCATCCGTTGATTGGCAGTTCCTCGAGGATCCTCAGCGAAGCTTAACTACAGTCGTGGTCACTGACAGCACCGAGTCCGTCATCTCCTCCAAGTTTTGCTTACACCGGAGTTGCAACCCCGCCCCGTGACATCGCCGAAACGAAGATATCTGGGATTATTTTCTCCTCGCAACGAGAGGATCTAAATCACTCCCAAGTTTGTTGGCGAATTTCAAATTGTTCACGGTAACAAGTTTCTCAGCAACTTTTCAACAAAGAAGTTTGCCGCTGCTTCTGCTTCTGCTGCTGCTGGTCTTCTTCTTCTTCCACTTCGCCTGCGAACACATTCATGATGCTGACTAAGTTTTCCAAAGTTCCTTACAACTTCATCATAATGGTTGCATATCACTTCCTGGCGCCTTTCGCAAGCGTGTCAAATGCTTCTCCTTTTCGCCGTCGCCGCACAAAGCATCTACTTTGTAGGCTTGGGCAGGTGAAGGGGTGAATGTGGTTCGGCATTCCAGCCCCACCCACTCCCAGTCGCACTCGCATCTCTCGTGCATCCTAATCCTTTCGAGTCGGGAGGTTGAGCGGGCGCATCGGCGGGCAACGAAAGTTCCTGTCATAAAAACGAGAGCACCCGCACATAGTATACATTCCGATGGCATCCCTCTCAATACACTTGACTCCTACACAAACGGCAAATGGGACTGCTCTTCGTTTCTTTTTTGCCTCTTTCGTTATTTTGCTGCCCCCCCATGCGAGTGTAAGGAATGGTATTTTCGTTAAAGAATGTCATGTCCTATTTCCAATGAAAGGACCAAGTCAACCATAAAAATGCTGCGAAAGAATGTGCACAGGATACGAGGGAGAAGTGCAAAAGAGGCTCTCTCTCTGTGTGCGTTGGTGAGAGAGGGAGAGAGTCCGTCCGCAAGTATTTGTATTCAATTGAAGGCTTGAGCAGTGAATTTTTTTCATTGCTGTTAAAGGGTACTTGTACGCCCTCTGTCGACCTCCGAGACACTTCACGTAATTGCTTGGCTCAACGGGTGACGTGCTTAGCTCTGATTTAAGGGGCCGCGCAAGAACGCCACACATGTCCCGCGGCAAAATTGGAACTTTATTAGTTGACAAATCGTTTGGCTCTATCATCTAGGCCCGAATCACATTTATCATTCACGCGAGGGGGGGAGGATGGTGATGCTGTCGCGCAGTCGGCCGCAATATGATCGATGGACGCCGAAGGACACGGGCACGAACACGGGCACAGCTCTTTGGCCACGTTGATTTGTTGATGTTTGAACAGAGGGCAATTTGAACCTGAGTCGACCGCAATCGAGCATGATTAGTGAACACTGATGTAATGATGATTTTCGTTTCGTTTTTGTTTCGCAGTCTCCTTAGGCGCTCTTCGGGCGGTTGATTGAGTGCCCATGATGATGATGCTTCAGATACACTAAGGCAGTGAGAGGACTTTTCGGGGAGAAACACATTTGGATTGTCGCATAAGCTAATCGGGTTGCGATGGACTTCTGCTGAGTGCCGGCGGAGAGACTGATGTGCGGACGTCATCATCTTCATCATGGATGGCGAGAATCGGATTATCCTTAATGTCGGTGGTATCAGGTATGTATTCTGCTCTTGATTGAGATTATTTTTAGACATCAATTTCTTGTCTGTGTTGCTAAGTGGGTATTCAAAGTTGGAGGGAATTAGGCGGTAATCTTGAGTTTGTGGCATGGGTGATCCTTTCCTGATTTAAGGCCACTTTTTCGTGTACGGTCCGTCGTGGACTGAGGCTCTTCCTAGTGGTCTCCTATTTCGCACGAGTTGGTTGAAGAGCTTGGTGTGTGTAGTTGGAAGCAGCAGGGTCAGAGTCAATGCATCATCTACTGGGACTATTAAAATAGCGTGTACCGCCTTAATGCTCTGTCGCATCGTCCCAAGCTCTGAGTTCAGTCCAAAATCATCACCGTTTCACCAAATTACAGTCCGGAGATCGGGCTTTTGCAGTCGTTTACCCACCTCCGCCCATTAAACCCACTGATCCCCCTTACAACTGCCCGTCCATCCAATTAGCCATCAAACCTACTGTCCGCCACTCCACCTGTTCATCGATCTAACCCTTCGTCGTGCTTTCTTGGTCTCGTCTTGTCTGTCCATCGATCCCTATATGAGTCACAGTCCCAGATCCTCCTTCAAGGCTCAGTCTGTCATAAGAGTCAGTCGTCCGTCATTTCTCGGAGCATGATTTCAGTCCGTCTCGAAATCAATTCGCACCGAGAAACTCTAGCTGCCGACAGTGACACGCTGCCCTAGGAAACAGACAGGTGCTTGTTTAGCTGCCGGCAGCGTAACTACGTACACGTAACGTCAGTCTGTCACGTCGAAATGAGTCTAGACTGGCCTCAGTGTGATCCAGTCATCAAAAACCACAAGGATGGACTCCAACTTTACGCTTCTAAGCAACCACAACGAGAAGCTGCTGAAACAAAACTCCAATCGAGAAGAGAAACGACGAGGACGGGGTCTACCCAACTCGAAGACCATTCTGAGGTAATGTAGCAGCCACTCTTCGTGACAAACTTCGTGGCTTATGTTGGCCAACTTTTCCGATTATCAATTCCATCAAAAGTCTGTCATAGGCGATACTAGAGAGTAAACAGAAAACTCATCGACTTCCGCCTTTCAAATCCTTCGGTCATCCTCTTTGATCACCCCAAATGCTGGTCTTTCGCTTTTCAACTCTAATCAAATATTTATGATCTCAAAAGTTTTAAGTCGACAAGGTCCCCTTTTGAGGTATCTTTCACTCTACCTCCCCATACTCCCTCTCCCCCTCCCCCTCCCCCACAAAGGCCTACAAAGTTTCTCAGCAAATAATCGGGGAATCGATTTCGAGAGAAACTTTACCAAAATCCCATATCCGGGAATCAGGCAAAAGAAAAAACAGATGACACTAACACCCGCCCTAATGTCGACCGTAAAAATAATGAAATTGTAACTCCACCACCCACTCAACCGATCCACCTTGTATACACAACATTGCGGGAAAAGTTTCATTTTTATCGCTGAAAAGTTAACGATTGGCTATTTAAAACGGACCGAACAACAAACAAGTCTCATCTTCGAGGATTTGTCTGGTTTCGATTCGAAGGAAGTGGATTTTTATGGCGCCCCCTCCCCCTCCGTGTGGACTGCACTTCAATTTGTGTGACGAAAGACATGCGAATCGCCGTAAAACGAGAAACCGAAACGGGAGTGCCGACGATGTGTAACCCGCTCGGGGGAGGAAAAGTGGAGAAGAGGAAAATAAATAATTTTGTCATACAAGGCGATGGCAATAAAGAGGAAGACTTGCATCCTTGATAGAGAGTGCAAAAAAGCAGAAGATTGTTTGTGTCACCAAGACGGCGACGAGCCACCCACCCCCTGGCACACTTTTTTTTTTTGCGCCGCCGTAATGTAGTTCTTTGGACGGAATCGGCAAGGATACAAGTTCTTCGATTGCTCTTCTCTGGTGGTTATTCTTCGGAAACTAGCACAACATGCCGCATCCCGGCAACCGCCCCGCTCCCAGGTTCCGCCATTCATCTCGATCGCAAAAGTCACGTAGTCGTGATAAATTCGATTTTGTGACGCGAAAAAAAAAAAGCGCTAGATTGACTCCTCAATGCAGTGTACGGAGTCCATGGGCGGAGCAGGAACCAGATAAAGTTTAATCTTCGCTTGAGTTCGCATCCATAAAAGAAAGTTAACGCAAAACTTCTGCAATTGAGACACCTTGGAAGCGGGATAAGCCGCAAACTTTCGAAGGTGGTTGCCGAGATTCCGACAGAATGTCAGTACAATATATTTATCAAATGACATCCAAATGGATTGGAAATGACGATTGAAATCGATTTCCTGCGGTAACGCCTGAAGTTTTGTTTGACGACTGAATATCGGCATGAAATTAGAAATTCAAATGAGGTTTACATACTCCAGCGCTGGGGACCGCTTCGTGAATTCATGCCGACGACGGATGTGAATAATTCCCGTTTGGCAGTTCGAATGGCCCGCGGCGAATTCCATCGCAGCGGGTGGCTTGAGTGGAAACTGATTGGTTATTCCGTGATGCGGAGTGCCTGTTGTCGGACCATCGAGCAGCAGGGCCGAGCATCCACAAACAGACGGAACAAGGGACTGACTATAAAACAAAATAAAGGGCACGAACCTGGCTGTCATGAAGGTCTTCGTAGTTGGTACCACGGGCTAACGCACCCAACTCACAGAGGGAGTACATTCCGGATTCGAAATAGAGAACGTTCCTTGGCGCGTACACGATTAACTCGAATGGTGTCCACATTCTTGAAGGACCCCTTTTCCGGTGGGCGGATACAGACAGATTTGTTCTCCGTGTTCACAGTTCGCTCACTCAGTGAATGAGTGAACGAATTCTTGTAGACAGTGGCCTCTGTAGAGTCTGACAGACACGCTCTCACCCCCTCACGGGTGAAAGTGAAACCAAATCCGGTCAACTGTCAAAAAATGCTCCCGCTCTCGCACCCGTTCCCACTCACATGACACCCTTATTCAATTTCAGCAAACGGCAAACGTAATGATCCCGAAAAATACCTTGCCTCAGCACAACAACAAGCCCGCCAGCCAACCGAAGACACCCGACACAGTTGACAAGAAAAAAACCGTCCCGACACCACCCACATATCTCACAGATCAGCAACGTGCCTATCCCTCTGTTACGCAAATGGAAACGCCAATTAAATGAAAGCTCGAAATTCAATATCCAGCACCCAATGGGGGAGCCGACACATTATGCAAACATTTAGAGCGAGTCAATCACGAGACATTCCATTACTGCGGACCCTTTCCCGGTCGACTCCCGGCACACTCGCCAAACAACAATCGAACCGGAAAGGATCTAATTCCCTTTCCGAATCCACAAAGCCACAGCCATCTGTGCTCCGTCAAAGACTGCCCAACAACGGGGCACCATCGACCGAGCAAGAGCCGAAAAAAGCTGATGATAAAAGCGCGGAGGCCCTGGAGATCCGCAAACAAACAAGAAAAAGAAAAACCAGTCTATTCCAAATATTTGCATGGAATACTAGGAGCATTAGGAAATTACATTTGCGGAAATGTCCATGATTTGCAGGGATTGCAGGGGGAAAGAGCCTTTAAGCGATACAGTGGGGCTGGGAAGTGTTAACCGGGGTCTTCGAGGTGAAGGCGACTGCCGACAGACACCTACTTTTGCCCACCAGTGTGTGCCGAAAATTTGACGCACACACGATACCCAGTGCGGGGTGAGGCAATCAAATAGAGCCGTCCGATGTTATCACTCGACGGAGGAGGCGCGCACAGCAAATGTAATAACAACACTTTCCGTCGAAACGCTCCAAATTCTGGTCCTTGACTTTATCTAGTTTTCATTAGAACTGTTTACTCAGTCAATGAATCCGCGCTGGTGTCTGCTCTATGCTCCACCCGCGCCGACACCCCCGCCGACACTCGCGTCAGCTCGTGCCATCGTTCTGACAGCCCAACGAGTGTGTGTTCGGATGGAAGGGGACCGGCAACACATCCTCACATCGGTCTAAAAATAGAGGTTTCAGCTGGGATCCTGAATTGCGGACGAGCGGCAGGTGGTGGCGGTGGTGATTGATGGGTAGTGCTGGGGATGTTGCTGGCGGTTAACTTAACCATAATTTCGAGGATTTTATATTGTTTCATTTGTTATGGCCCACTGGTGGCGGACACCCGAACCACCGCGCTGATACCGAAAGCCAATTGATCAATCTTATGAACACCCTCCGCTCCAGCTGCTGCCGCACACACGACTCCTCGGGGCTTCAGCTTCAGTCGAGTGGGTGGCGGGCGGCTGGCAATAATTCTGATCAGGCGAAAGGAATTCTTTTATTTTATCGCGATTACATGATGTTCGAATGCGCGCCGCCCATAAATCGGTGTCAGACAGTGTATCTGTGCGCGCGCGTGTGTGCGGGGAGTCGTCGTTTTATGTGCCGCTCATAGATTTGAATTGACGTGGGGCCTGCGGACTATGAAGAGATATGAGCGTGAAATTGTTTAAAGTGTGATTTGTCCTTCCAGCAGACGTGCAGCATAGTGTGTGGAGAAACAATGGAGTGGCTGCGGTCGGAATGTCATACTTTTGCTCGGATGGGGCACCGCACTGCGGCGAGTGCTGGAACAAGGGCGTTAGATATGAAGATGAACAACCCACCAGGGTGGCGTTATTGATTCAGGATTACCCATCCCCATGCAGCAGGCAGCCCTTTTCGTGCCGAAGCGCCTCACAAGTGAAGTGAATTAAGGGATCTGCTGTGGAGGCTACAACATTTGGTTGATCAGAGATGTCTGGGTTAACCTTGAAGCTTGTCATTGTGGAGCAGTTAATCACCCATCCAACTTCATCCACAAATCGAAAGAACTTATCTCAACGAACCACGAACTGAATTGCTGCCGGATTTCCCAGAGGACACATTTAAATTATTCGAAGGAGCAAATTCCTTGTGCACACATTTCAAGGATCAATCCCCAACCATCATCGTCGTTTGCTCTTTTCGAGGGAAGCACTTGCAGCACTCTTTGATCAACCAATGGCTCAC
Organism: Eristalis arbustorum; assembly: GCA_916610145.1. Classification (NCBI taxonomy): domain Eukaryota; kingdom Metazoa; phylum Arthropoda; class Insecta; order Diptera; family Syrphidae; genus Eristalis; species Eristalis arbustorum. Next base: position 73,639,763 of record OU744319.1, read on the forward strand.
CACTCTACACCCAGCCCCCACCCGGGCCAGCACAAGTTCCACTGCACGAGAGAGAGAGAGAGAGGGACCGCACACAGAGTAGATGAATCAAAGAAGATACATAAAAGACACTGCCAAAGGGGGAACTGGCAACGACAACACAAAGGAACTTCAGATAATAAATCCGAATTATATTTCCAAACTAATCATCCCAGAGATTCATCTCCAGTTCGCCGCCGCGCGACGGCTCTTGACGGTTTTACGATCTCAATTGCTTGTTTCGCTGAGCGTAACGATGTGGTGGCTGGCAGTAATTATCGTCCAACCATCATACCGACCAATCTATCGCTGGTAGTCGTTAAAATTTTAAGTGCAGTCTTCTGCGCGGCTCCAGATGGAGGGTGGGTGTCATCATCAGCGCCCACTCACCTGGACGGAGCGGAAGGGTATTTGATGGCCTGACATCAGTTCCAGTGGCTATTCCGGTGTCACTTATCGAATTAATTGGCCGCCGAAGGACCTCTCAGCAACAAGTGCGATGGGGCTGCTCTAAGCACGGTTAATCTATGTGTGTGCGTTGAGGCGTGTGAAAAGGAATTCGAAACCACCGTGGTACGTGGCTGGCATGCTAAATAGCTGAGGCACTCAACTGCACGTAGTCCTTGTACACGTAAGGGGATTACGGAGGATATTAATGGGGATGTTGCTTGTCCCAAGTTTGGAAAAGTTTTTATTGATTCCCAGGCACGAAGGGAGGAGAGGGTGGCGCTCTGATCGGGATGTGTTTCGAATGCTTGTCAGGGTTATGAGACGATTCTCACGGGGACTAAGTTGTGGTGGAAGAGACGACGAGGCCAGACGATCCCCAGAGCCACCTCCGACATTAGCCACCGATTACGAAGAGTGGGTGCCTCCACCATCTGCCCAACCGGTTGTTGGTTCCCATGAAGCTCAATCGACGACGAAGCTACACGTCTTCTACTACAATTTGCTTTCTCCTTAATCATTGCATAGTTGTAGGAGCCCCAAATTCATTTTCCTGATTCAACTTACACGACACTGAGCAATCTCAGCCTGTGATCAGCCAAATGTGCGCAAAATTTTCTCACAAACGACTTCCATATCATTAGCGATTCAAATTCCAACCCAGCCACCTGTTGAGAGGCGTTCATGTGCAAAAACAGCGCTCAATCGTCAAAAAAACCAACAAGACGACTTGAATTCCGCGGTGTTGCCTTCGCGCCCTGCCGCTGCTTGTTTTAAGGGCAAGGCACAAACTCAATCACACGACAAGCAATTAAGGATAATTTCAATTAGAATTTAATTTCAAGAATAAATCAAACAAATCAATCGCGAAGCCAGCGAGCATGGAATGGCTGCTCCGCTGGGGTCGTTGTGAGGTTTCGTCTACGACTGCGGGACGGGGGCGCATTTTTTCCAGTAATTATAGATGAATTGTTTGAGAATTAGAAGTGATTTTCAAGGCTCGGCTGGAGTCCTGCCAGTCTCGGGAAATGCGATTATGAGGGCGGAGAAGTTTCACGGGGAAACTTTTTAATTAAAACCAATGAATTGACATTGGCCTGTGTTTGGTTGGCCTAACGTTCGGCTTCATTGTTCAAAATATTTATCAACGAAATTAGAGAACGGGGGGAGGGGGGAATCGGAAGGCTCCGTCAAGCAAGTAAGCAGGCGGGCGAATGTTTCAGTAAAGTTGGGAAAAGTTGTTTCCTTTAAATCGGGGCGGGGGCAGAGCACTTCCTTTTGTTAGCCGAGCTTCAGGCAGAGTCAATGGCACTTAATCTCAAATTGAGATTGATTGGCAATTTTTTCCTTGTTCTCAGGGAGAGAGTCAAATTCGGACAGGAGATGAGTCGATGGGGGATGGGGAGATTTGCGAAAGTCCGAGGCATGCCGGAAGGGTTAAGTTTGGTTGGGGAGGCGGGACATTAGACAGGGTCTGGTGGAGATTAGTCTTCCCTTTCGCAAATCGCTTAGACTGGGACAATGATAGAGGCTGTGATGTGTAACCCTGCATGCATATGCTTCTCTGCCAAGTCCCACGGTCTCTTCCCCATCCTCATGCCAACAGAAAGATTAACTGAGCCCCAATTCTGAAAGAAAACTGGATACAATGAACCATCGACGATAATGATCTGCTCTCGCGTGTCCAGGCCGCCTCACAAAATGTTCGCTCATTAATGAGACACCTAGTGGATCCCTTTTCCATTTACGGCGGAAGGTGTTCACCTTTTTCCTTTCCACCAGGACCACCCTCTCTCCCACGCCATTAATTAATTACTTCCATTCAAGGCCAGCAATATTTTTGTTTTTCTTCAAGATTTGGGGGAGTCGCCGAAATCTCGCCAAGGGATCCGTTTTCCTTTTGTTCCCAAAAATAACATTTTTCCAAGAACCAACCCTCCTCCAAAGCAGACCTTAATTTGAGGGATTGTTCTTGTCCAGAAATTCCTCTGAGGAAGGGCATCTGGGAAAAGGAGGCTGAGGCAGCTCCTCACACATCGCTCACATACGGCCTCTGTCTCTCTCCCCGTCTTCCTTTAATTAGGCCCAGTTAATCAGGATTCGTGTGTGGCGGAGAAGAGAGTGATTGGATGACTTTCCGGAGGACTGAGCAAAAAAAAGGCGCCCAACTCGTGTAATTTGATTCATTTTTTTGACTCGTCACTTTGGAGGCAATTAGACGAGCAACCACATGCGCCTCAGGCTCCGCCGACTTCACCTCACCCATCCCGCCGTGCTGCCATGACAACAAAATGTGGGGGAAAAACGAGACCAGACAGAGCTTGTCGTCGCCACCGCAAGACAGCTCGAGGCACATATTTGTCATGCATTCGCAGCAACCAAATGAAGTATGAATGACGGAATAACAACGTGAGAGATAGAAAAATAAGTAGGCAACGAAGAAGAAGAAGAAGACGAGGAAGAAAAACAAAATTGAATCACTTGCGGGTGTACTTTCCCAACACCCAACCCAACCGCCGCCACCGTCACAGCCGCCAGCGACGACACACACTGCTGTTTGCATAGCAGCGAGAGTATTTGTATCGAGCGAGAGAGTGGCTTAGGATAATCTGCCCTATTGGCAGCCGAGCCAAGGATACACTCTTTATTTGTGCAGAAGTGACTACAACCACTTTAACGGATGATGCTCACTTCAGCTGAGTGCGCGCTGAGCTCCTTCATTCAGCGCTCTTCACTAGGGCAAGCACAAAACACAACACAGACCCCCACACACAAACAGACGGTCTCTCTCTCTAGCAGTCATTGTTCCCTAGCACTCTGTCAGTGCCTTTTGGGCAACAAATAGAAGACAACAACAAGAAAAAAATGTCAAAACAAAAGCGTTGAAAAGTTAGTGCCAGAAAGTGTGCGAGCCAAGTCAAGTGCGAAAAGGAGGAGGGCGGTGGTGGCTCCTTATGGGGGCTGCACCCTCCCACGCGCACTGAGTGACAGAAAGTTTGCCCCGTTTAGAGGGTATTAATGAGCTCACCTCGTCGAAGTTAAGTTGTTGTTCCAGGGGTGGAAAGGGGTCAGGGGTCGGCAGTGTCACCGTTCCCACCCTCTTCAGCGGAGCGACACTTGTTGTCGGTTTTCGGATGATTGCCACAGTCTGGCATACATTCACTATTTATTCACTCATTACCACCGCGTTACGGTCGGAGTTCGCCGGGGGTATTTAACTGACAACAACCCGCAATTATGTCAAAACGCTGCCTAGGCTGGCACCGCACGGAGACGCGGTGTATCGGGATCCTTTAATTACAAGGGCCGGGCATTCGACGAAGTAATCGTATTAGGAAAGTTTTTCGGAAAAGTCTACGCGACTGAGACAGTCCTAATTGAGGACTAATAGCTATTAATATTCATGAGCGGGGGGTTGGCATCCACATCCACGGGCCCGAAACGATAATGGATTATTTTGGAAGCTTTATGTCCTTTTTTCCCGCGTTTCTTTGTTCCATTAAAATTTATTTGTATTCGCAAGGATAATCCATCTGCCTTTGAAGTAGACAGTGGAGGGACTTGCTAGTAATCCTTCGTGGATCCTTTACGCAAGACAGCCCCTTTGATGCGTCCAGTGCCCTAGCCTGTATTCGGGGGGTGGCAGATCGATTCAATCTTAGAGAGATGGTAATTAGGCGACGTGCGAGGCGGAGGCGATGGGTGGCTCCTTATGGGGATTGTATTCTGTTTCTTTTAGTTGGTGGCTGGCAAGTCCGGGCGATCCATTAGGGCGGACACCGGAAGGAAGCCCGTGCCTCGTGAATATTTTAAAGACCCCTCGCAGCTGAAGCGAGTTACTTTGTGGATGGGAATCTTTTGAAATTTGTGAAGGGAGAGCAGAGCAGAGCAGTGCTCCTCCTGTCAACAGCCTGGATGAGCTGGTGACTGGGACTTAAGTGAAATCTCTAGGGGAATGCCTCGGCGTGAGCTATACTCCACGGCGCGTGAGGAAGTTTCCAGGAAAACTCCACTGTTTGCCGGTAAATCGTCTCAAAGCTGAAGTGTCTGACAGGAAGATGATGTGTCACGTCTGAGAACACGTTTCACGATGTCTTGCCTGCGACTTGAGGGAAGCAACCGACGCGACCAAAAAAGCCCCTCAGATTTTCTCAGAAAATCTACCCAACCACGGCGTCTCTGAAGAAGAAAGACGATATTTCTCCACGCCCATTTGAATATGGAAATACGTCGCCCCCCTTCAAGAGCGGTAGGGAAACCCAAGACTCCACTCAAAAGAAATTTAATTTACAAGCGGGCAATAACTATGAATGCCAGCTCCTTTGTAAGCCACCCCTTAATCCCTTTGCTGACCAAAAGTAATCAATTTGAAAGTTTAAAGTCGTTAAACTGTGTTACCGGACCAACCAGTCCCCAACGTGACCACCAGTTGCCACCAGTTTCCACACCGAAACTAAGGCTATTACCCGACAAAGTTTTTCCCTCAATTACTTTAAGTTTGGCAAGACTCTAGTCATAAACCCAACCTCAGTTCCGTTCTCCCCCCCCCCCCCCCCCCCCCCCCTCTCTCAGCAGCGCATTCCATATTTCTTCTTTACGTTTTTTTCAAAATTAAATTAAATATCCTTCTGGCGTCGTCGACGTCGTCGTCGTCGTCTCGCATACTTCCTTCGGTCTCTCCACTTCCTTGAGTTACACAAGACCCCCGGCCCAGAGCGGCTCTCGTCGTCTGTAGTTGACTAGAAGTAACCCGAGCGTAACAAAAGGCTCGTGAAATGAGAGAAGCGCAAAGGGAGAAAAAAAATCCATAAAATCGGACACAGTCAGCAGCAGTCTGCTTTGTATCCTTTCAGGATGAGTACATCTTCGTAGTTTAATGCTACCTATCGCATCTGCCCCTCCACCGGCACCGCCTAACACATGTATCCCATTTGTGTCGTCCTATTTTCAAGAAGCGCTTTTCACTTCCGCCTCCGCGGTGCGACGCGACCGTGGTTGGGGCTTGCTGTCAGTTCAGTGGATTCACTCAGCCAGCCTCATTAACCCCACAGACGACGGTCCACGGACGACGCCAGTCAAGAGGAAGAGGGGCGACATAATGAATACGCAGCAGGACAGGGCGGACGAGGATCTCCGCAAAGCCGAGAGAAGAGAAGATGAGAATACTTACAGCGGATTTTTTTCATTTTCGGCACAAGGCGGATGTAGTTTTCGTGGATATTGCGCAAAAATTCCTTGACAAAGGACCTCTCTCTGAGGACGAACGATGGCACACTGATTCCAGGGGTATTCGGTTCCGGCGCTGAACAGGCACCTAGAGGACATCCGCGCAAAGTGGAGAAGCTTGTTTCTGAAGAATTTAAATTCGCCGAGAGGATATCAACTGACAAGTGCACACTTTACTTGGCTTAGCGCGCTGTTTGCTTTGAGGAAGCTTATTTGAGGGAGAATTAATGTCCGCAAGTGTATTCGACTAGGCGAGTCGAGGACGCTTGTCTTTAAGGTGGCGCACACAAGTGGACAAGCACTCCATCTTGGACACGGGGGCTGGAGGCTATTTGGAGGGCGAGGAGCACCTGATATCCATCAGTCCACATCGCCACAAATGAACACACCCCACACTCCCAGCCACAAACTAGGTCACACTGCTGCACCCCCGCCCCAAGGATGAAACAGACATTTTTGTTTGCATTCAATAAAATGTCCATTTCCCGAAAGGAAGGATGCTCAACCAGTTGGAAACATCTGTTCTGTGTTCATAGTCTCGACCGGGGTTTGTCTGACATATCTACACACACGCTCACGACCAACAACCAGGTACCACCGTCAGCGCCGAGAGATTTTTTGGCAAATTATCCGATTTTGATCCCAATTTCGCTGCAATTTCCTTGGCAATTTCTGCTCTGCTATTAATTTCCTGATTATCCTGCGGATGCATGTACACAAACAGTTTATTTCCGCATTGCCCACTCCGCGCGCTCATATGAGTAGGCAGCAGCCGCACACAGCCCAGATGCTCGACGTCCTTTCGGTTTTTGGCGTTTCATCGTTCCGGCATCGGCATCGTCGTAAAGGATGTTAAATTTCTTGTAAACCTGCCAAATGGGAATTTTCCTTTAACATGCCTGCCGCTGATGCTCTCTGTCTCCGCTATTCGCTCGGGACAAGGCAGCACACACTGAGACTCAGGCAGTGGGAGGGAGGGAGTGGAGGGATTTTGTCAATATTGGATATGCCTTCTGACTGCTAGTCATCCTCTTTATCCCCTCCACCCCGCCAGAGGGAATTCACGCTTAAGGAGTGAGCAGCCGCCCTCCAAATGGAAATTTATGTACGTATGGTGATTTGCTCGAATATAAAATCAATTATCGTTCTCGTAACGGTGAAATTTTGGCAATAAAATTCTACTCTTATCCCATCGCCCCCACCCCCACCCCCCGGTCGAGGGTAGCAACTCCTACATATGCATGCACAAGGAGGTTGTTTTCAATTTTTCTTCGCAGCCAAGTTTACGGGAATGGCCATAATAAATGCGGCACTTCATGTGTGACACCCTTGTTCTGGGAATTGCTTTTTCCCATTTGCTAAACGCCCGGCGGGTCGGTGCGGGCGAGGTATCCAAGAGAGATTGGCGCCTACTCACTCGACATGGGGTGAGATTCAAACATGTCAAGTGAATCGAGGTGGAGGCGGAGGTGGCTGCCTCACTCAGCAGAAAGTCAATTAATTTCCTTCTCCACCCACCCATGCCATCAACGAGGGAGGTTTTGTCCAAAAGCTGTGTCCAATAATCATGCCTAATCATGGCATTTAATGTTCCCTTTTATGGATGCGAGCACTTTTGGACGTGCGATGACGAAAATTGGCGGCATTCCAGTCTGTGATGATGAACTATCTTTCACTACACAATTAACCACACTCGGCGCATAAATATTTAACCTCAATTTTCAGCGCCACAAAAACCACACTAAATTTCCTTCGAAATTAAGCGATAAAATTCACATTCAGTGTTCCATTCAGCCCCCCTCCGAACTGAGCCGCCGCCGCAAACAAAATCAAGCATTATCAGCAAAACCACAACCTTGGTGCGGGTGGCTGTGTGGTGCCATCTCTGACATTTGGCATCGGTTCCCTCCACACTTGGGAGCATCGATGCCCGCACGGGGACTGGTTTAAATCAAATACATTTCCAATACAAATAGGAAAAAGGATGAAAAAGATGCGAAATAGCAGAACGCAATATGCCCAGAGACTAGAGAGACACTGGGGGATTCAGACGCGGGATTCAGCAGAAATTTATGACCGGGGGGGTAGATGGCCTGCCACCTGAATTATTCATGCGCCAATAGAGATATGAATACATGCATGAGTTAGTGTTATCCTTAAATAGACATTTCATTCGAACGAACGATTTAGCTGTGAATAGAGAGAGCGAGTGATGGGGGACGATTGGCTACTGATTGGAAAGTTAAATCGAGACGAGCTTGAGATGATTTAACTGATTTTTTTACGAGAGAGGATGAGGGGGTTTGAAGTGATATCAATTTAGTGGAGAGAGATGAGGCTTCTGCTTGAAGAGGACACTGCTGAACTGGGATGCCACTGGAATTGAGAGGATGTGGCACTCACAGGTCGGCAGTAGAGACACCATCGAGCAATTCGTTACATTGATGTGATTGTTGGAATCCAGTCGGGCATCAATGAGGCGCTCGGAAGCACTGACACAGAAGCGGCGTGACGCTAAACGAAGAAAAGACGAACGGCAGGCTGTCTCAAAGAAAGGACCCCGACATTCGCGTCCTGGACATAGCATCACGATGAAGTATTGAGGCGTCGTGTAAGTTTATCGACTTGTTCAGAACGACACGAGAGTTGTGCCGAGCTTTAAAACACTCAGAAAGTTTATCTCAGATGCGCGGTGTCTCCTCCTGCCTCCACGTTCCCACAGAAACAGTCGTGTCTAGAAGCCTCTCGCGAAGACACTGAGTATTCGGGTCCTTTTCTGGTGCACACTACGCACGGAAGCACCCTCATCAGTCATGTTCCACCCCGTCGTTGCACGGAAGATGGAGGAGAGAGAGATTCAACGACTAACACGCGACAGCCGGCTTCTGATCAAACGTCTAACCTGGTGGGACCATATAAACTGCCCGACTCCGAGTCAATGAAGCAAAGCAGAAGGCAACGTCCGCGTGTGAGTAAGGCGAAGTGAAGAAGAACCTCACCCAACTTGGCAGAAAAGTTCTCACAAACTGCAGCGGCTTGTCGGTCCAGCTTCTCTCCCGAAGAACAATTTATCCTCGGATTTACTACAATGGACACACATAAAGAAAGCCACATAAATCATCCTTCCTCTTCCAAATTAAATTTCACACCGCCACCATCATCTGGAGACACTACCAAGCACCAGCCACCAGCCACCAGCATCCCCCACCGGAGTTAACCACCAATTTACCACTCAGCCCTAACACGACACACATGTGTGCCCAAGTCATATATATCCAGAGGACACTTTGCATGTGCGGTTTCGAGACAAGACCCAGCCAGGAAGGCCCAGGCGGCTGTTCGGCAGCTCCCACATGTTTCTTACGTCATAAAAGTTAACATGCGCCCATAAGTGTAATGTATGCACTCTCCCCTCGGGTAACTTGCCCGGGGACCAATTAAGATCACAATTACACCTGTTTTTCTGAAAGCTGAAAGCTGAAAGCACCCAGTCTATGTGCATGCCACTTACTTAGGCGGGCACACCACCAGGCAGCTTCCGTCGTGTAATCAATTTCATTTTATATGAGTTGTAGCACATTTGCCCACGTTTTTTTTTTTTTTTTCACTTCACATTTCCCTTTTGTCACATAGTCACTTTTATTTCTCGTTCTCGTTCTCGTTCGCAGATATGAAACGTACAAAGCAACACTCAAGAAAATTCCTGCCACCCGACTCTCCAGACTAACAGAGGCTCTGGCCAATTACGACCCGGTGCTAAATGAGTACTTTTTTGACAGACATCCGGGCGTGTTCACGCAAATCCTCAACTACTACAGGTGAGTGGAGGCGCTGGTGAGAGGACCATTCAAACATTCCAACGCTTCCTGCTGGCAGTTTTCATTTTTGTTGCATTTTCTGTTGGGGGGAGGAAGAGGAGTCGTCTACTTCAGCTAATTAGAGTTAAGAAGCGTCAAGGGCAACTAATTACTGAAATTGATTGCATAGTGGCATTTCGTTTTCGCGTTCTGTTTGCGGCCGATTGTCGCAGTTCACTCGAGTGGATTGTCGCCGAGTATCTCTGCGCCCTTAAGCCCATTTAATGTTTTGCTTCCCCATTCGCGAGCAATAACAAAAGGATTTTAGCAAAATTACAGCGGTTTCAATGGTGGCATGGCACAAGGACAACGACGACGACGATGACGATGGGCTGCCACAGGATGATGTCGTGTATCCCCGTCTGTGGCTCGTCCTTTGTGCTCGCTTATCGCTCATATCGAAGCCGATAAAAATCACTTTAGCCGAGAGGGAGTCAATGAAGTCCTCTGGATGGACTCTTGATTGATGAGTGACTCTTCAGACTTTTTACTGACACAAAGCCCAGGAGGCGACCGGGGGGAGGGGGGAAATTCATCACGTTCATTCCTGTTTTTTGCGCGCGGCGCTGTGCACGGTGACTGACAGAAGGGAGGTCTGCTTTATTAATGGCCCTGTCAATACCTTCCATTGATACGAACGAAGAGGAGCGAAATCATTTTCATATCTCCTTCTGCCTCCCCGTTGCCCACAGCATGGCTGCCTTTGTGAGGTGATAAGCTGCTGCGGCGGCCAGGGATCGGTGGTGTTAAGCCCTCGATGGGGGAAAACGAACTGTTGGCACAGCAGAGGCTTAAATTTTGAATTGCGTCCTCCTTTAAATGGACGGACACGTTGTGAAGAGTGGGCGGAGGGAGGGCTTTCAGTGTCCCTGTCAAACCACAGGCGAGTGCAACAAGCATTCGAAAATGTCCTCAACTGTTGACCAGTGCAATACACTGTCAGGCCGTGCACTACGACCTCAGCTCGGGACATTTTAATAGCCACGTCGTTTCACTTCTGTTCCAGGCGACAGCAGAACAGGGAAATGCACTTAAAAACGAATTTAACGACCTCGCCCACCCCCACCATGTCGCGCACACACACACATCTGTGGAAAATTGAAATCCAGCCAAGATTTGCCACTCCATCTGTAATGCTCTTAAAATCAGAACGGGTTATGACTCAATATCCCCAGAATCCCTTCAAATTCCACCAAAGACCACATCATAAAGGGGGACGCGCCCCCGTCGAGGGATTCCTTATACTAATGCAATTGATTATAATTTTCCTGGAACGCCAATTACTTCCACATTCCCACATGAGACCAATTGCACGTCGTCGCAGAGGAGAAGAAGAAAAAAACGAGGGGGAAAGCGTTTTGTTGAACGCAATTGAAATCTCAATCTCTTCCGCCCTTTGGATTTACTTCAAAAGTTCACCCCCCGCCCCAGTCGATTGTGTGGCCCCCCACGGAAGGATGTCTGTTCCTCCCGACGAGAGACGCGAAAACAAATGAAAAGACGCAGAGGACATCACTGAACACTGTCGAATCCTGTGGAGATGGAGTGAAGCATTGAACGTCTTCTCTGCGTTTTTTTTTTTTTTTGCTCATTTCTGCTTCAGGAATCTCGAACAGCACGCAAACGGCAGAGCTGTCACTGCTGAAGAAAGGACCAATTCCGAGTAATTTCATTTCATCCCAAACGGGTACACTGTGGCGCGAAAGTGTGATTCGACGAGGGAGTATGCGTGAGGAGTGGAGAGGGACTAATTGGATGGGAGTTGGTTGAAGTCATCCATCAGAAGAAGACTGTGTGTCAAAATAGACTGAAGCCTGAGTTCATGTTCACAGAGTTTTCGAGTTCCTGTGTCTTTTTCTCAGTTCTACTTCTCGTCGGTAAAAAACACGACTCAATTGCAACAACAATGTTCGCAGAAAACAAAAACAACCCTCCCAGTGATGAACAAATTTTGCTCCCCACTGTACCCAGCAGCCATGTACCCAAGCGTGTCCCGAAACATATTTAACGTTTTGCGCAAACAATAAGACGTGAAATACAAATATCAATAATAATAACAATGAGTGCGAACAGCGAACCGATGCGCGGCCTGGCCGGAGTGGCTGTGTGGAGGGTGTGTGCGAGAGAGCGAGCCAGCGACACAAGGACATGCGTTTTTTGTTTGTTTTTTTTTGCCATCCCCTCATGCAGTAATGGAAACGATGAGGCAGCATGTTGTGATGAGCACTCCACCAGCGAGCTCCTGCTCTGCTTTCACATTTTTATTTCAATTATCAAGGACTCAAGGATTCATTTGATATTTATGTCTGCGCCCCACCAAATGTGGCGGTGAAATCCACTTTTAAGGACACACTTTCGCGCACTTACGGACGAACCGTGTTTTAGTGCAGGAATCCCTTCCGAGAACAGTGCACTTTTCCGTAGTTTCCTCTAAGGACGCTCGTGTGTTTTCATTTTCAGCACATGCACTCGCTGAGACATCCTTGTTATCTAGGTATTCTTCCGAGTGTATTGACGTCACTCTCACGTCCTTGCGCATCATTCACTCCCGTGTGCCGGAGTTGGAGCTGAAGTCTGAAGTCTCCCGGACAAAAGAAGTAATTTAATGCCTTTAATTTTCGAATTCCTCACAAGCTCGCGAGTCTCACGTTGACGTCTGCCAAGCGGCACGCAGTCAAGCACACCCCAGCACGGTGCGGTCCTGAGAAAGTCCCGCATTCCAGAGTCGTTATTAAGAAGAGCGAGAGAGTATAAATTAACTGGCGCCGGAAATGGAGGGAAATATATCACGTTTGCATTTGCAGAGCGAAACTTGGCGAATATTTTTAACCCCAATTTAGAAAGACTTATGAGGCTTTGAGGGACAATAACAACAAAAATGGGCGGGGTTGTCGTGGCACTTTCTGAAAGGTGGAGGCTGGCTTTAGTGGAATACCTGTCAAGTGGAGGTGCTTTCACGAAGAGGGGGGTCAACAAGCTGTTGGCATCCGCGTCAGGTATCCCATGCAGATCCTCGCACGAAATGTGACAATTTTGTGAGGTGAACATTGCGTTCTGGCGGCTCGGACTCGATCTGCTGTGGACTGCACGGTGTCTGACTGCCCGCCGGTCGTTGGTGACAACAATTTCGCGGAGACCCGGAAAATGTCTCGGCAGGAGAACAGACCCCCTCACCTCACTTGTCATCATCCAGAGAGCCTACAAGAAACGACCGTGTCGCTTGACAGTCTGAGCTGGCTGACTGCGACAAATGAAGCAGCAGTGGCATTCCGACTGCCAGACACGTATCATCGGACACCGCAATGTTGCAAATTATTAGGCTATGCAGACAAACTGGCAGCAGTCAGCGAAAAACCTCGTTTTTTATGTCACATCCCATCACTCGGAAGTCATTCGAATTGATTGCGTGCCATACGAAGTGAAAAGCAGACAAAAATGCCTGGCACTTGCAAGCTCGTAACCCATCAAAAACACGCCGATGCCCGAGTTAAATGACATGCACTGGGTGGCGTGCCAGCCTCACGAAGCCCACCTCCCTCATAACGCCGTGAAATATTCGCATTAAATTTTAAAAATGGGCCATTGAACACGATGATTGTGGCTGCCCGGGTCTCCTTTTGATGGCAGAGCCATTTTCAACGTCAACATGTAAATCCGGGGGGATTTGTTTCAGGCGAATGGACTCCGATGAGGATGTCGTATTTGCCTGGATTATCTGAGTTAACTCACCTCGACCCTTTCAAGCTACCTTTTCGCCACCCACGGGGGCAAGTCTAAGAATTGAAGTCCCTCCTCGGGGCACAGTAGCCGACAATGGCAAACGACCGCCTCAGACCAGACATAAGTCAAAGCAAACACTAGACGGCGACGGAGAGTGAGAGGAAGAGTAAGAGTGAGAGAGCGTGTACACAGACGTCAGCACACATTAGTTTAATTGAATTGCACACACACGCTCTACACGTAATGACATCTGCAAAATTCTCAACCAAGTAATTAACCGAAAGCGAACACAGCACGTTCCGGGCCCGATGGCGGCAACGGCGGCGACGTTGGCTAGCTCTGTTAGCTGCTGCTTGCCTTTAGCTGTAAGCCGTTAGATGTTGCCTGTTGGCTGTTGGCTGATGGGCGGTAATGCTACGCTCTTTGACCTCTGAAATTATACTGTCAATGTTAATTATACTCCGTTTGTTTGTGTGTACGGATGCGCGCACACATGTACGCCGAGTCATGTTCTAATTTGCATGCACTAATGCCACAGCGACGTGCGAGACAAGGATTCACTTGTCCGACCTCCCCCCACGGAGAGGAAATAGAAAAGCGACGAGATGCTTGCAAGGCTTACCCCAGGGGGTGGACAAACAATTTTTATTCCCATCCAAAGAGGATCCCGCTGAACAAATGGGGTTTCCGCCGAGTGGTGGGCGATGTAAGAGCGGGGGAAAGAGAATTAAAATGAAATTATTTGCAACTTTGCCCACTCTTGAGCGCATAATTAGTTTTCACGTTCTGTACGTTTGAGGACATCATCCGTGTCGTTTTTTTTTTTCCCGTCTATTTTTAGGACCGGAAAGCTGCACTATCCGACCGACGTTTGCGGACCACTGTTCGAGGAGGAGCTCGAGTTCTGGGGACTGGACTCAAATCAGGTAGAACCTTGTTGCTGGTCAACGTACAGTATACATCGAGATACACAAGTGAGTGCACGCGCACCAGCCACCTGACAAGCATATACACATCTCCGTTCTCACCGTCTCTTTCAGAATACCTTAGCAATTTTAGATAAATTAGATATTGAAAATGAGAAGCCATCAGAGGAGCAGATCGCCCGACTCTTCGGCTTCGAGGAGGCGCTCAGCAACGGGGAGCTGAACTGCTGGCAGCGCATCAAGCCGAAGATCTGGGCCCTGTTCGACGAGCCATCAAGTTCAACAGCAGCAAAGGTACATAGTAGGAGTCACCTCTTAAGCAAACCCCCTCGTAATGATTGTAAATGATTTCAGATTGTAGCTAGCATGTCGGTATTCTTCATATTCGTTTCTGTGATATCATTCTGCTTGAAAACGCATCCGGGGTTTCGGGTCGACTTCCCGGATGAGCCGTCCCTATCATCGGCTCCATCCGTGCCACTGGCGACCACATCCAATCCATCAGCGCCACAGCCGCAGCAGCAGCCGCCCCATTCGGCATTCAATGCGTCAGCATTCGCTGGTGCCTTAGCGGCGGCAACAACACAAGTAGCAGCAGCAGCAGCAGCAGCGAATAACACTAGCAAAACGGAGCTCACTGCCGGAGGCAATCTTAGCAACGTCTTCGATTCGTCCAATATCACGTATAAAAGTTCCAATCAGAAGCGATTAAAACGCTCCGCCTTCAATGACAGCGAATTGAGTCAAATGTTTGAGCAGAAAATGCTCGGCACCGCTCGCCACCACCACGGATGGCACGAGTCCTACGGCCAGCCGCACGGAGCCTTCTTCTACGTCGAGCTGGTCTGCAACGTCTGGTTCTTCATCGAGGTTATCATTAGACTAATTGTAAGTATCCTGACACCGACCACCGGGTCTGGCTGACATTTCGTTCCGATTCAGGTCTCGCCGAACATTTGGCAGTTCATCAAGTCGCCGGTGAACATAATCGACTTCACGGCCACTCTGAGCTTCTACACGGACGTCATGCAGCGCATGGGCGAGCACACCGGCCTGCTGGAGGCGTTCTCGATAGTGCGGATCATGCGGCTGTTCAAGCTGACCAGACACTCGCCCGGCCTGCGGATCCTCATACACACCTTCAAGGCGTCGGCGAAGGAGCTCACGCTGCTGGTGTTCTTCCTCGTCCTCGGCATTGTGTTCTTTGCCAGCTTGGCCTACTATGCGGAGAAGTTGCAGGTGAGTGGGAACAGAAGGGGAGAGCTGGGCTTGTTTGACAGATTTTTGGTGTTTTTTCTTCTAGGACAACCCAGAAAACCAGTTCAAGAGCATTCCTCTAGGTCTCTGGTGGGCCATCGTCACGATGACAACCGTTGGCTACGGAGATGTGGCGCCTAAAACCTATCCGGGCATGTTTGTAGGCGCTCTGTGCGCCTTAGCCGGTGTATTGACGATAGCACTACCAGTACCTGTTATTGTTAGCAACTTCTCCATGTTCTACTCCCACACTCAGGTTTGTAAACCACCCATCCCACCCACAGACAAGTGACATTTCCCCTTCCGCAGGCCCGCTCGAAACTACCGAAGAAACGTCGGCGTGTCCTGCCAGTGGAGCAGCCTCGTCGCAAGCGTGACCAAGGCCCGCCGCCCCGTCGAACCAACGCCATCAAGCAGCAACATCATGCACATCAGCCGGCAACCGTTGCCGCACCGCCTCCCATCTTCAAGGATCCATTCGGGAGTGCAAAAATAGGTAAAGCTTGCCCCATCTACCCCACTGAACTCCAAGAAAACACACAACACATATGAATAGCTAGAACCTAAGCAAACGAGCCCCCAAACTATGTTAATCTATCTGTATGTATGTATGTATATGTATATGTATATGTACCTCCATGTGAAAATGTATATCAAAATTTCTGTGTACTCTCTTGCCAATGTGAATGCCAAAGAAAGCCTGTCAAAGCATAGACAAACAAACAAATCTCTCGTATGTATCATTTGTTTTCGTTTCGTTTCGTTTTCGTTGTTTTTTGGTTTCTTTTCTGATTTCTGATTCTGTGATACAAGAAAAAAAAAATAACAACCAAACAAACACACCACTCTACTCTACTCTACTCTACTCGTCTACGTCTCATGAGCAAACTAAAACCAAGCAAACAAAACTTTTACAAATCCCTCCCGCACCCGACACACGTCCGCGCGCGCCCTCGCGTTTGCCACCATCACCACTACCACCACCACCCACCCCAGGCACTGTGAATGGAGTTAATGTTATAGGATTAAGTATTCAAGGTCCATCAGTGCCTCTAGCCGCTGTTCTTAGATCACCAACCGGAGTGACGTCGCACTGTAAGTTTTCAATTTGAAAAATCCACCATGTCATTCCCCCCCCCCCCACCCCTTTCTCTCTCTTTCTCTCTTACACTTCACCATCCCACCACCACACCGCCGCAGATTTTTGTTCTCTTTTTTTTTTGTTGCAACAAACCTGCCGCCACCGTGCCGCAATCATCACCTATCACGGCCCAACTGCTCTGAGCGCACCGCAAACCGAAAGAGTGAAGCCAAACTGACACAATTTGCATTTTTATTAGTGAATAGATCCATCTCCATCCGCCCTCCCCCCAACCACCTTCAGGAGATCTTGGGGGCGGACCAGATAGGGGATCGCATGCAAATCTAGTCCCTTGTTTTTTGTGTTTCTTTTTATTTTTTTGTTCGCCCCACAGAGATCCGCCCGTGTCCTGGAGAGCTGAGCATCGGGGATACTCTCTTCCACTTCATTTCAGTTCATTATTCATGGAGTTCCCTTCACTCGCCTGCTTGTTCGTTCCGTGTTTCAGGGGGACTGGCAGCGACTCGTCAGAGAACAGAAACTTCTCAACGTGAACACGAAAGGCGAACAGAAGAAAACGCGGAAAACTCTGAATCCATTGAATTATGTAAATAATATTCCCGTTTGGTTGCCCGAATTGCGAGCGCGCTTGCCGCCGCCTGTCGCCCATCGCCTGCCTTCAGTGGTGGGTCCTTATGCATGGTAATGAATTTTCCAGATGGTTTGCGCGATACTTGCTACTGCTGGTGATGCTGCCGCTGTCGACGCTGCTGTTCGTTCGGTTCGGTTGAGCCGAGCGGTGAGGCGACACTTTGACAAAAGCAAGAACTCGAGACAAGTTGAAAGTTTTTCATTGACAATGAAATTTGTTTTAAAGCAATTAACTGTCAGACGCATGCATTTGGGGCGAGAGGAAGGTGTGACGGCGCCGATACCTTGAGACGTCGCGTCTAGTTTGTGAAACAAAGTTGGTTGGATAGGCGATAAAGCTCCTTTTTTTCAGAGAGAGAGCACTGGCAGTAGATCGAGCGCGGTTAAGTCTTGGGGACAAGCAGCTTAGGGTTGCGCACACCTATCCACCAGGTCACGACCGAGGTAGTACCCAAAGTGCAAAACTTGCAACCGATCTTTCATCACTTCACATGGCACACATTAGTAAACCCGGGTGAATTTTTTTGAACGGACACAAATGCTGTCCCCATCGATGGCCACTCAAGGAGCGCTCATCAGACAGATTGACACCCAACATTCCCCCACGCGAATTAGTTGCCTGTCATCCGTCGACCACAATCCTCCACCAAGGAACTTGAACTCGTTCGTTACAGCGGCCCGTCCAGGCCAGTCGCCACTCCCAGCTGAACTGAAGCATGAAATTACACTGAAGAGATGTATTTGCAATCATTCTCAGAAACAGCCGCAAATTGAATCCCAGCAGCACGCCTCCGCATCTGCGTTTACTGCCATCCATGTGGCGAGTCCACTCCACGAGCGCGAGATGGGGTCATTGCGCGTCCTTCGAGATGGGCGACCCCCAGAAGCCACCGCGGCGGGTGTCTCCAGAGACCACCTCGAAGAATGTAGCTGCCGACACTGACAGCCTGCCCTAGACAACGGACAGCTGCTTGCGTGTGTCGACAGCATATTGTCCTCGTTGGCGGTACATTTCGCGGAATTGGAAGCTATTGTCTGTCGATTTATCCATCGGAGGGTCAGTGTTTTTGTCGGTCTGAGCGTCTGTCCACCTGAGTTTCCATGCATCTGTTCAGCAGATTTTGAATGACACTGCGGCACGCTATCGAGATACCATCATACGTTGATAATCCATTTAAACTGCCTACCTTCGTTTCCTTATCTCACCCTCAAGTTCATGGGTGATCTCGCCGTTCGATCGGCAAATATCTCGCCCCACATGTTAATCATATCCACACGCAAACAGAACCAGTAGACCCCATCGCCTGCCCCTTCACAAGTGTGTCCGTGTAAATAGAACAATCTAATAGAACAATGACCCTTCTCCACCCGCTGCACCATTCCACACACGTTCTCACCCACCACTCCAGCCAGTGTGTAGATATTCATTCTCGAACCCCTTAACCACTTTAAATCAATCTCAGCCACTCAAGTATGTACATCCTGTCCGTTCAAGCTGTCGAATGAATTAAATTTGCAAACTTTTTCCCGCATGTCCACCCCACCACCACCACCACCACCGATAAACTTTACCAGATATAATATAGTTTGTACATTCGAATGAATCTAGATACCATAAATAGTTTAGAATAACCAACCTTACACCTTTTAATTGAAACTGATTTTCCTTGGTGTTCTCTGTCGCACCACTGTTTCTCTGTTCTTTTTTTTCCCTCTTTTTTCTTTCTCTCCCTCCCCTAATGGGAATCTTCTTCTTCTTCTTCTTCTTCTTTTTTTTGGTTGTTGTTGTTTTGTTTCTATTTTCACAGCTGACTACTTGAGTGTGCCACCAGTGCAAAGTCTGCAACCCCGAGCGGCCACCACCGGACATGACTTTATGCTGCCACTGCAACCGAAGCTGCTGGCACCCCTGGGTAAGATGTATTTTCCAATTTAAAAATAAACTTTCCTTTTAAAACGAGGACGACGACGACGACGATGACGACGTCGACGGGGTGCAGGGAGAGTGGGAGGCGAACGGGGCGAGTCCATTAAATGCACAAACAGGCAACATGCACGAAGGGGCGCGACTCTCTGCAGGCAATGGTGGTGACTTTACCCCGTTTGGTGTGAAGGCGGTGTGTACACACGAGTGTGTGTCGGGTTTTGGAAAAAATAACAAGACTCGGCCTTGACTCGGTTTATTAAACGACGCGATACAGGGTGGTGCGCTCCCGATGCATCAATCGCCCGCCAGCCGTGATGATCGGATGCGTCGATATCCGACGTGGCGTGAGACTGTTTAAACACACAAAAAAAAAAAACAGCACCGCGAGCATGGAATTAATTAATTTTTCAAATATTTGAATTGCTTTTTGCAAATTGTGTATGTCTCCGTGCGCGATTGGAAGTAAATCGAAACACGACCCTTTATCGGATCGCATTACGTGACGTGTAATTTAACGTAAATACAGAGGTGCGCACGGTGGCCGCACTCAAAGGGGTTATCGGCGGGACTCAACTTAATTAAGGTGTAATTCGCTGGGCAAATATTGAGGAAAGGGCTTCTCCTTCACGTGACTGAATGCGAACTCTGGCAGTTCGTTGACGTAATCGGTTGCGCTGAAGGCTTAAGCGAGGTCTAGAGTGGAGAATTCAATTTGCTTCTGACACGACTGAGTTCGGAGAAGTTGCCGCGGGCCAGCTCAACAACCCATAATGCGTTCATGTTTCAAATGGAGCCAATGCTCCACAACACTTCATCCCCATCTGGCAGCCAACTCCAATTTGCAACATTTTTCCCCTTCACAAGCACCCCATAGCTCCCACAAATTCATCTCGTAGACCCCCGCCGCCGGTGTCCTCACCCGGCCAGCTCTAAGCTCATTATAAACTTTCGCCTGAAATAAGTTTGATTAAAATACTTTTCCCCAGCATGTGTCGCGTTAACCCCTTAATCCCATTCTCGCCTTCTCACTCTCGTTGCAGAGCGCAAAGAGCACCCCCTGCAGCTGTCACCGCAGCAGATTGCAGCCGACAACCGGGCGGACTACATCCTGCAGCAGCACGGCATCGCCGCCAGCAACACCAAGTCGCATCTAAACGCACCGCCACCCACCGCACTGGACCGGCTGCCGCCCTACGCCGGAGGCCTCAACTGCGGCGGTGGCCTCACCCTCGGCCACGGCATAAGTTACTCGTCCCTGATCACACGCACGCCGAATCTGAGCGCTCGACCCACCAACGCTGGCTGCAACATCACCATCGCTGTCAACTCGGCGACGCCTGAGAAAATCAATCCCATCGACCAGCAGCCCAAGGTCACCCTCCGCAAGGACAGCGACGCCGACCTCCAGGAGCTGGCCGACTGCTCACCGAACGATTGATTGTGGGAGATGGTTATCTAGGACCATTCCGCCTCGACGACAACTGTGCCCCGGACACCCCGGAACCCCTAGACAGCCACCGCGCCGCACCTCCTTGGTCCAAGGTTCAGACGAACATTTTGAACAAAATTATTTTTTAACAAAAAACCCCCCAAATCACATTGTATTCGTAAATTGTAAAGATACAAATTAGAAAAGAAAATGTTTGTTAAATCCATGTACTCTAATGTTAAAAATCTATATTTTGCCGAGACAGAGAGTCTTTCGAAAAACAAAACAAATGTGTGACGAATGTACCTATAAACTTAACCTTAAACATAAATGGGAATAAAGTTCTGATAACCTTCAATTTTAAATTGATACCTCGTGTCTTTTGATTTCTTATCTGTGCGGCTGGAGGGGAGCACCGCTTCACGGTCGCGTGTGACTCGTCGGTAGGTGCTTGGAGGCGTGTTTCTTTTGTTCGTTAAATTTGTCACGCAAACATGGTGTGTTGATTGATTGCTTTCATCGCGCGGTTGGAGGCGGGAAAAAAACACATGTGTGAAGTCGTAGGCCTCTGTGGCAGTTGAAGGATGAGTTGTGAAAACCCTCAGAAAAGCCTTACTAACCACTTTCAAATTTTTGGGGTCGAAATCTCGATGTCGCCGGATCCGCGCCAAAGTTTCAGAATCGATTAATAGGTGTGCGAAAACATGGAAAACGATGTACAGAGGTCATAGGTAGGCCTAATACTGCCACTGCGGCAGCGGGAAGGTGGACTCAGAAAACCCTCAGAAAAGCCTTACTAACCACTGTCAAATTTTTGGGGTCGAAATCTCGATGTTGCCGGATCCGTCGCGACTCACCTAGCTTCTCCTTAACTTCTTTCCAATTTTTAGCAGAAGAAACCATTCCTTCCACTCACTTACCCATGCGGTCATGAACCTCCACATCAACCGATACACAAACATTGCGTAACTCCAGAGCTAAGTGCTGGGGCTCGGCAACCACTCAGATCCGCATTTGATTACAGTTGCGGAGAGCCACAGTCGGTGCTTAGAAAGTATATCGTTTCGTCATCAAAACAAACCACGCCTGCCTCCCAGCAGGGAAATCGAATTCAGCAATCGAACGAGTTTAACAACTGAAATCGAACTGAAAGTAATTTATGGTTCAATCGATGACGACTGTGACCACTTCCCGGCGCGTCGCCTTCGTGTGTCACACCGAATTGGGTATGTCCGCGGTAAAAACCAGAAGCAATTAGACGGGCATTCTGCTTCACACGCCGGTCACTTCAGAAGCTCTCTAATTGCGTGTGTTCATTGCGCTGTTCATCTCACTGCCCTTGGCAAACTGGCAAACTGGCAGAACGTGGCCGCTGTATGGGGTTAGGCGCATTCGTAGGTTGTGAAGTCACCAGAACCCATAATGCAGCCGAGATGAATTCAGTCCATAAATAAAAACAAGTCGTGAACGAATCCGGACACACACGCGGGGGAAAATCTAAATCCGTCAGCTGTTCTTTTTTTCCTCTCATTTTTTCGTATGAACTGAATCGATTTGTTTATTTAGTATTGAAGAGCACGCTTGCACCGGGTTCCGCAACATGCATTCATGTCACGTTGCTGTCCGTCGACTAAGGTTTTTTCGTGTTTTATTACAGCATTAAGTGACATTTAAGAATTGCCCAGAAGGAAAGTGTTTGATTGATGACCCGAAAAGGTTTCACGGAGGGGGCGAGTTGTGGATGGAATTTCCCGTAATCTGGGCATGATTTCGGGTTGCGCCACAGTTGGGCACTGAATTGTGATCCAGTTGGGAGTGAATATTTTTTTGCAAGCATTCCGACCGGGATTAGCTTCAACTGACTGGAGAGATGGGGGATTGGGCACAGATTAGCTTCGTGGTGTTCTGCATGAGTGATGGAGGCGCCTGTGCTTGGCTAGAGGTAGACCAAGACAAAGGCCACCTCCTCGTCGCTCTAAGGACAGAGTCAGGGAAAGAGCGACAGTTGAACGAAGAGCCATTCAGTCGCACACTTTCAGTTTCAGCAAGTCATTCTCAGAACTAATCCCTCAAGCTGGAGTCACTCCTCGGTGTGTGGCTGGTGTCACGCACTGAACGACAAGCGATTGAGAGTTTTCAGCGAATGTCAGCGTGTCATTTTCAGAACTATCCACTCAACGACGACGACGACACTCATTAAGTGGCGATTCTACGTGACTCCTTCGGTCGCTTCTCGCTGCCTTAGTGTGCAAGTGTCAGCTGGCAGATGCCACTTTCATCACCACACGCTCAAGCATACCCGATCGATTAAAGACCACACTCCACTCAGACTCATGGCTCAATCGGTCGTCGCTTACCTCTACGCCTCAGCCTTAGTTGCCGTCCCCCACTCCAGGCCTCAGTCAGATCGACAAAACCACTGGAATCGCTTACAAATCATTCCCCAATCCCCACGTCAATTGAAGCAGCCTGAGTGGATGAATGGACGCAAGGCGCACATCAGAAATGTAAGCAAATTTAAACCCCATTAAGCCCTAAATCTGCTCGCTCATTAATTTTCATTTACACTCTCGAACGAGGGCCATTGAGGTAGTCACCAGGACGGCCGTTCCCTGGTCGCCCTCGAACGTAATGCTGATGTCAAATTGAGTGGTTTCCCCATCGCCTCGCCTCACATTTTTCCAACTCGTTTGACGAACCTATTGATCTAATTTTAACAAGCCTAGTTATCCAGTGTATGCCATCGCGCTGGGAATTCCTTTGAATGTTCTCGCACACGGGGGAGGGCGCGCCCGTACTTGATGCCTTTTGCCGCCTCACCCGCCGCGCTGTTACCTTTCCTCAAGAATCAAGTACGTGTGACATTATCCCTTTTCACGTCTATCCGGTCGGGTGGTTGGCTTTCCCTCCCCTCCCCTGTCGCAAGGAGCCACATGTGTACGAGCGAGTCTTCAGCTCACGGAAGTGTGGATGCGAAGAAAGAAATCTCTTTGTCTAGCATCCTTGGAGTGGTGCTGATAGTGCGCTCTTCCGCTTAGTTCGTTGCTCTGTGAGGAGTGGAAGAATGCTGCTCGCGCCAATTATCCAGCACCTCCGACTGCACGCGACAAGCGCTAAAATGCATTAAAACCGTCGTTTATGCCCCCGAGGAAGGGGTGAAATGCTGACAAGCACAAGACGGGTGCTGTGGTGTGTGTGTGTATGTGCTCCTCTTTCTGGTTTCTTTTAAGTGGAGAGTCGGTGTCGTTGTCGTTGTCGTTGTCGTTGCGACGTGATATGCGGTGGGGACTGAGACCACATTCCGATGAATAAATTTGCAATAATCTCGCCGTCTTGGGAATTCATGCGGAAAAGGAGAAGCGCCTGAGCTTGTGATGATTAGGCACACGACTGGGGCCAAGGTTGATGCCATGACACTGCATTAACAAGGCGCCTTGGGGAGAGGGCACTTTCCATGTTCCTCCTTGGATTTTCATATCAGAACGCGACGTCTTCTTCCCAATCTCTGCCGCGCCGATTGGACCCTGTTACACCGCGAACTTCCGGTGACGGTGAACAACTTGGCTAATTGATCACTTATGTTCTTCTTGTTCACCACAGAGTTCCATTAGGGAAACCCACAAATCAACCCAGCCGGTCTGAATACCTCCCATCGCACGCATTCCGCACATCGATCCGTGTACTTCCCACCGAGTCATCACCACGAAACCAGTTCACTGCTTACACGATCCAAAACTCCCGCGGGGAAACCTTCGCCGAATGACCAATCTCCCAGCCAGCCCTGCGCTCCCAGCGGTGACTACTGGCTGCATTTGCAATTCAAATGAAGGAAAATCCAATAAACCCCGAAATGGGATCCGAATCTTCCCACAGCTCGGCGCAGAGAAAAACTTTCCATCGCATCTAAGAGTTTTTCCACACACACAGCGAGCGCAACCCTCTGCTTATCGCGACTCCACTCGGCACTCACACACCGGCCGTAAGAGACACACGCCACTAAGCGATCGTCGCGGTCGCATCGGCTGCTGGCTCTGAAGAGACACTGGCGACGGGCTCGGCTCGAGTATCTCTCACTTGTTTATTATTGCCAACAGCTGACTAACGATAAGTTAGTCGGCGTTTAATCGGCATCGAGCGTAGATCGTTGTCCCAGCAGCGGTGCCCCAGTCGCGACTTGAAAAACCCGTATTCTAGCTTAGAAAAGGAGGTGATCGCCGCTAAGGATCGTGTAGCTTTTCTGAAGTTGTCTTGAGTTGCGAGTGTTTTTTTTCGTGAATTTTTTTCCCGTGCATTCAGCAGGTAATTACGACACGATTGTTCTTATCTGTGCCAAAAGCAAATCCGATAGTGTGATAGTGGTGATCCGTGTTCTTATCTCCCCAACTGGCTTAGAAAAGGCTTACAATTTGCATCTGGAACCCCAGATGGTCGGTCGCAGAGCACTGACCTGGTCCGCGGCTCTGTTGGGAAAGGGAATGACATCGGAATGTTCTTCGGCTGCGGAGTGCGTCCAAGACCAGTGGCTTGTCACTAGTGGTTAAACCTGTCCGCCGTTGATGTGTGATGTTGCAACATCGCCGTGAGGTGACTGGCTAGCTGGCTTGTTGTTCTGTGTGTTTTATTTTCGTTCGAAGGACGTTTGTGCTTGCAATGGAATGTGATTTGCTTTGATACTCGCGATCGTTGAAACGGAAGAGGTTGTTGTGAAATTCGGCCCGGAAGGCATGGAGACACACGAAACCGATTACCTTCCTCATTGAAGAAGTCTTAGAGTCATGCGGAATATCGCTTTTATTGAGTCACAAATGGGAAACAGTGTTTGATTGCGACGATAAGAGCCCAAGTGGATTGTAAACGTATAAAACTATCTGTCCGCGATTACGTGTGAGCACAGATAAAAGAATGACAAATATTTGCGGACACTTGTGCTTGAAGGTTTATGGCGGTTTTAGTTTAGTTCGGAGGTTCCTGCTTGCTCGTGTTAGATCTATGACCGGAAGGGGAGACAATGAACCTCGACGAGTACCCGGAGACACAAAGGTAATCGACCGAGAACTAGGGAAATTGCACGCCCCGTTGAGGGACAAAACAAAAACCGTTGCAAGTTCCACACCGATCTTCAGCCATCATGATCCATAAGACCTTACCCGTCGGACAACAGCCCTACATCGCAATTTATCGTGCTACATCTGAGACCGTCAGGGGAGTTGCTTCCTTTACGAGTACCCTGAGAGGGGTTCTAGAAAAAAGAAATCTACCGAGAATTAGAAAAGCTTCAGGTCCCCTTGAGTCACAAAAAAACAGAGCGAATTCCACATGATCCACAAGACCCCACCCGTCAGACACCAGCAATTTCGCCCACATTCCACCCACCACCGACGAGAACTCAGCTCAGTCGCATACTTCCCAGCGACACTGTAGCTGATCTAGGTGCTAACTGTCTGAGGAATGTGATGTATTTGCACAAGCCTCATTCATTCAGCACCAAAAAGCAGCCAAGAAGGTGCTAAATTTTGCAAGCAAACACAGAAAACCCAGAGCACGGCTCCACCTGTTCACACATCACTCTCAATTTCGATCGACAGCTGCGGACTCCGGTGTCTCCAAAGAGGCAACTGACTGGCACCGATGCCACGAAGCGCCAATTAAACGCCTTCCTCTCAAGGGGACAGACAATATTCCAATCAAACACTGACTTAAAGCCAGCTCCCCCCGCCCCACTCCCACCCCGGCGATGTCACTCAAAGTTGCCCCATCCGCTTCCATTATGCATCGCCCATCACAGCGCCACTCATGTGCATTTACAAGCACAAACAATAATCTTCACACAAAATTGCAGCTCATCCTGCAGTCGCACACGATTTGGTATGCAAAACGTAGCGAAAAAAAGGTGCAACCATCTCCATCGCTCATCACGCCCCATTCACTCTTCCACACACGGGCACAGGCGACTGGCACAGAGCTTCCACAAAAGGGAAAATGATACACATACGCCCCGTGGACCGTGCACGCCTGCACTGAACTTCATCGAGCTGCTAATGGAATTAATCACAAAAAATTATCAGACCCCCCTCACCCATCAGCCGCCCCTCATGACGGCATTCATAAATTCCCAATGGTTATTGATCACAATTCGATTTGTGGAACGTGTTCACTCTGAGCCTGGTAATTTGCGAGCCAAGCAACAACGACAAAAACCGTGTAAGCTCTTGGCTTTATGCATTTTTAATGCGGCATCATTTTAAATTTCTTCCCGGGCGTGAGGTCGAGCATGGGCGTGCCCGAGTGGGAATAGGACACATGTGAGCGAGGATTTTACGAGCCTCCTTTTCCTGTTGGGCGGTAAAAAAGTTCTCGAAATGAGCGGACAATTAGCGAGCAGATTGCTGAGCACTTGACGAATTACAGCCCTCCCCGAAGAGCCTCTTACTTAACGCCTCGTACAAATTGACTCCTAAACCGTGGCAATAAACCGATAACAATTCGCAGATAAGCGCGTTCGAAAAGCGAAGAGAATTGCCAAGCAACACGGTTTGCTCTTGCCAACTTGTCGGCCTGCCAACCCCATTGACCTCCTCCTCGCCATTTCCAAACACACACATCGCGTCGTCTGCGAAAAATCAAAAAAAAAAATAATAGTTGTCCGGTTTTGTTGACGTTCCGCTCTAAGTGAAGTCATTATCCAATCCAATTAAATAAACATAAAACACACATATTTTGAGTGCAGCGCCGAAGGCGGATACGCTCTACGTTCGCACCTGCGTCGGCTGTCTTCCGCCAGACCAGCGGCGGTAGCGCGGGCGTGAGAGCAGCAGAGGGCACAGAGGCATAAGACCTCGAATTAATGTTGCATGCGGGCACCGCATCACGCCCCCCCGCCGAATGTTCGCTGCTTTTTACGAGGGTTTTTGTTGCTTTTAAGTATCCAATCAATTTGAACTTGTTTTTGGGCGATGGCGAACGGCACGTAGTGGACCACCGTTTTGTAAGTCATTGTGCACAGGTAATAGACCGAGCGGCGAACATTTGGAGAAAACTGATTCACGGTTTGTTTGTTTGTTTTCGGTAATGCGACGCTCGCGGGTTATGTCCGGTTTGGAGTGGTGGGGAGGTGACACGAGGGTCACCTCTCCACTGACGGGGGAAGAACTTCGGAAACTGGTTAGAATGGGGGGCTGGCACCAAGGATAGGCGATAAACGAAACAATACGCCGCGCCAGCGGTAGAACAATGACGGGCTTTTCGGTATCCCACATCTAATTAAAATGGTTAGCTGACTTCAAGGCTGTGCGTCGAGATAACGCACGATGCGGACGCGGATGGACACTCTTGGGCGAATTAATATTTCAAAAGAGGTTCACGTGTCTCGGACACGTACCCCGCCTCCTGACTTCACAGGAGGGTGGAGAGCTCGCCTCAGTCACCACCTCCGCTTGCATCAGCATCGGCGCGTCAGCCAGCAACAGACCTTGGATCTGAAATTTATCGTGGGAATGCCCACACAAACCATCCGGTGGGACCATAATTAAATTCTCCATCGCAGCGCAGGGGCTAGCAACAAGCACCGGCGACGGCAGACACGGTGACTCTCAAAGACCGCCGTCACCAGCTGTCTGTCTGGATCATCAAAAGCAAAGATGCCCGCGCTAATGGCATTTGTTAATCAATTAGTTTGCTCGAAACGTGCTTCAGGTGCATGGCAATGCATCGCCCGTCTGTGGGAAGCACGTTCCTCTTCACACTCTCGCCGACTCGAGACTCAAGTTATTCAACAATTCAACTGAATTTCTCACACAAATTAATTAAGATTTGCGACTTTTCCCTTTCTATCGGTTTAATCGCTCCGCTTCAAGGTCTCGCCTTCGCTCGCATCTGGCCACCGGCCATTGGCCACTGTTTGGGTTTGGGTCGTAAAAATTAGCTGCCCGCCGATGGATGAGCGCTTCTGAAGCAAATTAGCAACGTGTTGCGTCATTTTTCACATTTTTTTGTCTTCTCACGATTTCAGGTCAGCCCTCAAGGCGGAGTGTGAACTTGATGCATGCAGCCGACAGCAGCCACCGAATGGAGACGACTGCGTACCTCACCGCCGCACTGGTGATGCTGCTCGCAGTGAACTCTGCCGCAGCTGGCACCATCATAACCGCAGGTGAGTTCTAACCCCGGACCGCGGGACGGGGCCAATTAATCCACAGGCCAGTTCTTGAACACGTGCCCCGCCGCGCGGCCAACCGCGTTAATAGACCAGGCGGCCAATTAATTACACCTGCCCATCTTGCGGACGGCGGAGCACTGTGTGCACTGTGTGAACTATGATCCCACCAGCATGCGAAGCGTTGCATCTCGTTTCGCGTGCACTGATGGAATATCAAATGCACTATGCAAATTAACGTGCTCATTACCAGCAGCAGGCCACTGCCACTGGTGCAGCCGCTGCTGGCCAGCGCGAAACCGGATAATCACTCGGGACGGTTTAACACTTCCAACCAACTTTTGACGCGTCTGACGTGCGCCTTCTGCTCGTCGAGAGCCATCAATCATCCGGGCGACTGTCCTTTTGCCGAGGGTGCTGTCCCCCTCCTAGTGGCATCCCGCATCTTAGGCAATCACGGGGGGAGTGGGGTTCGGTTCTTAAAGGCCAGCTCCAGCTTTGTTTGCACGGTTCTCAGCGCCGTGCTCGTACATACGAGGTGGAACACGAATCGTTGCGAAACTCTCAAACACACCGGTCGGGCATGTGCCGCGTCATGCCGCAGCGGGCTTACGAGACGATTTACATTCCGGCCGGAGTACGTGCTCTGCACGGGCAAACTACTGATCGCCTGTGAGTGGGTTCTTGGTTGGACGCCACCCTTCTGGTGTCTGGTGGGAGCCAAGCCGGGGCACGTTGATATGCGCTCGAATTAGCTCGTTAAGCAGGTGTTCCGCTTGGATGCGGACACGGCAGCGATTAACTTGACCCAGATCGGCGATGATTGATTCAGACACCGACACCTCCCTCGGCTACGCTCCAGCTGGTCGGGCGCACGACACTGACACGCAGTCAAGGTCGCCGGCAAATTACTGGACAATTAGCATTAATCGCCCCGCAAGACGTTGAGTTGTGGCCTACATTTATCATTCTCTCTCCCTCGGTACAGATGCAACGCCAACGCAGTGTGTAGTGACCATCAACGGTAGCCCAGTGATCAAGAACATCGGTTCCGAGTGGAAGACAAACAACTCGTGCGAGCAGCACGTCTGTGCGCTGGACGACGATGGCAATCCGTACGAGAGAATCGTCGAGGAGACCTGTGTCCTCAACTGCAAAGGCGTGAGTTGAACCCTCCATCCCCACCCCCACCCAGCCCAGGACAAAATCAACAATCTAACCAACTCCTTCTCCCCCCATTTAGGAATACGAGTACCGTGCAGCGGCAGACAAGTGCTGCGGAACGTGTGTGAAGACGAAGTGCCTGTACAACGCTAAGCTGTATGCGGTGGGCGAGACGTGGCGGAATGACAACGACTGTGCCATCCTCGAGTGCGCCCTGCATAAAGGACAGGCGATGATATCTGCATACGAGAAGGCCTGCCCTCCGGTGGCAGCCGATTGCCCGCAATCGGATTTGTATCAAGAAGATTGCTGCACTTACTGCCGGCAGCGGAGCAGTGCCCGCTTCTACTCACCCGAGGACGACATCGGGGACCTGAACTACTACCGCCACCACCCGTGCGTCAGGAACTGCACTGCGGGCGCGCAGCCGATGGTGTGCAAGTACACTTTCGTGGTCGAGTGGTACGAGACGATGAGCAAGGCGTGCTACAACTGCCCCCACAACATCACCGACTGCAGCCGTCCGGACTGCATAGTGGCCGACGGAGTGCGGCGCAGTGTGACCGTGGTGAATCGAATGATGCCCGGCCCAGCCATCGAGGTCTGCCTCAACGACACCATTGTGGTCGACGTGAAGAATAACATGCTGGGCGAGAGCACCACCATCCACTGGCACGGGATGCACCAGAAGGAGAATCCCTACATGGACGGGGTTCCCCACATCTCCCAGTGCCCCATACTGCCGCACTCGACGTTTCGCTATAAATTCAGGGCCGCCAACGCGGGCACGCACTTCTGGCATTCGCACACGGGAATGCAGAGAGGCGACGGCTGCTTCGGGAGCCTCATTGTCCGGCAGCCGAAGCCACTGGACCCACACGGGAAGCTTTACGACTTCGACTTGCCGGAACATCGGCTGCTCATCCAGGACTGGGCCCACCAGCCGGGCGTGGCCATGTTCGCCTCCCACCACCACTCCATCGGGGACAATAAGCCGCCGAACATCCTGATCAACGGCCACGGCAGGTACTACGCCGACATTTTCAAGGCAGCCAATGCGACGGACATTGCCAAAACCAAAGCCACAGTCACAGTCACAACAACGACGCCCGCAACCGGGACAAGCACAGAGGACTTCACCGAGGTTCCAGCCGAGACAACAGTGACCCCATTCCAGGCCGAGAACACGACCATACCGCCGTTCGTGGTCCTGTACCAGGCCGAGGACGAGCGCAACATGAAGATGGACTCGCCCCCTGCCAACCGAACGCGACGGTCAGCCGACTTGCCTCTCGAGAATCTTCCGCTCGAGCGACTGAATGTCCGGCAGGGGTACCGGTACCGCATCCGCATCATCAACGCCGAGTTCCTCAACTGTCCCGTGACCGTGTCCATAGACAACCACACGCTCTTGGTGATCAGCACGGACGGCTTCGACGTGGAGCCGGTTAACGTCACGGCCGTGGTCACGTACGCGGGCGAACGGTTCGACTTCATAGTCAACGCGGACCAGCCCGTCGGCAACTACTGGATCCGGCTGAAGGGACTCGTCGACTGCGACGAGCGCTTCACGTCTGCCTTCCAAGTGGGCGTCCTCCACTACGAGAAAGCCGCGACCACTGAGCCCGATGGCCAGCCACGTTACGACTTCAACCCCGGCGGCGTGGAGCTGAACTCCCTGAACGTGGGCCCGGGCGGCGCGCAATCTCTCACGATAAACGAGCTCAGGGCGACGAAGAGCGCGGAGGACAACGATACGGAGCTCTTCAAGGAGAAGGCAGACTACAAGTTCTTCGTCTACTACGA
Organism: Eristalis arbustorum; assembly: GCA_916610145.1. NCBI lineage: Eukaryota > Metazoa > Arthropoda > Insecta > Diptera > Syrphidae > Eristalis > Eristalis arbustorum. The sequence continues at coordinate 73,671,424 of OU744319.1, forward strand.
CTTCTACCCCAAGGACAACCCGGAGTTCCACAAGCCCAACATGTACGGCATCAACCAAGTGCCGCACAACTCGAACAGGGTCCTCACGCCCCAGTTGAACCACATCACCATGAAGATGCCGAGCATGCCCCTGATGCCCGCCAAGGACCTGCTGGACGACAGCATGTTCTGCAACGACACCACGCTCGAGGAGCAGGGCATCGACTGCCGCAAGGAGTTCTGCAAGTGCCACCACGTCCTCCAGGTGCCCCTGAACGCCGTGGTCGAGCTGATCCTGGTCGACGAGGGACTCGCCTACTACGCCAACCACCCGTTCCACCTGCACGGCAACGCGTTCCGAGTCGTCGGCCTGGACCGCGTCGGCTCGAATGTGACCATCGAAGACGTAAGTTTAGCCCACATCGCCCACACCCCCAGCGTAACCTTCTCTCTTTCACTCTCACAGATCAAGGAGATGGACAAGAACGGACAGTTGCACCGGAACCTGGATCGGCCGCCGATCAAGGACACCGTCACGGTGCCCGACGGCGGCTACACGATCGTCAGGTTCCGGGCGTACAACCCCGGCTACTGGCTGCTGCACTGCCACATCGAGTTCCACGCCGAAATCGGAATGGCCCTGGTCATCAAGGTCGGCCAGCACCACGAGATGGTGCCGGTGCCGAAGAACTTCCCCCAGTGCTCGGACTACATACCGGCGTTGGACGATGAAGCGCAGGATGCACCGCGAAGTGGAGTCACCGCGGTACATGCGATCACGACGCACATAGTCTTGGGCGTGATCCTGAGTGCGGTGTGGGCGTGAGCCCGTGTAGTCTAGACATATTACATGCGACTGAGATACTAGTTTGTAAATAAATTTAAGTACAATTCGATGGGGACTTTTATTTATGAACTCTAACCGCAGCCGAACGACTGTTTCTTGACAACTGCACTTGAACTGCGCACGAGAACACCCAGCGATCACATGCAGAGATGGTAGCAAAACAAACAGCAAACAGCAAACAGCAAGCAGAGTTAACCGGTTTTATTCGAAATTAAATTCAGCTCCTGATATGAATCCAATCACTTTATGCCTCTCATTCTGGTGAAATTCATTAACAATCAATTCTTATCTTAACGAGTATTCAGGTCCACAGCCGTCCTCTCTCTTTGGTCTCTCCACAGGCGGGTGAATGATGGTCAAACTAGGAAAACAAGAAGTGGAAAATATTAAATATCAGTGCTCGCTTGGACAAGCGGCGCTCCTCTACCCCACTCTCACAGCCGACACTTGGTGGTCTTGATGTTCTGCTGGAGCATGTCGTCGAACTCCTGTTCGGTGAAGTTGGCGTTGCGCTGCAGCAGAGTGTCCAGCACCTCTGCCTGGCACTTGCCAATGGCCATGATCGACTGCCAATCGGAGTCGCGCATCGACGTGCTCATCGGTGGGTACTGCAGCCGATCGCCGCAGTCGTAGTGCTTGCCGTCCGCCACGGAGTGAAAGTCCTCCTCGTGGAGCCGATTGCAGATGTAGCACTCGAACAGTTGCAGGTAGTTATCCGAGTCGAAGTCACGCTCAAGCAGCGTGTCCTGCAGCAGCTTGTTCGTGATGGCGTGCTTGAAGGAGTACTTGTGGTCCAGGTAGCTGTTGTATTCGTAGTCGTCCTCGTCCAGACGTTTGAGGAACTCCGCCAGAGCCTTCGGACTGGCGAAGTCTGAGATGTGGATCACCGACTTCTTTGTCGGCTGCCAGTCCTGAAAGAGAAACTCGCTTTTTATAATGTCCACCATGCTTCCACCATACCCCACCTTTACGGTTGGCGATCCAAAGTAAATCGGTATGTTGCCCATGACGAGCGGGCGCCAGAACTTCTCCGAAATGTAGTCGTTGCACACCCCGTTCTCGTAGGCAATGATGAACTTGTAGCGCGCAAAGAATTTGTAAAACGCGTCCGACTGTATCGTGCTCAGGTAGTCCCCAGTCAGTCTGAAACACACATTAACACGTGAGTTCCCTTAAACAGTCGAAACCACCTCCTTTCCACTCACTCCAAGGGGAGGTCCCGATTGTGCAGGCACTGCCCGTAGGAGTCCACCTCGATGTACTTCATCAACTCCTTCACGTACTCGTCCCTCCCCGACAACGTGTCGCAAATCGATTGGACGAACGCCACTGGCGCCAACTCCTTGCGCAGCATGCTCTTCGTGCCCACGGCCACGAGGTACTTGCGCTCGGTGAGGTTTTGTTGGCTCGCCAGGTACTGCGTTGTCAAGGGGAAGTTCGAGTACCGACTGAAGGTGGCCGTGATGTTGAAGTACTTGAGGACGCTGTTGTGCTGGATGAAGGGGACGTTCTTCGGGGACTCCTCGTGATACAGTGCCCACAGGTGGTGCGGCAGCCGTGGCAGCGGAAGGTCGGTCTTGTTCATGTCCGTCCCATAGAACACCACAACCTAGAAATGGAAACTGATTAGTTCGCGGGCAGTTTTTCACTCGAACTTGAACTCACCTTTGTTTTGTTTTCGTAGAGCACTCGCCTGTTCACGGTGAATGTGCACTGATTGAATCCGCACCGACGAGTCTCGTTGTAGCCCGGCAACAACTCCGTCCACCAAAGCACCACGGGCACGTAAGGGGCGCGCCGGTTGCCCCGGAAGGGGCCACTCGCCCATTCATCTGTCTACGGAAATACACATGATCCCTTGTTCACTTCACAGAACTCACTCACCTTCCACCACCACGCGGCCAACGAGAGCAAGAGGATAATCGCTACAATCCACAGGACTAGTTTAAGTTTTTGCAAGAGTCGCATGGTCAGTTATTCTTATTCGCAGCCCAGAAAACGTGATTCACATGACTGAATCGATTCCCATAAGTGGCGGAAACGATCGTCGACACAAGGGCAATGAGATCTACACAATGCGACCAAGGCTCGAGCTCAGTTCAGATAGCATTATTTGTTTGTTTTTTCTTTTCTTTTCTTACACCGAACTCTGATAATTACTTGCTATCAGCGCGCTGTTTCAACAAAAACGACAAAAAAAACTTTGTCACAACAACTGAGGCAGAAACGTCAACTGACGAACGTACACATAACGTTAGATGGGCATGGTTGAACTGTCTGTGAGGCATATGCTCTTATGTCATGTTAATTAATTGTAATCGAACTCATGCGTATGGAGGGGGAAGTTGAAGCGAATTGATGAATAATTAATTAATTGAGAAGAACACCATAATTGTTGGTTAGTTCAACATTCAATTGCAAATCCAGAAATTCCTCCCTGACTGTGTTCATTTGGGGAAAAGGTGAGAATCTACTACACACAGGGCCTTGTATTTACACTCGGAAAGTTGATGACATTTCACTTTCGTTGAGCCCAAATACCTGACAGTTCACCTGTTTTGTCAGAAGCTGCTGAAAAAGGGATAATAAAATTTTTCTTTCCATCTTTGAACAATGTTTGCCGAAGTCCCGAGGTCCCGGATTCTATGAGCATCAATTCGCACGGGTTCACAGAGGTATGAGCGAGCAGCCACAGTGCCAGAGACTACAGTAATCATAGACGAAAAGGGAAAATTGATCGGAGAAGGGTGATGTGATGGCAAATCTGACAACTGGCAACGACATCAAGAAGGACTCACAACTGCAATCGGCCCCAGCTTGGGAGTCATGCTACTACTGCCCCATGGAGTCGTTTAAGAGCTCATCGGATTTCGTCAAGTACGTCAGCGAGTCAACTCGGTTTCTGTTTCTATGTGCGTGCCAGGTGTTAATTGCTTTTCGTTTCTCTGTTACCCAATAGGCATCTGAGAGAGCGCCACTGCACGAAGGAGGGTGGATCGTTTGTGTGCCGATATGGCTTCAATGGAGTGTGTCCCTCCCTACCGCTGGACGGGGTCTCTGACAGGGATTACGAGTCGCATGTGACGCGGTATCACGTGAACCAGCCCAGCAAGGAGCCGGCGCCGGAGTGGTCGATATTCTCGGCGGCACAGAATCTTCCCGCGGTGCTGAACGATCCCGGCCGTGGCAAACAGGGGAACCTATTTACCAAAAAGTGGGGCGACGGCTTTGTGGACAAAGTGCACATTCCGCCGTCTCCGCATCTGGACGACATTCAATATGTTGACTTCGACGGGTATCTGAAGCGGATCGGCAAGAGGTACCGTCGCCATGTGCGCATGGGCGCGCAGCAGCTACAGCAGCAGAAGGAGGACTCTAGTCAGCAGAGCTATCGGAGCCCAACGAGAGAGGGCAGTCTCAGTGAGATACCGGACATATTCATGAAAGGCTCTCTGGACCTGAACAACGCGGCAACGTTTGCCTCTGTGTTCCCTGGCATCGGCCAGGCCAGCGAGGAGAGCAAACAGTCGGGCAGACTGCTGCAGGAGAAGCTAAGCCACTACCTAGACATCGTTGAGGTGAAGATCGCACGGCAGGTCTCCCAAAAGTCGGCCGCGTTCTTCCACGCAATGACATCACAAGACGCGATCATGGAACAGATGCAGGAAGCAGCACAAAACGTGCGCCAGCTGCGCGAGAGTCTCAAGGCGCTGAGTAAGACTGAAGTCGTTGATTCACTGCAAATTGTTCAGTACGCGCAGAGGAGGCGCAACTACGAGCAGACGCTGGACAAGCTCTGCCTGATGGCGACGGTACATAAGACACAGCCCATGCTGCAGTTGCTGCTGGGCACACAGGACTACGTGGCAGCCCTGGATCTCATAGGTAAGCGCCGACAGAGTCTCATAGGTAAGCCGATGGTCAGTGACTCACGAGTTTCCCCTTTCACTTTCAGGTACCACTCAGGAGATCCTCACCCAGGAGCTGATCGGCGTACACTGCTTCAAGCACTTGCCGATGCAGCTGACGGAGATGGAGAAGCTGATCGACAAGATGCTCACCACGGAGTTCGAGCGTTTCGCGACAGCCGACTTGAACCGACCGCTCTCACTATCGACTCTCCACTCAGAGGGAGAGGAGTTCGACAAGATCCTCGCCGAGGACAAGCTCATCTGCATCGTCATGGGACTGCTGCGGAAGAACAACTTCTCGTTCATCGACACGTACAAGGAGGAGAGCATTGTCACCATTCGGGCGATAATAAAGCAGCTAGTCATCGAGGTGATAGCCTCGTCGGACGCGGAGCTGTGCCTCACGGGGGCCGGCGAGGAGGCCCAGAGCCTGTCGATCACCGAGTGGATTGAGCTGCTGCAGCGGGCCACCGTGGCTCTGCTGGAGATCCTCACCAGAGTCAAGGCTGTTACCACGATAATGCTGCAGACAGCGAACGCGGCCGCCGGGAGGTTCGACGAGGCCGTCAACATAATGGACGCCGAGGCGTTCCTGACAGAAGCGAACTTCGAAAGCGTTCGCGAGAAGCTAAGCGAACTGCTGCAGTCCGTCTGCAACTACTGCCACGAGCGCTGCGCGAACCTGGTCTCCAGCCAGAGCCTGGAGAAGACCGTGGCCACCGCGGACGAGGTGGAGAAGCTGACGAAAATCGTGGACGAATTCAGCGCCGGCAGTGAATCCATATCAGGCGTGCAGAGCGTGCCCCTGCTGGTGGCACTCAAGGTGCAGGCGTCGCGGTTCGCAAATCGGTTCCACTCGGAGAGGAAGCAGAAGATGGCCCTCCTCCTTGACTCGGAGCGGTGGCGCCAAGTGGACATCCCGAATGAGTTCCAAAAGATCATAGACCGCATAGCGGAGAACGACTTCAGCTTCAGCAAGCCCCTGGAGTACTCCGCCTCGTCGATACAGTGCAACGGCGGCAGCCCCGCCAACCCCGTGCTCTTGGTCGAGGGCAAGCCGTTCTCGCTGGTCGGAGCAGCCCTCCTGCTCGTGCAGATGATCAGCGAGTACTGCAAGTGCGCCCTGCGACTGCCCATCGTGGCCGGGTACCTCTCCCGGAACGTGGTCGACCTCCTGCGGACGTTCAACTCACGCTCGTGCCAGTTGATCATCGGCGCCGGAGCCCTCCGCGTGGCCGGCCTTAAGACCATCACAAGCGGAAACCTGGCCCTAGTCTCACGCGCCCTCCAGCTGGTCCTCTGGCTGCTGCCGAAGGTCAGGGAGCACTTCCGAACACTGGACCCCACGTCGGTGTCCAGCTTCGACACCATCGAGCGCGACTTCGTCGGCCATATCAAGGAAATCGAAAATAAAATCTACGGCATCGTCACAGACCGTGTGGCCGCACAACTCACGAGCTGGGACTCGCGGCCCCCCGTGCCGTCGCAGTCGTTCCGCAACATCTCGCGCCACCTGGTGAAGCTGCACGAGGCCATCGCTCCCATACTGCCAGAGCAGCAAATCCACACCATCTACCGCGTGGTTCACAAGAACTTCAAGGACAAGCTGAGGGAGCAGCTCCTCAAGAACAACATCATCAACAACGGCGGTCCCTCGCACGGTGTCGTCACCTCCGAGCTGACCTTCTACATGGAAACCCTGCGGACGCTCAAGGCCCTGCCCGTCGCCGAGATGACCGACGACTCCATGGACGATATTTGGATTTTTTAGCAGCTAATAGACTAAGACTCAGACTACACCTTCCTTCCTTTCTTCCTTCCTTCCGTTTGTTTGCATGTTTGTTGGATTTTTTTTTATTTTTTCATTATTTGTCAGGGACACGGACACATTCCAGAGGTTTAGAGTGTAATTCAAATCATTTTCGACTGTTTCCCGTCTGCTCCCGTTTGAATTGTTTTCCCTTCTCTTTGTTTTGTTGTCGAATTTTAGGATTTTTTGTAGAGAGTAGAGCGCCGAGCGTAGGCCGTATCGAGGAAGTATTAAAAAAAAAGAGGGAACTCCTGTTGCTTGAATGATTTGTAAAATATATGAACGTGGCGATAGTTACCGCATAGTGCCGTTGGTTTATACAGATTTTTTGAAAGTGAACTGAAGACGAACCAAGGAGACTCGAAGCATTCACCCGCAGAAACACAACACACACTTAAGATGATGTAAATTGTAAAAAGCAAAAAACTAGAAGAATAATCTACAAAATCAATAAATTAACGTTTCTCTGTTGAATAAATCGAATTGGTGTTTGATTTGCGGGCAGGTGGGTTTCTTCATTTCACCACTCGCGACCCTTGCCATGGTTACGTGGTGAACAAACACAATGCCAACCCTCTCGTCAAACACAGTTGCACAACAGCTCCCGCGAAAGATGTTGTTCGACAAGGTGTCCACGGACAAATCGGCCTCGATTCAAGACATCGCCATCAAGCTGCTGGACGAGCAGCGGGGCATAAACGCGCAGAACGACCCCAAGGAACGGACGATCTTCTTCCTAGGCAGCAAGGGATCCGTGAGTTGCCCATTCCTCCATCCCTGCAATCCCCTAAACCCCCAACTCCATTTTCAGGGAAAAACGACGGCGATTTACAAGTTCTTTGACAAGGAGGAGCCAGCCCGGCCCACGCTGGCCCTGGAGTACTCCTACGGCAGGCGCACCGGCTCCCCGCAAGGCAACCAGAAGCAAATTCTGAACGTCTGGGAGCTGGGCTCCCTGGAGAACTCGAGCGAACTGATCGAGGTCCCACTGAGCTCCCACGGAACCCAGCACTTCGCTGTGGTGCTCTTCGTGAACTTGGCCGAACCGAAGCGCCTGTGGATTGACCTGGAGGCGGCCCACCGGGCTCTGAGGAGCACATGCTCGTCGCAGCTGAGCGATGCGGAACGCGCGACGCTCGTGGAACAGGTGGCCGAGCGCGTTGGCAAGGAGCACCCGGACCTGCCCACCATGGAGCTCTTCCCATTCCCCCTTGTCATCGTCGGGGGAAAGTACGACATTTTCATGGATTTCGGTGAGTTCCTACCTGTCCTCCCTCATTCTTCGAGTACCACCTCCTCACACGGTTGTCATTTCCAGATCCCGAGGTGAAGAAGCACGTCTGTCGATGCCTGCGATCGATGGCGCACAGCCTCGGAGCAGCGTTGCTCTTCCACTCCAACCAAATCCCCAAGCTCTCGAAGACCCTGCGGGACACCATCAGCCACCTGGGCTTCGGCAGTCCCTCCCAGCCGTTCCGGACATTCAACGTGGACTACAACGGCCCCCTCTCGGTGTGGTTCGGCTCGGATACCTGGGACCAGGTCGCCGTGGGCCCCCAGCCCATCGAGAGGATCGGCCTGATGTTCAAGCAGGAAGTGCCGCAGGTCAAGAGCAGCAAGTCCTCCGCCAGCGATCCCGCCAAGGACCCCGGCTTCAGCGAGAGCATAATCGACGAGATGCGGGCGCAGAAGAACGAGGAACTGGCCGCCTTCGTCAAGGAGAGCCAAATGCGGGGCAAATTCGAAACAATTGTGTAGGAAGTTGTTAAATGTGAAAAATAAAGATAATTTGAAAAGTGCATCTCCCCGTCGGACTGGGTCCACAGAGAGTTCCAGTTTCCAACCGTCGATGAATGTGTGTGGGTTCATTTCCCCTTCAGCGGGTCATCGATGACTGTGTATCGTGCTTCGGGCGAAACAGAAACTCCATTTCGACCCACTCCCACCCCCGGACGGGAAACCTGACGGGGCACCCCCTCCATCGACACCCACATTCATCACTCTTCACAGCGCCATCCTTGGCTGCTTTATCGAGTTGCGTCCCACCTCGTTCGTTCGCTCGCTCGCTCGCTGCCTGCCTGCCTGCCTGCCTGCTTATCCGCAGCGCACCACGCATGGCCAGAAATAGTTCTGCCGAATTCGCACAGCAATCTCGCGCTCGCTCGCTCTCTGTCTTTGGTCCTCCTGTGCTCCCTGTCTCGCCGCCTGGTCTGGTACTCTGCTCCACTGGTGCTCTGGCTGCTGGCTGCCAGTTTTTCTGTTTGGATTTCAATTTTGAGTCGTCGTCGTCGTCGTCGTCGTTGCCTTCTCATTGTGCCGTGCCGTGCCGTTACGTCGTCCGCCGCCCGTCGCCGTGTGGCTTGCTCTCTTGTTACTTTGCCTTTGCCACACCAAGAACAACACAACAGCAGTCAGCAGTCAGCACCGCAGCGCAGTGCGAGTGAGTGGGAAGACAAGACACTCACTCAGTCATCGGCAGCGTTTTCTCAATGAAAAGCCTCTTGTAGTTGTTTTGTTATTTTACTGCTTTTCGCTTATCCGGGGGACATTAGTTTGTGACTTCTTCTCGGCCCGCCGCCGCAAAACTCCCCAAAAAACCTCCTCCATCCGCGTTCTGTCACATCAAGTGAAGTGGCTGCTCCGAGTGAAAGGAACTTGTGCAATTTGACCGAAAAGACTGAAGAAAAAATAAAGACAAACGGAAGATTGAATGCACGCGCGCCGTGTATCGTGTGCGATTCGATGGTGAACTCGTCGCGGCCGGGGGACTCGAAGACGAGGTGAGAGCCAGAGCACTGGTGTTCGCTCAACTCCGCGAAAGCAACTTCCAACTCGAAATTCGCATCGTGATTGTGTAATCGCTGGTGTCGATGATCCGTTTTTCATCGTGACCTGTGTAACCAGTCGTCGGTAGATCGAAAAGAAAAGTTCGTCCTCTCCCCTTGAAGGTTGCAGTTCTGTTTCGGATACACACACAAGCAGCTCCCACGGATTGGACCACGGAACGGAGGCAACAAGGTACATTTTGTTAGAATAACTTGCTAATTTGCAAAATAATTCAGGTGCGCCCACCCCCTGTCAGGTGCACCGTTATTTCACACGAATGACCGTCAAATGCGAAGGCCTCACTCACGCCTCGCACTCCAGGCATACACACGTTTCGGGGTGTTTTTTTTTCTCTTTTTTGTTTTCCATTCGTTCGGGGAATGTATCGATTTTTCCACATCCTCCGCCCGCCGCCCTCTTCCCAAAAACCAGAAAATGCTAAATTGGATCGCGGGGGAGACCGAGGCAAACAACCACTTGACTACAACACCGCACCGCAGGAGCCGCACGGAATGGGGAGTGTGTGTGCGTGTGTGTGTCGTCAGAGTTTGAAGGGAATGACAAAATGAGTCGAGTTCGACTCGGCAGCGCCGCGACGGGTGGTTGGTTCGAATTCGGCGTCTGCATAATTGATGGCCTTGAAATCATCGTCAACCGTCATGGCACATTAATTAGCGAATTATTCGGCTACAATCAAATCAGGAAATTGTTCTCGTTGCCGATGCTGATTGGGGGAACCGTGCGGATCTTGGTAGAGTTGCCAGGCGGCTCTTGGAAAGAAGACGTGTGTAGCTTCGATAGCTTCGATGGTAGCAGTGATGGAAAAGTCAAGTCAGCGCTCTCTACGACGTTGTAATCCACGCCAACCGTCAAGGTCTTGCCCTGTTTAAGACCCCAGACTACACCTCAAGTTGGCTTCAATTCCAAATTGACAACGTCGCCAATTCACCATTTCCTAGAGCAGCCTTTGCCTGTTGCTGGGTCTACCACGAAGTCTAGTCTAACGCCTTTAGCCGTGTCCCACAATTTCTCCGAGGAGCCTGGTTCTTTTTCTAGGAAGCCTCCACCAGGACCACACGTCTTCTGAATAAAGCCCCATCGACTGATTCCCATTTGTGTCCAATAGAAACCCTCGTCCAACGCCTCTGAACTCCCAACATTTTTGCGCAAAATTTCCCAGTCTCTCTGGCAACTCTGAAACCAATTAAGCCCCAGTGACTGGTACCCATTCGCTTTGGGCGCTTTGCGTTGCCCCAATCCAATTGCTCCGCTCTTTCAATTTGTGCCCACCATCGCTGCCTTGACGTCGGTCGTCTCGCGAGACGAAGGAAAACAGAAAATTAAACAAGATCGCCGCTGGTCATGGAGACTCGCTGGTCAATTGGAATGTTTGATCAGTTAATGCGATCGAAGCGCCTTTCACTGATTCGAAGGTGTCTTCATTGGGACTGCCGCCGACAGAGGCACCTCAGAACTGGGTGAGAGCCCCACTCGATCGGCTGAGTCAACACCCGAGACGTGGCTGGCGGCAGCGCCGGAGGTCGTTGGTGTCATTAGCCCGTTGCCACGCAGCGTCAGCAAATCTCATTTCTCTCAAATCCTCCTCCATTAAGTCGTTTGGCTTTTACGTGCGCGCATCAGCAGCAGTCAACTAATCCCTGCAGTGAACAATAATTCCGTGCATCCTTGAAGGCAGCAGTGTGTGCAGCACCCTCTTGTGCTCCACGATGCAGTCGTGGCAGTATCCTTTTAACGAGTGGAAGATGGTGGAAAGATGGTCGGAAAGCAGTCGCATCCGTAATGGGATTAGGGGATTTTCTAATTAAATTCAAATTGCCGATGTTGCAGATGGGTTCTTGTGTAATTGCTAGTGCCACGCCGCACCGCCCCACGCATAGATATCGGCTTACACCCGCGCGAAACCCCACAAGAGGTCAGGCGCGTCGATGAGACACCGGATGAGTGCCTGTCTCTCTGACGGATTACAAGGCCGACCGGCAGGCGAGCGCTTGATTAACCCCCTTGGCCGGTGTGTTAAGTGCACATCCAATTAACGCCCCGAAACCAACAGACCTTCAAACGGGAGTCGGTTGCGTAAGCGAGCACTGCTCACGCCGGCCACAAGCCTTGGCTGTGTTAATTGCCAGATCTGGACGCATCGCGATTTTTGGCGGACGAGAGGAGAAAAATCGATTAAGACGTTTGCTTGCACTTCAGCGATGCCGGAGAGTGGGGTCGCTTGGTTGCTCTGTTTTTTTTTTTGTTTCAAGCGGGAGGGAGAGAGAGCGCTTGGATGTGGCACAGTCAGTGGCAGGGGCTTCTCACAGACGCAGCGAGTGTCTCGTGCATCTGTGGACTGTCGATGCACACGCCCGGCGTCTATAAATAGAGAGGCAATGAATTAGAGGTGCACAATTGAATTGCAGTGAAATTACGAGTATTCGAGGCCGCCGCTTTCTCTGGATGAGTCACTGGTTGGCGGGGGTCACGCGATGACTTGTGACGGGAAAATTATTAAAATTTTGTGGGAATGTGGATGGAGTCATCGCCCTAGACCCACAATCAACGAGTCGAAGCAAAGATGGACACCAACTGAGACCAGTCGTCCCTTGCCCCAGGCCCATGAGCACCTGATTGGAAGAGTGCCGTAATTGGCATCGCAAGCATCGATTGCCATGAAAGGCCGGTGTTAATGACATAACCAGGTTCATTACACCAGCCGAGGCCCTAGAGACTGTCCTCTTCACAGCCGTCGACGAACGAGGAGACAAATTCAATCAGAGCCCCTCTCCACGTCCCCGTGATGGAACAATGAGGACACTGCTGGTGATGCGTCTCAACCTCCTCCTCCGCATCGCAACCCATTCATTCATCAACCTCCACACGAACGAACTGGAGCCATAAACGCCGCGGCATGGCACCATAAACGGAGGCCCCCCCGCACAATGTGGGCGGCGGGCATAAATCCTTTATGCAGAGTACGGCGCGGCCGGATCGATGAATATTCCACAGAGAAGAAGACGTGTTGAGTGCATCTTATGCATTTATAAAGATGTCGACCTTACACTGGGTAAATGGCCTTTAAATAGACTTCATTTGCCAGCGGTGACGGGAAATGCGATTATCCTCCCATGAAAGGGTTCGTTTTGTTTTTTTCTTTTTCCGTGGTCTAGTGAAACACATTCGAGTGGAAGCAATCGATGCAGTGTGGCGACTGGCGCCTGTCGCCTGGACAGCGACACAAATAAAACCCACGTAGCCCAGCTAAGGGCTTTGTTCGTTCGATTACGTCCGCGTATGCGGCTGCGGCAGCGGCGAGTTATTTCCGTTGCTGCACTCATCGTCACTCAAAGGACCTCGCCCTGCAAAGGGGCTTAACGTCCTCATTTGACTATTTATGGCATTATCCAGCTTGAACGGGTGACTAGGGTGCGAACAAGAAATAACACCCAACCGGCTCTAACAAGGGTTGCAAATAAACGCACACAATTTGTTGGCGGCGGCTCTGGTTCCCAGCGTTGTCGCACGGCACTGCTCAAGAGCGCGCTCTGTATTCTTAATCTTCGGGATGAACTGCGAGGGAGGGTGTGTGCGCCGTGTGGTGAACATAAAATTGCCCATGACGCGTGCTTGTCTGTTCGCATCCGGCCGGCGGGCCAGTGCGCCATAATTAAAGCCGAGATTAGGAAGCATCTTATGTGCAGAGAGATCTTTGTTCCCCCACGGCGCGACGTGGTGACACGCTCACCGATTCCGGTCCGGGGTGGTGGGTGGTGTGGGCCGAGTGCGTGTGCCCGTGATTAGCAGAGAACTTTTGTGACGTTGTCGTGGGAAGTTCTCTGTTTCTCTGCTGCCGCGTGTCGCTTGCGGAAGCACAATTATTACTGTACACAGGCAAGATGTCATATGTTCTGCACGTTGGCTCTGCCTTGCTTCTGGTTCCCCTTCGTTCCTCTTGAGTGCCGCTGCTGCTGCGAGGGAGACGTCTTCCAGACCATAAGGCACTGTTGCCGCCCGAAGGCGGAGACCATAAGGCGCCCCAGTGTCCACCAAAGCGGATCGTGGGAAGGTGGGGGCGAACAAATTATGAAATCCGCATGATTTGAAAAGCAAACGAATCCATTTCACACCGGTGGTGGTGGTTGCGGCAATTAAATTCTAATTCGAATCTATTTACCCTCATGAAGCCTCGCCGTCATAAAAAACGGATACACTACACACTATCGATTGCAAGGAGAGTATCGAATGGAGTGCATCACACCCTAACCCTAACCCTAGCCGTAACCCTCCCCTGGGCCACTTAAGTGCGAGCCCCTATCTGAGCACGTTTTGTGTAGCGACAAGTTCTCACCCCTAATTGGGCGCTCTTCTCGCTGGTGTTGAACCCGTAAAAATATTTATTTTGTCGCGTAATAGATATAAAATAAAAAACGAAACACTGGACACAGAGGCGGAAATCGATGAAAAAAAAGAAACACATTTCCCACAGGCAGTTGTGGGCTGAGGACTTTTATCTTATCTGCGACGACGAGACGATTCGATTGGTATCGGGGCGTTTATTGAAACACTTACAGCGAGAGTGGTTGCCGCAGTGGAAGCAGCAGGTTTGATTGTGAGCGAACCAATTTGTCCCACGATAAGGGGCCTTGGGTGAGCAATCGGCGCTGATTTTCGGGGAAGTGCTTTGATGGACGACGTCATGGGACGAGTGGTGTATCGCAAATGAATCCAGCAGAAGCCCACCAGGAAACTGTGACTCAAGCTGCCTGGTGGGGGGATTTTTTCAGCCGCAGAATGTTAAGCCCTTATCAAGTCCAGGCCGGGACAGTCCCCTGAAGCCTCTCTCAGCCGCTGAATCTCAAGCGCTTATCAAGTCCAGGCCGGGACAGTCCCCAGAAGCCTCCCTCAAGTCTGGGGCTCATCGACAGGCCGCTCCAAACCTATCTCAAACGTCTCAACTCGGAAGCCCCCCCCCTTTAAGACCGCGTTCGCGTACGTCTCAGAACTCGGGTGCCCCCTCTCAAAGCCTCGTACCCATAGAGCACATCTTGTGCATAGGGTTGCTGCTCGGGCTCTCCAGCGCTCTCGCATGAGTGAGTGGCAACTGTCTGTGGTGGAGTGGTTGTCGCATGCATGCGTGTGTGCCTGCCTGTGTGTACGTATCGAACTCCGAATACCGTGAAAAGAGTTCACATCATGCAACGAGAGTGTGGGAATTACGATTACTAGATACGTTTATTTTGTTCCTCCTCCTTCTTCTTCTTCTTCGTCTTCTTTGCGTTTCCTTTTCGCATGTGCCTTTATCGCATTGCCCCTCGCACACGTGCGGTGTGTGTTGGTGAGTGTGCGTTATGTCATTGCCAGAATCGAGTTGAACTCGAGAGCCCAGTGGCACGTGACGTTTATACCAATCACGGGGCCTGCTGGCGATAAGTTTGAAGGAAATCAATTAAGATTGTGTTTTGATAAATCAATCTGAGTCCTTCCTTCGCACAAACTTTAGATCACACTGACTGACTAAATAACTAGACTGATCCTCACGTACTAACTCACTGTTTTTTTTGTTTATCTTTTCAGATCAATTATTCAGCGCGTGGAGCCTGAATATGTTGCCGCAGTTTAACTAGCACGTCCAGAGGTAAGTCTGTCACTCACACCGCTCCGATTACCGAGAAATTCTCAAGTGCCAGCCCGAGCTGCGTAGACACCGCCGATCTGTGTTGGTACGCGTGAAAGTGCGGACAAACAACAACTAAGTTCTATATTTGATTGCAGCTATAAAGCAGAGTAAACATTTTGAATCATATGACTGCGGAGAGTCTGCACTGAGCGCCTGTTGTTGTTTGTTTATTCAAAAGCGCGCAGTGATCGTGCGAGTGGGCATCTTTAAACACCCAGCTGATTGAGATCGCGCAGTCAACGTATGCGACTGACTCACAGGTGATCACAAATCGATCATGCTCGATTCGGATGACCTCAAAATCGCACATACACATGCCTGTCTGGGACGACCTCTGGGGAGTCTCCTTCGACGTGTGCACACACTAGGCTGTGTGTACTCAATTGAGCTTGCCGCAGTTTAATCCGAATCTTATCTAAATGCTCGCAGATTGTGTATTTGCCGAGTGGAAAGTGATGATTATGGAGTCGCATGAAGGCTAAGCCTTCACCTCTGCTACCTCAGTTTTGGTTGTATAAGTCTGTTTCTGTTTTGTGTTTTCTTTTGTCTTCTATTGACGTCTATTAATGTCGGTAAATATGAGGTTTTATACCAGTCCGAATGCGAAATTCCATTTCTGTCGCATCGATGTGTGGGTCTCAGTCGGAGGTTCGCCTGTGTGAGTGTGGTTGCGGACAGGTAGAAAATCGAGAACGTATTGAAAGATTTGGCTTACTTTTTTTCTGATGCGGTGTTGCCAGGTTGGGTTGAGCGGAAAATTCCCTTTCGGCGGTTGGGAATTTCCCTGTGATCGATGGATTTGTTTTGCGAAGATGGAGGGGGATGTAGGAGCATGGGATTGAGACTTGCAATCAACCGGGTAAAATGTGACCATAGCAACCATTTCGTTCAGTTTCGTTAAAAGTTTTGTGTATTATACATTTATGACCCTTGGTGCTGACATTTTTTGGAAGTTCAATAAAGGGCACTATGATTACTCGACAATTGCTTCTACCTGCTTTTCGTTCAGTTCTAAGCTTAGCTCAGATCCAGAGCCACCCATTGGTAAGTGTGTGTCTTAGGGAATTTGTTTCTCTCTCGAGAGTCCTGTCATGAGGGGTAAGATTTTTCTTCTGCAAAAAAAAGTCCCATCCCCCAGCGAACACTACCCAACAGCGATCGTCTCACCTTTCGAAAGAGCAAATAATGAAAACCCACACTCCAACATCGCCACACGGCACACATTTGCAAGCGCTTACGAAAAAAATCTGAGAGAACAAAATGTAGGAAAAAGGTAACCCGTGTGCATTAACCAGCAACAAACACCGATGACGGCGGTTATAAATTTTCAAATATCACCCGGATTGGTATAATGTGGTGCCGAATGAAAAGACTGCATTGCCAGACCCATGCACCAGACAGAGAGGCCAACTAGTGGTTGTTGTGTGTTTTTTTTTTGTCCCTTCTTTTAATTCTCCTTCTACTCCTCTGACTTCGTCATTCTTATGATATGTGGATGGAAACCTCGTAGAGAGTGAGGCTCGACCAAACTACCACCAGCTGGCCATTAGGTAGAGTAAGTTGAACTGCTGGCACGTATAGTCGTAGGGAAAGAGTTTTGTTCGCATCTCTGCCGTTTTGTGTGAGTCCGTGTTTGTCTGCGCTGCGTTCGTCGTCGTCGTCGTCGTTCGGTCGGTCGGTTGTTTCGTCGCGGTTTCGATTTCTTCTCTTGTGTTCGTGTTTATATTTTCGTTCTTTCGTTTGTCGCATACGTAGATACATATATTACTACCAATTCGCGTTCTTAATTCAAAATCAAAAAGAAAAGGAAAAAAAACCGTAAAGGTCCCGTGCGCGAGTGAACTACTTTTGGAAAACACGAAATAAAATTCAAACCGTGAAGGGAAGTGTGTGATTCGATCGACATTTACTTGTTTTTCTGTTGACTTGTGCAGATACAAAAAAAATTGCAACCGTCACTGATTTAATTTCTGTGAATCAGTCGGAACGCGACCGCATTGCCAAGTAAATACATGCACATAACTGTTCGTCAAAACAAGAAGCAAAAGCAAAAACAGAAGATACAGTATACATAGAGACATCAAGATACATCGTATTACATACAGAACTGAAATCGGAATTATTCAAAAAACCCCCCCAACAACAACAGAAACAGAAACAGAAACCTCTGTCGTCCCAACCCACACTGGAAACGGTAAAAACACTTACAGACATGTTCTTTAGAAGCACAATATTCATTTACATATATGTACATTCCGCCAAGGTTGCTGTTGCTCTTTGCATACGAAAAAAAAAAAAAATAAACGCGCACGAGTTAGACGCTGGATTAGAAGCAGATGTGATTTAGCACCTCTCTGCAAAGTTTTAGGGTTACAGCAGGTCGCTACGCGAGTTTAAGTCCCTTTCGCTCTCTCCCTCTCTGTCCTCCCACAATGCACGCGAAATATCTGTACGTCTCTGACAACATCCTGCTTGCCATACTAATGACTTGTGGATTTGCCTTTAATTACCGACCGCAGCATGATCGGACTCATCCCCAAGACGACAATATCCGACTTACATACATATCGTGTAGCTCTAGCTCTAGCTCTAGGTGTACATAGGCGGGGGGAGTCGACTGGAGTTGAGCTCGTCTCTGTGTGTGCGGTTGCATTGTGTAGGAATTTGTGGCGGTTTTGTTGTTTTTCCAAGACTTTCGTTGTCATCGTCGTTGTCGTCGTCGTCATCGTTACGGACGAGCAGTGAAGTTTTTCACAATCTCCGAATGATGATGGAAAATTGAGAGAAAGCTCTGTTGCGCTGATTGATGGGCGCACTCACACAGTCAGAACTGACCGACCGGTCCAGAGCGTCTTGACTCATCAGCAATTCATTGCGATAGTCATGACTGTCACACCATGTCGAACCCTGAAGAGGAAATCCTCCTCCCACCATACTCCCGCCCCCACCTAGTCACTTCCTCCTTCAAAAGTTATTTATTTATCATTTGCATAAAATATGCGCACTTACATCCAGTGACTTCGCATTCTTCCCCCGAGTTGACTGAAATGTCGACTGCCGGGAGATGGATGACGACGGTGGCAGAATTCTAAGGAATTTCGCTTCACACCACGAATTAATGCGACACCGGAGAACGGGTTTCGCAACCTTAAACTTTGCACGAGCAGAGCCGCCCGAAACCCTTGCCACTTTTAGGGCTTCCACCGGGGGGATGGTGATGACTGCCATGGGTTTACCCTAGTAACCCGCAGCTCTCCAGATATGGCTTCAATCCATATTTCCACCGCATTCCATTTTTTTTTTTCATCCGCTTCCTTTCTACCATCACCGCATGGATGGAGGGCCCCAGGCAGCGTGCGCATGCGCTTTATTTAATGCCATTGGCCAGAGATCACCCGCTGGCCGTCTCACACGTCTTGAGAAGCTTTTGGGGCTCTCGACAGAACCAAGAGTTCAACACAAAAGACACGACGAATCTGCTTCCAAACACGAACAAATAAAAATCAAAACTGGTTTGCGATGAGGCGTGTGTGCGTGTGATCGCGTTCTCCTCTTCTCGCCGCCGCCAGATCTTGAGTTTCTTGTTGCTCTGGAATCGAAAAGCGAAACTTGGCAAAGGCCATTAGAGTCTGGTTTTCTCTCTTTCTCTGCCGTTGACTCTGTGAAAAGTTGCCCCAAAGCAACGACGGATTGAATGTGGATTGGTCTTGTCTCTGGCTGGCGAGACCTGTTTTGCAGGTATTTTTGTTTAGTCGTCGGCTTGTTCTGTTTTCTTTCGTTCGTTCTCGTACTCTCGTCGAAGGATTATCTGAAGAGTTAACTTTACACGCTTCCACGAAGCCAATGCACCTACAGCGGTGAGAATGGCTATTCTGGGAAGAGTCGCACAGTCGACAGCGATCACGATTCATTGTTGAAAGGTGACGAATTAAAATGATCCCATACTCAGTAGCAGCAGCAGCAGCCGCAGCCGTGTGCAGATCCATTTGCATGTTCTGTGGCCTGCGCTGATGTGGATGTGGAATGCCATGAGGATTTATTCAAGACGTTGCCGCCGCCGTACCTGTCTATCTGTCAAGGTCTGAGTTACACCCTTCACAGGCGCTCTCGGGGATTATGATGGCATGGCCTGGATCGTTTTGTGCGGTGGATGGTCGTCGGAATTGTCACCTCTTGGCAACAAAGGCGAGGATGTTTCTTATTCGTTCTTCACTGAGGGCTCTCAATCGAGGGGCTGCTCGAACTCTCACTCATTTCGAGGAGCTTGCCACTTTCTGCAGACATTTCCCCTCGATGGCTCTTTGTTCATGGGTACCTTCATCAAACCGAATTGCGATCCATTCACGCGCAAAAGAGGCCACGAATACAAGAAAAACACCACGCACCACCCACACCCTCCACCACCCAAGAAATCTCTCAAATTGGCAGCCTTCCGAATGCCTTTTGACAGCCTTTTCAGCAGCATCTCCTCAAACAAACAAATGAATGCCAATAATATTCCGTCCTAAACAATGAACAGCAGCCCAGCGTGGGCTCCACATCCCACACAGGCGCCTCTTCCCAGACTCGTCCCACAAATCGGAGACGACTCTAGAAGGGCGAACTGGTTCTGGTTGTGCGGTTAATTAAATGTAAAACGACGTCGAAAGTCGAGTCGTTCCCTAATTAGTCGGCTTAATCGCATTCCCGCTCTCCCGAGTGAGGGCGGTGCGGCGGAAATCCGACCGAAAGATGACAGATATTTGCATTTGAAATTGTCAACTCACTCGTCGCGGTGCAGAAGGAGGAGGAGGAGGATAATAGGGCTCCGAATGAAATATGTACCGCCCCAATGGGAGCGCACACACGAATCGATGGCGAACACATGCCGGTGCTGTGTGCGGCCCCAAACCACTCGCATTAGGAATTCAACCTTTTTGGATCTGAGGAAATATTTATAGAATACACAATGGCTATCCCAACACAGGCGGCTTGAGTAAATACCAGGCCAGCCTCGCATATGGCCATGGTTTTGTATCCTTTTTTTCCCGTTGCCATGCCTGGACTCCTCCGCTTGTGTGGACAGCCGACCACCGGTGTGTGCCGACGACGAAATTAAACTGGGGGGTTGCCGGGTGGTGGATAGCAACGCACTTTTGATGGGCGTCTTATCGGCGGGGGGACTTTGGAACCCATTTGTGGACTCTCTTCCAAACGTCTTGGCTGCTGTCGCGATGTGTTTGCATTTTATCTTCTAGTGGAGCTCAACGCAAACAATTTGAAGCTTTGCTCCGGCGGTTGACAGTGAAAATTAGCAGCGCCATGTCAGCGAAGTGTTTGTGATCAGCACACACACAGGAGCCCCGTGCGGCTGGACCAACATCGGTCCTATGCCAACATTTTGCTGAGCAAATGTAGGTCTTTCTTCACGGGCAGACTGTCAAATCCGTCACAGGATCACGAAAAAATTCCATCGCCACACAACGATCGTCTGTGGGTGTTTACTGAAAAAACAAGCAAAGAAAATGTTCCGTCAACAGAAGCTTTGGCCATGATACGAGCACACGAGCAGTCAAAACGTCGTATCTTGGCACATCGCCTCAGCGAATTAGACGGCTTAAGGTCTTTAGGAGATTCTGATACGTCTTATCGGCCGCGATACTGAGCAAATAGATACACAACGGCTTGTGTTCAACGAAGTCATCTTGTGAAACGGATTAGTCTGGATTTAATGGGCCTTTTTGGTCTTCGTCGTCTGGCTCTAGTGGGCGCTAAGCGGCGTTACAAGGAGAAGTGGAACACAGGGAAAATGGGTGCAAAAGTGGGCAACTATCCCGGAAATTGACATGTAACGTTGCAAAACACAGTTTCATCGTGTAACAGCAACACACACAGCCACGCACACAGAAGCCATTGGAATTGTCGTTGTCGCGTCGTCGTCGTTCTGTCACAGTTGTGCAGTCAAGTGTGTCAAATCAAAATGACACATTAGACGGTAGCGCGGCGGCGGCGGCGGCGGTTGCTGAGTGCAGGAGGCCATGCCTACCTTATGAGCGGTGTGGTGCCATGCGAGGCAGTTTAATGAACTCCCCTTCATCATCCAGCAAGCCTTCTGTGGAGATTTTAATAAGGCTCGTCTAGTTCAGTCAGTCGTCAATTTGCCGACGAGCGCTGATGGCACTAATTACTGGCGCTGCCATGGAGGCTAATTTTATTAAAATTGATTTTTCATTAGACTCAAAGCGATTTCAAATGAGCCGAGGAGAGGCGATGCGACGCTGCAGTCGGGGCGCTCTGATTGCCACCTCTCGACCAAGTCCTCACCCCTACGTACCCACATGCCAACCACGTCCTTCTTTTCGAGATGCCACTGTGCGGCGGAGACAGCCTGTGTGCTCGTTCATTTTCGATTCGATTCCTCATGACATAAGTCAATTAATAATCCCGAATAGTAAACGGTCACACTCGCACACAAACAGAGAGCCAGCTCTGCTGTGCCAGTTTGAAAAAGGCATTCTCACCATCGACCACAGCGATGGTCAGGCCAGCAGTAATTCGAGCCAATTAACACCAACACTCTAATTGCAGGCGAGGAGTGTAATGAAATGATCGGCTGTTGGCTGTTGGATGAGTGCTTTGCTGCACAAGTAGACGATTTGATTTTAATTCAATTACGCCCCGACGTAGTAGCTTTGCCTCGGAAATGTGTGAATTGATCATGGACTGCGAGTTAGAGGTCGAGGCTGCCCGACCGAGGAGGCGATTCCAGACTCCCGGTGAAGACCGAAAATAAATCCGCTCTTAGATGCGAACACACACACTCGGTTTCCGCCCACAATTCCCAGTCTCTTCCCATCGGCGGCAATTTGCCCTCGGCTCCCTGTTGAGTCACGTCGTGTTACTCATAATCACAATCGATTTCCACTCAGACATTCAGTGCAATCAATTCGGTTCGGTTTTTTGTTGTCTCTGGCGTGTGGATACACCCACACCCACTCTGAATGGGATTCAGACAGATGCTGCTGCCTCCTCAGAGACTACAGCTGGCACAGGCTGGTGGCAGAGAGCACACATCATCGGAACGTCGACTGCATGGGCCTATCGACACTCGATATGTCGTCTGGGCACGACGAAGGGGGTGTTCATTTGAACGTCGTTGATAACGAGTTTATCTGTCAGCTCTCATTGACATCCCTGAAACAGAGATAGACGTTTCCGATGACTCTGCACCTGATTATCTAGAAGCTCACATCGACTTTGAGTGAGAAAAGCACACAGACCATCTTTATCCCCGACTAAGCCTTCGTTAAGTATTTACGAGTGTTGTCTCTGCAAGTAGGCTTGTCGCCGTTGTCCCCCCGCCGTGCCGCACCGTCCTCACCGTTCGCCAGAAGTTCAACACTACTTATCAGCTCGAAAAGACACTGAGTATGTGCGTACATACATCAGCACACACAGGTAGTCGCTCTCGTGTGTTTGCTCGGGCCTTATCAAAGGACGTAGTCTCTTCCAGAAATTCTTTGTTGTTTGTGTGTCATATCTCGAATATCGTCGGCGGAAAAAGCCAAGCAAATAGACGTAACTACACGCTGCTCGAGCGCTCAAGCGCTCAAGCTCATTTCGCGTGCGAGTCGTGGGGTTAAGGCGAAATATTTTCTTGCTTAAATAACCTGACAGGTTGGCGGGCAACCAACTAACCGAAGGCGCAGGTGTAAATCAATTTGTGGATTCTTGTTTTGACGTGACGGCTGACAAGCAACTCCAGGGACAAGGACGACGCTACAGCAGATCTCTGCTGATCATGATTTCTTAAAGAATTCCGCCGACAATGTCTCGAGTCGTTTTGAGGCGACCTCTCCCCTGTGTCGTTCCAGGTTTAATGCGCAATTTCAGAGTTCCCCCCCTTCGGCATGTGTGCGACTCTTGTTCCTTGTGACACTCTGTTCAGCAGATGTAAAGATTTCGGTGAGTTACCTTTTATTTCCCGGAATGGCGGCTTCCCTCTTCCCTCGGGGCAATGAACCACCGTAGAACGACCTGGATTACAGCTCCGTGTGGCACAATAAAAAAATATACCGAACAATAGACGGGGACCGCCTCCACGTTTTACCTTCTGGGGCGCTGTTAAATCACAGCGCATTATTGCCCTATTTTTCTTTCCCATTTTGCGTCTTCATCTGGTCCCATTCCCCATCTCCATTGTCACGCATCCCTTGATTAAAACGTCGGAGAAAATCAATCGACCGTCTTAACGGCGTCGATTTGTCCACGTCGACTCTCCGTCGTTTTCGCCCAGATATGCCCGACAGGCCGACACAGGAAGAGAGAGAAATCAAACCGAAGACGACGTCAATGAGCCAGCCAACGCCTTTGAGCACAACACCTACTTTTGTTTCCCCCAAATGTGGGTCAAGTCAAGTCGGATTTTTGTGAAGGAACCTTCTGTCTGCTGGCTTGTCTCCCCTTTCTTTGTGGGCTTATAAAACAACATTCCGATGGAATTAATCAATTTCGGAGTAAACGAAGGTACCTGCCCCTCATTTCTGACCCCGTGGAATCCACACGAAAAAAGGTGAATGACCAATGGAACTACACGCATACCTTGTCAGTAATCACGCACCACCTTGCGTTCGACTGTCCGTCGAGAGGCGAGACGTGCTGGATATGGCCGCGCATAGCCACATGCACTGCGGCAGCTCACGGCACACAGCGCACACCTCAGCAACGCACGGTGTTTGTTGTGTAAGAGTTGACGAGTTGTGTGTCATTTCAAATTGTAAATTCGGAATCGATTTCGTCGGCTAGGCGTCTTGGGGACGCGTGCTTGTAAATCCGGTTTTTCTTCGTCGTCTTCGCCTCTCCTTCTTTACTTTTGTTTTTTTTTATGAAATGATTGATGACCACTGTGCTGTGTGTGAGTGTGATGTCATGGTCTTTTTTTAATACGTCTCTCTTTCTGTTTGAGTGCGGTGGCTTACTGCTTGGGCAGTGAGTGCGTAGATGACGTGTATCCTTTCGAGGAAAAGCCATCAACTAGGTCTGGGAAATTCGCTGACTGGTCGACGTCGGGAGTGTGACTAAACAAAAGTTCGATCGGATAAGATCGGAAATGGAGCAGCAACAAGTGATGGAGATTTCTGTTTCTCATCACGCCCAGCCGTGGTGGATATTAGTCGCCTCTTACGACATGCATGCCTTGCAGCAGGACTGTTCTGGCCCCGTGCCTGCAGGGGGACCAGCTCAGAGACCGGACTCAGAATCCCAGTCTGGGGACCAAAAGCCACTGATTTTGAAAAAAAAAATCATGTAAAACGTATCGACCATAAGATCATTCACAAGATTTCCCTTCGATCTCGGTCAAAATGCATCGGTCACATCTGCGACCCAGGGTACACCCCTCCTTTGCCTGAGAACCCAGAACACGCATAATTGCACCGCCAAGAGCATCGGAATGCAGATGGAAAGAACTCACACGCATCGCGCTGGTCTAGGATCTATGGGAAAATGCGCCGTCCCCCTCATCGCCCGTCGTGCGTGTGTGCGTACTGCGTACACACCTTTTCGATTTTCGTGCGAATTTCTTGATTGCCCTTCGGCGCGTAAATCATAGCAATAATTAAGTGCACCCCTCTTGTGAGATTTCTTGAATGCCAACGACGACGACGGTCTCACACACGAGTCTTAGAAACCCAGAAACTTACACGACATTATTCATCTGCACCATCCCCCTTCACAGAGAGAGTGAAGGATTCTGCAGACATTTCATCCCCCTTGTCGTCGCACAACAAGCTACCTGAATTGAAAACGAATAATTCATCGGGTGATCATCTCACCGCGCGGATGACCCTCCATCCGCTCGATCTCGCTCGAGCCATGACGAAGATGTTCGCGGAGAAACATCTTGTCTAGGAAATTCAATCAGTGATTGGTGCCCAGACCAAATCGAAGGCGACACGTTCTACACGCAGCAGAATAATCGATCGCCTGTGTAGTCTCCCCTTCTTGTGAATATGTATATCCTCACGCCAAATGAAAGAAGAAAATCGAACAACTGGCAGATGTTTAAGTGCCTCCTGCTGGTACTTCAGCTTAGTTATGTATAGCAGACGGAGCATAACACGAGGATATTCCCATTCATGTGCGCATGCATTCGAATCTACCTGAACGCTGAACGCGTCCTGTATTGTGTGTGTCTCTCTCTCTCTCTGACACACAGCCAAGCACAAACACATCCGCCTTCGACGTCTGCTTCGTTTTCCACTTAGCGGCAACAAAGCAAGTGAACGACGACGATGAAACGTGAAAAATTCCTTTGAACGCGACCCCGACAGGAACAGCCGCTTCGGCATACACTCGCACACACCCGTGCACGTCATCCTGTCATCGTTCCTCTGCTCCCCTCGTGGACGAGATGACTCGATGATCGGCTCTTGTTGCAAGCAGATGCAGTTTAGGACACTCTTCCTCTTGCATATGCTACTTGTGCATCCTCCGATTTGGACTCGCCTCAGCCTCGGCGATGACTTCGAATTCGATAAAACTCGGATTAGCGCAAGCAGTTTTGAGAATTAAGTTCAATTTGAAAACTCTCTCACACCCCTCGTGAGTCCTTGTGGACAAAAAAACATTTTCCCACGACATTCACGTATGATTTCCTTCCTACTTCTGCTCGTAAAAAAAACAAATTCAAATCCACTCTCCTGTACACAAGGTATCCTTTGAACGAGAACCGAGAGAGAAACAGAACAAAAAACCGAAGCAATTTGCGTAGGGGAGGAAATTACTATGCATAAGGATATGACTACCGTTGCCGAGCACCGTGTGAATTTGGCCAGCTCACGAAGGTGAGAGGGAGCACAGCTTACACTCTCTCAGACACTCATTAGGATGAACGGACGAGGACGGATTTTCTTCACTTTTCCCCCGTCTCCGTACTTCATTATCCTTGTCTATGAGGAGTCGGGGAAAAGTCTATGTCTCTCCTTTGTTTCTCACGAAGTGCACATCTGCGTGCTGGACGCTTGGGCAGAGTGCTGGCCTCTTTGTTTGGCTTGTGGAAGATCCACCAGTGACCTTAGCCGACTTCTGGCCTCCACCTCATAAAACACCAAAACGCGTGATTGAGTCGTAAACTCTCGAGATTTCAACTCTTCAACGCAAAGTCCAGATATCATAAATCTGGAAGCAGCAAACCATAAAGTGACCTGAAAACCGAATGAGTTCATGACTCACTCGTCGGCGAGTGCGCGAGTGGGGAGTGGGTAGTGTGTAGTGGGGAGGGCAAGCCATAGGAATGTGTGCTCTGTGTATCGATTGAAGCACCGCGGCCCAGGGCACAACAATAAACTGAAACCCGATGGAGGAACAGGTAAAAGTAGAATCAAGGCTAAAGCCACCACCGGTTAGTCGTAAAAATAGTTTTCCATCGTGAGTCACTGCCGTAAATGGCACTGCTGCACAAGTGGAATTCTCAAGGCTTACTCACCACCGTCGCCACCACCGTCGGTCGGTCAGTCAGTTTTGAATAGGCACCACTCCACCGCGCTCCACTCGACAGGGTGACCACAAGTCATTGATTTTTTGTAATTTTAAGATAAGAAGCGACAGTTTTTTCTTTCCACTCTTGAGCAAACACAGCAACTAGCGGCGAATGAGCAACACAGACTCTGAAATAGATAAACCAGCAAACCAACACCAACACTTCTCTTCCATTTCATAGGACCCTCTTGCATATTCAGTCTGTCACAATCACAAAAAAAAGCCCGGCCATAGAACCGACCCATAAATCAAATGCAATCAATATTGAGTAACTCATTCAATTAAAATCAATCAAATCACAATCAATCACGGCTGCTGCCGCGAGGAGCGTTGGAGGTGTGTGGACCGGACCGCTTTGAAAGCGAAGCGAAGCGGAAGATCCAAAGAACCTGCGACCACTTGATGGAATTCAAATCAAGTTCGCTCATCATCTGCTAACAGAGCGAGCGCGTACACACCACAGCGCACCACCAATTAGGGGCTCGACACATAGCCCAAGAGCCGCCGCCCGCCCCCTTGTTGCTGTCGAACAACCAGCATGGGAAACTCATCGTCACATACCCACGAGCCCTTAGAGCGAGGGTTCACCCGCGGAACATTTGGAGACGTTAAAAATGGGGTAGGTACCACCAAACGAACGCCGCGCGCTATGCACTTGAGAATTTCTCGCCGTCCGTCGGATCGTTTCCTTCTCGTTTTAATTACATCTGCTAATTGTGTGTGTTTATTTTTGCAGAAATCAGCATCATTCCGGTTTAGTAAAAAATCACCGAAAAAAATGGATCGATTGAGGCGATCCTTCCGCGATTCATTCCGCCGGAGAAAGGACCGCGTCCCGGAGTCCTCGAAACCGCATCAATGGCAATCGGACGAACAAGCGGTCAGGTCTGCAACATGCTCGTTCGCGGTCAAATATCTGGGCTGTGTGGAGGTCTTTGAGTCGCGGGGAATGCAGGTCTGCGAGGAGGCTCTGAAAGTTTTGAGGGTAAGTTGGGGCACATCAATGGGGCTGGGGTGTGGGGGTTGCAGGCAAAGATCACGGGTGTAGGCATCCATCAAAGGCAGCTCTGTCGCATCGTTTCAAGCGTCCATTAATTACAAATCCCCACAAGCTGACGACGGGGCTAATTACAGCGCCGGCGACGACGGGCAGGATTCCGTACGACAAGCCACCACTCGATAATCGAAACCTTTGCACCCGGTAATTGAAATTAATTATTCACATGGCTGTTGTCATCAAATCGTCATCACGGCTGTTGACGCCGACGGACGTTAGTGCACGTCTTCGGAGTTCATTCACTGGGGGAAAGAAAGGTCAAGTGGTTTTGGCAAACGTGACACACAGAGGACCGAAGGGAGTGTGGGAGCACGCAGGGATCCCCCTCCAGAGGTTACTGGCACAAGGCGCGGTGAAATGCGACTAAGAGCTAATTGCCAACCATCTCCGGCCGCACGGCGCGGGCGGAGGAGGAGGTGAACGAAGAAAGGCGAAAGGAGGTCACCGGCAAGTCAACGAATTTCTGCCAACGCCGACCTGGCTATGTAGCAATAACAATCGTCAACACCATCATCATCATCGTCGTCGTCGTTGATGGAGCTTTTAATTGAATCTCCCCGGAGGGGGGAGGAGGGCGACGGAAATGAACTTAAGTGAAATGCTGTCAACGGACAAATTGCTTTGAGATTGAAGCTGGATGCTTAAGCGGCCGGCGAGCAGATGGCCCCGCAGCTAGTCAGGGAGGGGGCAAATAAATGGGGGGATTTTTTCTTGATTCTCTTTCCCAACACAGACTCATAGAATTTTTTTCTCATTTTTTTTTTCAGAACTCTCGACGACGTCCCATTCGTGGCTTGCTTCACGTCAGCGGCGACGGCCTGCGCGTGGTGGACGACGAAACGAAGGGTCTGATCGTCGACCAGACCATCGAGAAGGTCAGCTTCTGCGCGCCGGATCGCAATCACGAGCGCGGCTTCAGCTACATCTGCCGCGATGGCACCACACGTCGTTGGATGTGCCACGGCTTCCTGGCCTGCAAGGATTCGGGCGAGCGGCTGTCGCACGCAGTGGGCTGCGCCTTCGCCGTCTGCTTGGAGCGCAAACAGCGGCGCGACAAGGAGTGCGGGGTCACAATGACTTTCGACATGAAGAACTCAACATTCACCAGGACTGGCTCATTCCGCCAGCAGACACTCACCGAGCGCCTCGTGAACAACGAGCGCGGAGTCGACATCAATGGGACACCGTCGGCCGCTGTCCCGCCGCAGCCCAAGCCCTACAATCCGTTCGCCATCGAGCGGCCACACGCAAATCCGTCGATGCTGGAGCGCCAAGGATCGTTTCGCGTCATTGGCAGCCAGTCGCCGTTCAAGCGGCAAATGTCCTTGCGCATCAACGACCTCCCGTCGAACGCGGAGAGGCAGAAGGCGTTCTTGGACGCGGGCGGTGCAGCCCTCACCACCCCGAACCGCAACGTGTCGCCCATTCCGGAGATATCCCCACTGAGATCGCTCACCGAGGTGGACACCGTCAGCCAGCTATGTCAGGAACTTAGCCAGGGCCTGTCGCTGCTCACCCAGACCGATGCCGAAGACTTGAACTTCAACAACACGCTGAGCATAAATCAAAACACGCTCGCCGAGAGGCGCGAACTGCACAACTCGGCGATCGCGCACAGCAACGGCAACGGGGGATCCGCCGCCCTAGACAAGATCACCACACCGCCCACGGCCCAGGTATCTCCGCGTGTTACTTCCAGCCCGCCAGCGGCAGCTACTCCAGCCACCACGCCAACTACTCCCAGTTCTCCGATGGGCGTCGGCGTCTCGGTCGTCGCCGCACCGAGAACTGTTCCAGTGGAAGTAGTGGCACCGCTTCCCAAGCCCGACCAATGGCTGGGCCAAGTCGTGAAAAGCACATCGCCAGCGCCGGTCCTCAAGCGTCCGCCCACGCTGGCCCTGCAAAGCCGAACCAAGTCCCTGAGTGCCGCTCCCGTCACAGCAATCTCACCAAATGATCCATTCGACGCCGAATGGGTTGCCGGTGTCACGAAGGCCGCCACGCCCGAGGTCCACCACAACACCAACCCGTTCATATCGCCGCCGAAGGCGCCTGTGCAATCGTTTCAGGTGCAACTGTAGGGCATGAGTTTGTTTTATTTTTCTTTTTTCGTTTTCCCCCTTTTTTTTTTTTGCTCCCTTGAAGAACAACAAAATTCAGCGCTCCAGCGCGGGAATGTTTATAAATCAATTGTTTTATTTTTAATTGTTATTTGTTGTTACTGATGGTCATCCCTTGATTTCGAGGCGTGGAGGCGGTGGGGAAGGAGGTGCGATAACACGCAAGCCTGCGACGACTCTGACAAACTGACAAACTGACACACTGACCTAGGCTCGTCCGCCCACTCCCCCTAATCACACATCTCCGCCGCCTCTTTGGCTTTTATGATTTCTTCCTATTTTTCTTCTTTTTTGTACAAATTGTATTATATTTATATATATGAAATTGAATTCAACATATTTGTATTACTACTTTAATTTTAGAAAAAAACAAAAAAAAACAAACAAAAGATAAGCCTTGTGAAAGAGGTGAGGGTGAAGTGAGAGAAGAAGGAAAAAGAAAACCTTAAAAAGCTTGCGTACTCGTGAATAGATACAAATTGAAACACAGCCTATGTCTTCTATCATTAACTAGTTGTAGACACATATTCGTATATTGGAAATAGTTTAAATTCCCTTCCTCCCAGCCCCACTGATTGGGTGATCCCTCCCCTCGCTGAAGGGCGACCGCTGGTTTGGATGCACTGGTGGTTTGTCTTTGAGGAGAGCTTTTCTGTCCTTCCGGTCAGTCAGTCGAAATTAAGAAACTGTGGCTGCCGACAGTGACACGCTGCCCTAGGGAACAGACAGGTGCTTGTTTAGCTGTCGACAGCGTTTTGGTTGAAAAAAACCGAAATAGTAGACCCCCTCCATCTCAAATTGATTCTTTCACAAAGAAGTCGAAAAACTCGCTGGTCAAGTTTTTTATTCTTTGAGACAGACGGACAAAGCAGCTGACGGCAGCAAGGCCAATCACTTTGGTGCTTCCATAAGTTCTTCCAGTGCGAAAGTCCGAAGGAACAGACAGGCCATGGCGAGGGGTATCCTCTTCAGATCAAAATTAACCCAAGCATGGGACCTAGATAGATCTGCGTCTCAGTCCTGAGCCCTATTTCTCCCTGACGTCCTCTGTTTCCTTAGTCAGCATCTCAAACCACTGCAGAATTTCCACAAAAGCCACTCGCCGCCCTTCAGTCTCCCACAACACCCATCCAAATGAACGCAAACAATGAGAGATGGTTATTTCAAAACAAAAAATTCGAATTCCATTTCCAACTCCAACACCATTCAACATAGTATATTCAAGCACCTTGTTCCACAAAAACGAAACAAAAAAAAAAAAAAAAAAATAAAATAAGAAACCAAAAGATGTTTAGACAATTTAAAGAATTCTTGCACCAATTTAACTAAAATTAGCCTCTAAATCATTGTTAAACGTACATTGAATATTTTCACACTAGAATCGACCCAAAAACTAAAAACTAAAAACTACCACCACCGCACTTGAAAAAAAAAAACAAAACTAACCTCTGCCTCCCCAAAAGAAACAAAAAAACGATTAAATCAAATCTAGATAAAATATCAAATACTGCTATAGATGCATAAATGTTCACTTAATGTATGAATGTAACTCCTAAACCGGTGTTTGTGTTGCAAAATAAACAAAGAAACAAAAGAAAACTAGCTGAAAAAACCATTGTTGTGTGAATAATAAACAGAAAATGTATTCATTAATTAGTAGAGAGAAACTTGAAGACAACAGAAACAAAATTCAACTTGTATCCTTTTTTTTTGTCAAACCGAGTCCCTTACCTGTTTACTTTCCATTCTTCTTGAACAAAACAATAATAGATGTGAACAAATTCAAACATTTGACTGCACAAGGGACAGGACTCCGACTTGACTTGACCTTATCCGCAAACTAATTTTCTGTGAGAATTTAAATCAATTTACAAACTGTTTTTGTACCATCTTGACGCGTGCGCTTATACATGAAGTTGAATTGAATTTAATTTACGTTCCACGTTCCTGTCAGGAGATCAGTCGAAATCAAAATCAAAGCATTAGTACTTAACACACACACACATACACATTCCACTGAAACTGATCTCTCTCGATTTTTGTGAGTGAACGCGAAAATGAAACAAAGAAACAGGCGCGAACGACGCAAACAAATGTAATGCATATCTCATTTTTTATACTATTTAATGATGAACAAAGCTAAAAATCTGTTGAACTATACTATATTTCTACAAGTGTAAGCTGTATTTTATTAAAATTGTCTTATTGTTGATGCGATACACGCGAAGAAGTATTCAATTCTATGGTTAGAACCGCATATGAACTTAAACCAGATATTTACTCCCATATAATATATATATATAAATGTGTATAGAACAATGTTTGTATTCTCTTTTGTTTTAATATTTTTTATCTTAATTTTTGCTTCCTTCTCCCGCCTGTCCCTACATTTTTTTCTCCTCAATTCCATGTTGTAGTTAAGTTCAGTGCAAAGAGAAAGACAGCAAAAAAAAAAAAAGAAACAGAAAACTAAGCCTATTTAAATTTTATCGATAAGTTACGTAAATTATATCTCGTTTCTGTTTGAAGCATTGTTCGAGGTCTTAGCCGTAAGTAGTGCGTTTGAAGAATTAAATTCGATCCGAGGAGAAGGCATTTAGGAAGGAACAACTTACGCATATGTGTTGTGTACATGTACTTTCGTTTTTCGTTCTCATAAATGTGTTTAGCTTCTAGTTTTTGATTTTTATTTAAAACTATCATGTACTTAAATGAAACCAATTTATTTTTAATACAAATATAAATCAAGTTAATTTACGATGTGTTTTTTTATTTTTTGTACGGGGTCTTTGGCCTGTACTGTTCGTTTAGATGTGTGCACTCTTTTGGGGCGGTAGCTCCCAAGTTTCCCATGCACGTGGGAAAACATCACCAAGGGTGTGCCGAGGTCTAGATAGGCACAATAGGCAGTTGGAAGATGGGGCATGAAATTCATCAGAAATGCCTTACTAACCACTTCTTAGATTTTGCGGTCAAAATCTCAATGTTGCCGGATGCACTCCAAACTCTCAGGACCGGTTAATACACACACCAGAACATGCAAAACGGCGTGCGCGAGTCGCGGGTAGCCCTAATAGGGCCGCTGTGGCAGCTGGAAGATGGGGCATGAAATCCATCAGAAATGCCTTACTGACCACTGCTTAGATTTTGCGGTCAAAATCTCAATGTTGCCGGATGCACTCCAAACTCTCAGGATCGGTTAATACACACACCAGAACATGCAAAACGGCGTGCGCGAGTCGCGGGTAGCCCTAATAGGGCCGCTGTGGCAGCTGGAAGATGGGGCATGAAATCCATCAGAAATGCCTTACTGACCACTGCTTAGATTTTGCGGTCAAAATCTCAATGTTGCCGGATACCCTCCAAACTCTCAGGACCGGTTAATACACACACCAGAACATGCGGAACGGTGTGCGCAAGTCCTTGGTAGGCCTAATAGGGCCGCTGTGGCAGTTGGAAGATGGGGCATGAAATCCATCAGAAATGCCTTATCACTGCTTAGATTTTGCGGTCAAAATCTCAATGTTGCCGGATGCACTCCAAACTCTCAGGACCGGTTAATACACACACCAGAACATGCAAAACGGCGTGCGCGAGTCGCGGGTAGCCCTAATAGGGCCGCTGTGGCAGCTGGAAGATGGGGCATGAAATCCATCAGAAATGTTTTACTGACCACTTCTTAGATTTTGCGGTCAAAATCTCAATGTTGCCGGACGCGCTCCAAACTCTCAGGATCGGTTAATACACACACCAGAACATGCAAAACGGTGTGCTCGAGTCGCTGGTAGCCCTAATAGGGCCACTGTGGCAGTTGGAAGATGGGGCATGAAATCCATCAGAAATGCCTTACTCACTGCTTAGATTTTGCGGTCAAAATCTCAATGTTGCCGGATGCACTCCAAACTCTCAGGATCGATTAATATGCGCACCAGAACATGCGGAACGGTGTGCGCAAGTCCTTGGTAGGCCTAATAGGGCCGCTGTGGCAGTTGGAAGATGGGGCATGAAATCCATCAGAAATGCCTTATCACTGCTTAGATTTTGCGGTCAAAATCTCAATGTTGCCGGATGCACTCCAAACTCTCAGGACCGGTTAATACACACACCAGAACATGCAAAACGGCGTGCGCGAGTCCCGGGTAGCCCTAATAGGGCCGCTGTGGCAGCTGGAAGATGGGGCATGAAATCCATCAGAAATGTTTTACTGACCACTTCTTAGATTTTGCGGTCAAAATCTCAATGTTGCCGGACGCGCTCCAAACTCTCAGGATCGGTTAATACACACACCAGAACATGCAAAACGGTGTGCTCGAGTCGCTGGTAGCCCTAATAGGGCCACTGTGGCAGTTGGAAGATGGGGCATGAAATCCATCAGAAATGCCTTACTCACTGCTTAGATTTTGCGGTCAAAATCTCAATGTTGCCGGATGCACTCCAAACTCTCAGGATCGGTTAATACACACAACAGAACATGCAAAACGGCGTGCGCGAGTCGCGGGTAGCCCTAATAGGGCCGCTGTGGCAGCTGGAAGATGGGGCATGAAATCCATCAGAAATGCCTTACTGACCACTGCTTAGATTTTGCGGTCAAAATCTCAATATTGCCGGATGCACTCCAAACTCTCAGGATCGGTTAATACACACAACAGAACATGCAAAACGGCGTGCGCGAGTCGCGGGTAGCCCTAATAGGGCCGCTGTGGCAGCTGGAAGATGGGGCATGAAATCCATCAGAAATGCCTTACTAACCACTGCTTAGATTTTGCGGTCAAAATCTCAATGTTGCCGGATACCCTCCAAACTCTCAGGACCGGTTAATACACACACCAGAACATGCGGAACGGTGTGCGCAAGTCCTTGGTAGGCCTAATAGGGCCGCTGTGGCAGTTGGAAGATGGGGCATGAAATCCATCAGAAATGCCTTATCACTGCTTAGATTTTGCGGTCAAAATCTCAATGTTGCCGGATGCACTCCAAACTCTCAGGACCGGTTAATACACACACCAGAACATGCAAAACGGCGTGCGCGAGTCGCGGGTAGCCCTAATAGGGCCGCTGTGGCAGCTGGAAGATGGGGCATGAAATCCATCAGAAATGCCTTACTGACCACTGCTTAGATTTTGCGGTCAAAATCTCAATGTTGCCGGATGCACTCCAAACTCTCAGGATCGGTTAATACACACACCAGAACATGCAAAACGGCGTGCGCGAGTCGCGGGTAGCCCTAATAGGGCCGCTGTGGCAGGTGGAAGATGTTGGCAGTTTGAATTTTAAAATTCCAAAAATGTGCAAAAGTCAAGCTTAGACCTCGAAAAATGAATTTTAAAGCATCTTAGGCACTCCGTAAAACCATAAAAACGCGTCACACACACCCTCCCCCATCGCCCCCTAATAGCTACGACCACCAAAAAACAAAAACAAATACAAAAAACTAAAGAAATTGACAAAAAACCGAAAAAATGAAGAGAATTTTAAAAATTTACTATCGGTAGGAGGGGTGACCGAGTGTATATAAGGGTGCCTCACCTGGGGAGAGATCGCAGTGCGTTAGTGATCGTCGCGGAGTGGACATTGGAAATATTTTTTGTTTGTGATTTTTTGGTGGAGTGTCCAACCACCCACTTCCTGTCCAACAACCACTGACTGGGATGTCACCAACGGTTTGACAGTTAATCTCGAACATGGGGTATACCAATGAAACGTCAGAAATTTGAAGTTACTAGGGATGTAGAATTTGCTTCTGCCCTTAATCAAGAAATTCCCTTTCATTAATATCCTACTCTCTGGTACATATTACTCACTCAATCTAAGAGAAATTCCCCTCAAAAAATACCATTTGCCATAATTTCCCGGTTTGAGTCAACGATGAAAAGGCATTTGTCCGTGCTACAGACGGAATATTTTCATATCCAAACCACGGATAAGAACCTTATCGGATAAAAATGTCTCAACTGAAGAAAAGAAATGCAAGAAAATTTCCGGGATAAAAGAAATGAAACAGAATCCACACAACAGGCCGAGACACATCCCAAGGCATAAGGACACAACCAGGACATGGGAGACTTTTTAGTGCTTCCACCCGATTGCCGCACGGTGTCACTGTTGAGTGGAGAGCCCAGTCACCTGAGCAGACTTTACCTCAGCCCATTCCTGAGAATGTCGGCTTGGCTGTCTACCCTTAAACGCATCGAATGGGACAGTGATCAGTCAGCTGACGAGGGAGGGAAAGCATTCCCAGGAACGATTGGGATCATCCATCCTCCCCAGATTTCGAAAAGGTGCTCACAACCAATGACTCCTACTCGTCTCACCCAACCATCGCTCGGCAGCAGAACAGACCCACCAGACCGGAAGAGATTTGCTAACTACCTCTCTCTCACCGGCGAGAGACGTCACGCCAACCTCTTCGTCATGGGGAGCCGCGCGCAAATGATTGCTTCCTCCTCTCGTCCACCCACGGGCCGCGACTATCGTCGGGTATTTTGTTAAAAGGATTCTTCGGACGGAATCCTTCAAAGCAGATTTCCTTCACTTGATAAATGCAACGTTGTTGTCTGCCCGTGTTGCCAAGTGTATCCACTTCTCATCCACGGAAAGTCACAATCCCTGGGACTACATCCATACGCTGTGCCGCCGTCTCTAATGACTGTTGCTCCCGCGATGAACTCTCAAAAGAAAGATGCTTTCAACTTGGGTAGCTGCCGCTGCCGGGTGTGTTGCTGGGTATTTTTTTTGTGTTTTTTTTTCAAATATTGATGTACGTAGGTGTGTGGATGGACTTAATACCCTTGTGGTGTGGTGAATGGCGATGAAACTCTGAGCTAATTCCACAGAAGCTGTCGTGTTTGTTTGACAAATTGAATCACTGTCGTTATCCCTCGGGGAAGTAATTCCATGTCTGCGCGTCTGTGTTGCCCCAAACCCCTCCCTCTCCACTTCCATAACCGCCCGCAGCCAAGGCTTGGCTAAATGTTGTGCTTCTTTGACTTCACAGAGGGGGTGGGCGACCGGCTGGTGTGCAGTCGTTTGAGTTTCGAGTCAGCAATGTGCGACTTTTCTGTTTTCCTGTGGTCATCGTATTCTTTGAGAGTCGCTCCGCTTTTGTTTACGAACTGTGACGGGGAGTGAGAGTGGCTGGGGGAGGAGGCGGTGTGGGTGTTGGTTTGGATCTTGGGTGAAAAATAAACACACACTGCAAATGATTACACACACCCTGATGGGAATTTGAAATTTCCAGTCGGTTCGCTCTTGCAGGCATAAATCTGTCAGCTGAGATTTATGAACTCGGGGGCATCTACACCATGGAACCGAATCAAGGACACTTTGAATGATGAATGCGAGAGGAATTGCCTCAGTGGCAATGTGTGGCAGTGTGTCGCTGAGCGCCGACAATGTGTCGAGGTGGATGCCGGCGTTTAGAGGCGTCGCATGACACCTGGACTGCGGTGTGTCATTATTCAGAGTGCGAGGGCAGTAGGAGCTGTTCAGGGGACTGCTCGATGACAAGCGAGGAGTGTGAAATGAGAATGTTCGGCCCGACAGCTCAGAAGGAAGGGTGTAGGAGCGATCGCGAGGTCTAGGGACGATCACGAGGTCAAGGGACGATCACGAAGTCTAGAGACGATCGCGAGGTCTATGGACAATCATGATGAATGTGCCCCCGACCCATACTCTCGTTGTTAAAGCACAGAGAGCCACTGAGTCAGTGACCATGTTATCCTCTTAACTTCAGAGCTGTCTAATCATCTCGCAACCGCCTCCTCCACCACTCCGCCCCAGCAGATGAATCATCATTTTTCTCCAAGGTCCCTTCCTCCCACCCTCTCACCTTGTGCCCGACACAGACAAGTGATCCAAATGAACGTCCCAATTTGAACCCAAAATAAGTCACGACTTGCGGCAGCACGTTTGTCTCGATTTGATTTACCACCCAACCGTTTGCCCTGCACTTTGCCTCTCTCGCTCTCTCTCTCCTCTTCCCCTCCCCCCAACAGAAATTTTGGTAATTTTACGACGACAAAAAGAGGACGTTCGCCAACACAACTTTGACTGGGAAAAGTCACCCGAGGCTGTCAATTTGCTGCGAACAAAAACGCGAATACGAACGAACTCTCGCCTCTTCCACCCCTCCACCTCCACCTAATCTATGGTTTAGACACAATGCGCGATAAGGAGTTAACCTAGAGCTCCACAGGATCCACAAATCTCCATCCACCGAGAGACAGACAGAGAAATGCCTCACAAAAGGGCACGTATACGAGAGAAGAAACGAACGAAAAAAAAACACGACCAAACGCGCGATAAGTATAATTAATTGTGTTTTCAACTTATCCTTGATTACAATCCCCGCGCTTAGGTGCACGCGCGGGGCGGTGTGCAAAATATTAAATTAAGTTTTATGAGCGCAGTCCACTCGGTCCCGCGCGTTTTATCTCCCCTGCGAGGCGAACGAGTGAGCGGGCGAACGCCGAGCCGTGTAACTTTTGACAGCTTCGATGGCTGTTAATTTTCCATCCGCGCCGTATCTGATTCCACACCGCCAGCGGGACAAAATCGAAACTAAAATGTACATCAAGGTCGCCCGCCGGGGCTGAGAATTGAGATACACTCGTTCACAAATTCATATTTTTTTCTCTTGTCACGAATTTTGTTTTTTGTTAATCAATGGTCGATGGCGGTTGGTCCATGAATCTCTCCTCTCCACACATGCGAGGGAAAAATGTACGTCGAAAATCCTGGAGGGACACAGGGGACGAGGTCGATAAAAATCAACAGGACAAATGTGACAATGCGGTTAATTGCATTTCTCTGCCTAAGGACACTCGGCCGGCACTGGCACTGGCCCTAGCACAAGCACTAGCCGTCATGTGATGCTTCGCCACACGGACAAGCGCCGCGCTGCTTTGCCTTTGTTGTTGCGACAGTCACTCGGTAATTGCCTGGCACTCGCGAATGGGTGCATGTACACGCTAGGCGGGGGAGGAGCCGGACGCTCACGCTTTGAGGTGAACAATCAAGATTGTCGCTGTGGAGCTGGAAACTTTCTCCGGCCAGTGCGACGGGGGTCTTTAATTACGACTCACTGGCTGGGTCAGGCCTGATGACAGCGGCGGAATGGTCGGCGGGTTTTGGGCGTACTGGCGCGTCGCGTCGGCTGTTAATGAGAGCTAAACGGCTATCGGGAGTCGGGGCTAATTGACTTAAATAAAATTCGCACGTACCACGGCGAGATGAAAAGGCAGACAATCTTGGGGTTTTTTTTTCTTTCGAAGGCTGCTCGTGATTTTTTGCCCAACTGTCGGCAAACTACGCCCATGTGACACGATTCAAACCAATGCAGGAGATGAGATGAAAGAGGAGCTGACCTTGAAGACCCATTTTGGGTATCAGTCTGTCTTAAAGAGTGCAACTATGCCGCCTGTCGGCAACCCCACTTACTCGCCCACTCACACGACGAGAAAGCGATTTCCTCCATTTTTCAACTTCTCAACAAAATTGATTGTTGATTGTTCTGCTTTCGATGGAGAGAGTGAAAGAGAGAAATCCACAGCAAGCCACCCAACAACGTCAAAGTTAACCAAGAATCGTACAAAAAACCAAAAAAAAGAAAGAAAAAAAGTTCCCAACTTCATATTCCCATCACGACCGCCGCCCGGGGGATGATCGTGAATCTTCCCCGAAATTTTTATTCGAACCTAAATACCCTCTTATCCTCAGTTATCAATTTATCTAGTGACCAAGTCGTCGAACATGCCCGCATAGCCGCACGCACACACGGACCACGCAAGCATAAATACAACCGTTTTCCATAATAAAAGAACCATAAAGGGGGACATTATTGACTTGGAAGGGATGAATAACTTTGACAGCGTCAATGTCACACTGTGTGTGCTTTCAGTCTTCTCTGCCACCCAGCAGGCCCCCTCCGCAGTCCCCCTCCAGGGCGAAGTGTTGTCATTTGTCTTCCCCTCTCGTGGCCGAAACTTTTTGACGAGTGTTTGTGTTTGTTTCGTGGACACTGACTGTGTGGGTGGTCGGGCGGATTTGGTAACAAAAGTTAACACGCCACGTGGTGGTTGTATTCACGTCACATTCCGTCAATTTCTCTCCGCCCCTGTCATTTGCATGACTTAAAGGGATTATCGAGACTCGTTTTTTGGTCCATTAAACAGGTGGATCATATGTAACACTAGGAATCTGTGATTTGGCCATAAATCGTATGCTCTTCCCTGCCCCGCCGGAAGGCTTGAGAGCTTCCCACTGCAGAGTGCCGACTTCCCCATGCAGAGCATTAAGCATGAATGAAGTTTTCCTCGAGAGCAATTGCTTCGTGAAAATAGTTTTTCACATGTGGATAAACAAGTCTCTCGCCCACTCCTCCGTCCCGAGTCGCGATGGTGAAACAAAACTTTCGTTTTTTTCGCTCGTTCTCCCACCCCACGAAGTCGATCTAGAGATCGAACAAAACGTACACAAAATTGGTAAATAGCGCAGCGAGGAGCGTCGGAAACAATTGCACGCCCTGTCCTCTCGGGGAGGTAAGCAGAGAGAGAGAGAGGGGTAGAATATAATCGGGATTTTTGTTTTGAAACTTTTGCAGTTAAAAAGTGTTTTTGTCGAATGTGGCGCATTGCATGCATGACTCGGAAACTGTGGCGACGACTTGTCGGCAACACCTGAGACCCGGTCCCAGACCCGGACGTAACCCAATATCGTTTCGTTTGTTGGTCGACGAGTTATTTCGAACGAGGGCTAATAAAATAAAGAGAAGCCCGAGCAAAAACTACGGACGGAAGTTGGGCGAAAATTGAAAGTCGTACTTCATGCAAAAGGGAGCAAGAAAAAACGATGGCTTTAAAGAGGAGGATATTCATTATCCAGCAATGCTGCCCATTAACGTGCAAGTGGCCCCTTGAAAGCGAACCTAATTACTGCTTCACCTCGGCAGCTCTTTATCTTCCAACCACGTTCAACGACCGCGACGGACATCCTCAAGATGACACCATAACTTCTCGGTTTATCGCCCGAATTTACGACACCAATGATTGCTTCTTCAGCTCAACACCACCCCACCACCACCGACCAGACACTTGACAAGTGCACTATTGTTTAAAGAAAAAACATAAAATTGTAACGAGAATATAATTTTTGCACAAATAAAACTTGAATTGCCGAAGATGAGAGGGAAGCTCCTTCAAAAATCGACTGACAAAAAAATCTGTCCCCTCGGCAGGCATCCTTCAGTAGAGAGCCGTGCAGCGCCGCCACTGCATCCGCCACTCAACTTGTGGAAAATAATTTTCCAAAGACGCGCTACTGCTCAAGTGGGACGGTCGGGATGGATGGCGCGGGCATCCGACCGGCGAACGGAGCGAACGGGTGTCGGTGGTGAACGAGTGGGTGAGAATGAATGGATAAAATTATGCATTCAGAATTTTAATGGGGTAAAGTGGAAATTAAAAAATAACACAAACAAACCGAACAAGTCCCACGTTGTCCTTATTTCCACTTTCCACACGCCCAAGTGTGCATTTCCTTTTAGCTACTGTCTCTCCGGCATCCACCAACCCACAGCCCCCCATTGCGCACAAAAAATTGCAAAAATAATAATAACAACTGAAAAACTTGTAATCGTAGCCAGGCTCGCAGAAAAAACGCGAGAAACTCTCCGAAAAGACGACCTCGCACTGGCACAAAACAAAAATGAGAAAAAAAAACGTGATGGGGAAGGAGGGAAAACAAGTTTTGCTGAATTAATGAATTAATTAATGAACACAAAATGGACACTCGGCAGGAGGCGGGCGAGAAAAAAAATCAAACTAGGGGCAGACAGGTCAGACAGTGAATGCCGAGTGGGGAGTGGGTGGCACGCCACGCCAGTGAGTTGTAACAAAAACATTCCGCGCTGCCAAAGGATGTTCAGTGTTCAACGGGGGCGAGCACACAAGGAGTGGGTGGTCTTTGGTTTCGGGAATTCCCCAGCTGCAGTGCTCTCGAGGATC
The DNA here is from genome assembly GCA_916610145.1 of Eristalis arbustorum. Taxonomy (NCBI): domain Eukaryota; kingdom Metazoa; phylum Arthropoda; class Insecta; order Diptera; family Syrphidae; genus Eristalis; species Eristalis arbustorum. The sequence continues at coordinate 73,713,173 of OU744319.1, forward strand.
GGACAAAAGCGCGTCTTACTCGCGACTCGACACGCAGAGGCAACGATTTTAATTACTTCCAGAGGAGGTGTGACGAAGGGGCCAAATGTCAAGCACACCGAATTTGAATTCCATCCCGTGACCCCCCGTGTATTGACAAGGAAATGCTCATGTTCGCAGCAGACATGAATTTGATTGGTTTAACGAACGAGGAAAAACACGAAATGCATGTCGGAGTGCCGGTGTGCTACAGAGTGCCAGAGCCACTGCTTTCTGAGGTTTCAATGTTCCTTCTAATTACCATGCGAAAGAGACCCTGTTGACTGATCTCAAAACGAAACCCTAATGAATGGATTGCTGGCAACTCGACCGGCCTGCCTATTGCATCCAATGGCCATCCATCACCATCTGGGCACTGCTCTTCGGAGGTGCGACAACAAAGCGACGTCAAGGATGCGAAAATGTATGCAAATCTATTTCAATGCGCCCCACAGACCCACAGACGCAGAGACCTGTGTGTCCAGCATCTAATGGCCTTGCCTTTCCCCTCCTCCGGAGAGGGAAGAAACTTTTGACTTTCTCGCATTCAGCAACAGATAAATGACAGATGAGTTTCGTCGAGCACTTTTGTCACGGCACCTTCAATTAAAGTCAGCCAACAACTCCCGACTGCTGGTTCTTTGTCAATCGTTCGTCTCTATCTCTCATTACGAGCGGCTTAAATAAGTTCACAAACGAGTCTTGTCACCGCCATGGCCTGGCATGGGGTGAGAAATCCTTCCGCCATACGGTGCCCATTCAAGAACTCAACGATGATCCTGAACCTGTCGAAAATTGAAAATAAAATAATTTGCATACTCAGACAGGGAGAAAATCGATTCTGGCAAACTTCACGGGACCACCGCCACCTTCGACGGGGGAGCGCCAATTTTTGAACCGTCGCCGAACCGCACTCTGCACATGAAAAACCCGTCAAAGTCTCACCAAAGACATTGTTGTCCTTCAAACACAGAGACGTTGTCTCTGTCCTTGCTGTTCCCCCGCCCAGACAGGTGTTGGGAGAAGCAGAAGAACAAGAAGAAGGGGAGGAAAAAGTTTGCGCCAAGCACAACCGTGTCTGTTCACAGCATGTTCAGCGAACCTGTCCAACTTTATCTCTCAACGGAAAAAAAATGCTCTCGAATCAAGGACCCCATTAACAACTCAGCAACTGATTGGGGGTGGGATGGCGACCGCGGTAAAAATAGATTCCGAGGTGAAGGCCGGCATTATTGGGCCCATCCATCGAACCTCGAATGATTTGCTGATATTAATTGGCAAACTTGCGGACGTTTCAGGCTCGATGAGCAAATATGTTTGATTTGGCCAAAACGAGAAGAAACTAGGGGAAAAAACCCTGTCGTCGACGTGGTGTGAAACTAATTGATTTGGCAAGTGTGATCACACCTCGGTGACAATGGCCAGACAGCATCCAGGGAGAGGGCGACCAACGGCGAGCGACGGACGAAAGCTTTCCGCTGTTCCGTTCTGTTAACTTGGAAATCCAGTTAGTTAATCAAAGGGGTTGCTGCACGAGTAACTAACCCAAGCCGGCCGGCATCAGCACCGAGAGCACCACCAGACTGGGCCATCGTCACCAGAGACTGAACCAGCAACAGTAGAATCAGAAGAAGAAGAAGAGGCACCAGCAGTAGCAACAGTACGCTTCATTCCCCAGCATGCCATGAATAATCAAACAAAAAGGGATCAGAAATTACGCGAGAGATAGCAAAGGACGGGACGCTGTTAATTGCCTTTTGTCCTCTGGCTAATGGGTTTGCCCGTCAGGTTGTATAAAACCCGTAAATGAATCCTTGAGGATAATGCTCTCGTATTCCGCCGGCCTGTTGGTCTGTTGGTCTCCCCATCGTTCGTTCGTTCGTTCGAATCAAGTTAACCATCTCGGCCTTCGGTCTGTGACGGATTCGATGTGTGTGTGGGGGGGGAGGTGCGTGTGGAAGAGTGGGCCATATGTGCGGAGAGTTTGAAATTATTAAATGCAATTTAGTACCACGCGCAGATACTTATCGTGCGACACCACAATGCAGTAATTTACTCCACGACCGTATCGCAGCCCGTTTATCGAGACATCAAAATCACCCACTCACCCCCATACACGACATCCGCTCACCTTGAGCATATGTTGTTACCGAAATGAGCTACCGGAAGTGGAGACCCTCTGCTGCACCTCCAACGACAACGACAACGACAGCGACCATGACCACAGCGACAACGGCAACGAGAACGACAACAAGGATGATTGTTGACATTTTTGTAATTTTTCTGACATTCCGTGTTACTCGGAAACCGGTGAACAACCACACACTCGCATGAGCTGTTGCCGGAAATATATATGTGCACCTGACACTTTGATTAAGCGGAAATGGGATTTTCGATATAATGGTCGGAGTGTGAAGCGTGAAAGAAACCCATTTCGGTTGCTGAGCGAGCGGCACCTCCTGCCGGAGAGATGCCTTAATAGACTGTGCTTTCCTGTGGAAGGGATAAAATGGAGCGGACGTTAGCGCGAACTTCCACGGTGAGATGTGAGTGCTTTATGAGATCTGAAGCCACCGCCAAATGATCTCGAAGCCTCACAAATTATGGGGTTTCTCTGGCCAAGTCATTTGGGGGGATTTGTGAATGATGCACAGTCCTCCATCCGACGACGTCGAACGAATTAAGTCATTCTCGAGCGTTCACCCCTAATCAAGCGTCGGAAACCTCAAAAATTATACACCATTTTCCGTTCGGTCAAGTTGAATGTATGGCTCGTGACACCCTATCGACTGTTCACCCTGATTTCCTCGTTCCAACTAAAAAGTTGACTTCCACCCCTCCCCCCCACACTCAGCTCCCCTCAACCGGTTCCCTTTCATTTAGTCTATCTGCCGGACCAGAGCTCTGTGGATGGGTTTGTTTGGGTTATGCTAGTTGGTCAAATTTCGGGGCTCCGGGCGTATCAGACAACGCCGTATCAGGCGGTGAGGGTTGGTGTAGGGGTGTGTGTGTGGAGATGTGGTTCGTTAGTCAAAACATGACTGGAATTTTATAACGTCCAATTATATGGTTTCTCCTTTGGTTAGGTGCTAGAGTCACAGCCACCCAGCAGTGGCTTCGAACAGTGTACTGCTCTATCGATGGCGTGTCTGCGTTGTATAGGGACTCGAATGTCAGCACTATAGATAATGCAACCGGGGGGAGTTGGAGGGGGAAAAAATGCGCGAAAATCAGTTGACTGCTCTCAAAGGGCTTACAAAACGCAAACAGTTGCCGGGCAATTACATAATGGCCGTGACAACGCGGCCGAACACATATTCAACACATCGTGCAAACAAACGACTCTGCTGGGGTCGCGCAAATCTCTACAGTCCCCTAAGCAGAGACGTGAATTGCTCTAACTGATGGGGGGAAAAAAATCTGCGAATCAGACGGTGGATGCCCAAGAGAGTGGTACCACAGTCAAATCGATGGGATAGCAACCAAATGCATGCTCTTTTCGAATTCACAGACGTTTGCTTTAAGTGTTCCAGCCGTTGACAGGCTCTGATCGTCTCTCAGTCTACCGTCTCAGCCTTGTCTTGAAACTTTCACAGACCTCCCACCCCCCACCGACTTCTCGGGGACATCAAAATCAACATTCGGTGCTAGAGACTGAGAACATGCCATCCATCCATTCGTGCTGGAAAAAAAGTCGGAGGCGGAGGAAAAGGAAAAAGCCAGTCACAGCTACGTGACACGAGTGATCGTAAATTAAACATTCGCCAGTACTGCTCTCCGTCGTAACGCGCCGCGCCGTTGCAGTCTAATTACACCGCACAGTCGGGATACGTTCACACAGAAATTTGTCATTCCCTCGCACGTACGGCCCCTAGTCGCTGCAGCCATCCGGTCGCCTTGCTCTTCAGTCAAACTTCGCATTTTCCTCTCTCCCATGCCCATGCCCCGTGGCGTAGGGATATTTTATTTAAAAGGATCCTCATTTAATTTGAAATTAATGCATTCCGCATCCTTATCCAGTTAATCCTTGTACAAATGCACATTTGCCACCGAGCGAGGGCATCATGTTTGTGGCTGGAGAGTTTGTCAGACGGAAGCCACAGCCAGTTGTCGCCGGGAGTGGCACTGTCACTGATACACACAATCCGTTCCTCTCTCCGAATTATATGCGGTGTCAAACGGAATTTCTGATACGACACCGAACAGGGGAGCTGCTGCTCTCTCCTCGATGGGTAAAAGGAATACATGACTCGTATCAATCATTCAATGGGCAAGGGAAGGGTTTGGGGCCTGGGAGGGTTGCGACACGAGATTACGTTCGAGACAAGATGTTTGATGCAAAGAGGAGTTAACGTCTCTCTCGCTCGCTTAAGACGGAATTAATGCGAATTTGTGTGAAGGCCAGGAGACGACTGTGTGCGGGGCGGCGCGGTGGGCGGCTCATCTTGGCCAGTGTGACGGGCTTTTTGAGTGAATTCAACTCGCCTGACATGTCGTCGGGGTTATTTAATTATTTCGAACCGATAAGACATGTTTGTCGTGTTGGATTTTGACGAACATTTCAAGATTACTCGGTTGGTTGGAGGCAAGGAGAGCGATCCTAGTGCTTGTTGGGTTCTGCAGAGCCACCTGAAGGAGAAGAAGGAATCGTGTATCACAAGGAACGGGAGCCTCAGTATAGGTTCCTCTATGAAGCTAAAGGCAAATACAGGGTGTAAGCATCGAGAGAGGACGCGAGACAGGAAGGGACTATGATGTAAGCGAGAACGATCGCGAGGATTGTCTAGAGGTCCATGCATCGCCCAATGCACCTCAAAAGTGCAAAAAAAGGCATTGAGAGCGATGCATGGACGCCTAGACAATCCTCCGTTCTCGCTTGCATCATAGTCACTTCCTGTCTAGATGCTTCAGTTAAACGAGACAAACCACGAGACAAACAAAGGCTTAAGTCAAACGAGAGAGAACGCGAGAGTATCACAAACAAAGGCTTGAGTCAATCGAGAGTGAACGCGATGAGTGTCCATCTAGCGATGGATTAAGCGTTTCAACATCTCCCAGGGAACACTTAATTTTTTAAAGAACCATTTCACGATGTAAACAACGCGCGCAACCAACCATCACCATCGTCGTACAATCAAAGAAGGAAATCAAAAAAACGAAAAATTGTTGAAATTTGACATTTAGCCAAAGTACACACGTCCTTTTGAGCTCGCCCCTCGGAATGTTTGTTTGTGTTTTCTTGTTCCTCTTCCTCCTACTGTTGAAAATAATGAACTATTGTACGTATACACGGTGGGGGTCGGTGGGCGTATGGCATGCCATCCAGAACAGAAACAGGTGATACTCATTGGGACTTGGATCCCATCCAATGGTGTAGGAGCTCGTTTGAGAGGACGACTTCTAGTAAATTCAATCAATTCAGGAGCCATCAGAGCATACAGAGAGCAAACATACACTGGGGGCAAGTGGAATGATGAGGAGACCTGGCACCGGTGGCACGGGCGATGAGAAATAGAAAAAAAAAAATTGCAGGAAAAGACGACAATGGAGCAAATAAAAAAGCAAACCGATCCCAAATGAACAAACATTGCAATCAGAGTGATGTCCCGTTTCAAGTTTTTTTTTTTCTTATTCTTGAATCCCCCTCTCTGCCCTACTATTCCCGGCAAGCAGATGCCCGTCGGAATTAAATTCGTTCAATTTGTTAAATTATCAACACCCTTTCTTGAAGACAGCCAGGGTCCCTCTCTGGCCCGTCCAAAGTGGCTGATTTGGGCACACTATTCGCACGCCGCCGCATCAAATGCGTAATCAGGCACAAAGACTGCAATTCTGCGATCACAAATCTGCCGTGTTTATCCTTCACCCCAGGCGGGGGGGGTGCAAAGCCCAAGGTAATTTGATACGAAAAAAATGAGAGGAAAGAGTTGGAGAACTCTCAGAATTACCCGAATGGCACAACACCAGTTGATGAGTGCACGGGAAAAAAGACGGACGCTGTGAATGGAGGGAAACAAGACGAGAAGCAGCGCAAACTAGCAGAAATCAGTAAAATTTGATTTCCTCCGTCGAAGGCTTATACATATACTATCTCTCTCTCTCGCTTTGACTCCCTTCCCCCCCTAATTCCACGAGTATGAAAGGACCCTGGATTGGTGGATGAATGAAAAAAAAAATCAAAAAAAAATGTACAACAAATCCTTCGTCACAGTTGCAGCAGTGGCAGCGGCAGCACCACTGCCAGTAGTGGATTGGGCAGAGATGGGAAAAGAAGAAGAAGAAGATGAGAAAAAAAGGATACCAAATGCGAAAAGGATATCCAACGGATATAACAGAATGGAAATTCAATCAGCTCACTTCAGAATTATTCATAAATAAAATTAGAAGATTTCTTCATCTCTCTCTCTCTGTCTGAGGCCGAGGCTGGGGCGGAGGCTGGTGCTCTGCCTGCTTCCTGCTCCTTCGGACAGCCTGGTGTTGTCCTCTGCAGTGCAATGGCTGGCTTTGCTCACTTCGTGATACGCTGCGCTCTGTATCCTGTATTTAACTTTTATTTTCACTTAAGCCTTGCGAATAGTTGTTTCCCCTCATTTGCATGATGAATTGGGTGCGCAGTGATGATTTGTTGGCTGCTTTTTTTCCCTGTGTGTTTCGTTTTCTTTTCCTTTACCGTCATCGTCATCGTCGTCGTCCTCTGCAGGATTCTGGCATAATTCTTTTTTTTTTCCAAGAGGACAAGGTTGTCATTGGACAGAATTGTCGGGTTTTTTTCATTGCTGTGCAATGTGGGTCATTGTTGGTACTTCTTTTCATATTGAATTAGAAACTAGAACAAATTTGAAATAAAGGCCCTCGGTAGGTCCTTGCCAGCTGTAATGCTGACGTACGCAGGCAGCCCCTCAGTAACGCGCATTAATCATCAGATGGAGATGTATTTTTCAACCAAGAAATCATGGCTTATTGTTCCCATCGCCAACGGCGGCGGTGGTGGCGGCGTCTCTTGAAGGCAATAAATTTTTCATTACCCTTGGCACCGAACTATGAAGACGGCCAATTTCGAATGGCAGTGTGTACATGTGAACCAACCCAAAAATAGACTCCACTACAACACGGATCGTGGGGAGGGGGAGGGGGAGGAGGCGGCGAGAGAGAGTCAGAAATTTATGCGGTTTCCTTGCCAAAAAAGAGAACTACAAAAAATGAAGTCCTTAACGATTTGAGATAAAACACTACTCGTACGTACGTACATACGTACCTAGGTGCCGCTTGGTAAGCACAACGCAAAGGCGGACAATAATCAAGACCTGGCAAACACCGGCGCGCACTAAAAGTGCAAAATGCGATATCCACTTGGGATGTGGGACGGGGGACGTGCGGAGCGGGGTCAGGACGAAAGAAAAGAAGGCAAGTTAAGAGCGTCTCGCGATTATCAAGATTCCATAAATTGCAAACTCAGCTGACAGATGGCACCAGAGTAGTAATTAAATATTTCCGGTTGGTGTTCTCTGCTTCCCCTTCAGACGCTCAATAGGGCTTGCCCTTGTTCCACATTGTGCACGCCGCGCCGCCACCGTGGTCTCAAGTCGCCTCACGCTGGGCACATTGTTCCAATTCGAAAAGTTTAGGGATCAACCATCCAACAGCTAGCACCAGGCACCACCACCACCGACGGCCTCTGGCAGAGAAGTCGTTTGCTTATCGCCTCTGTGTAGTCCTTTGGATCTCTTTAATGTGAACACTGGTGCTGTGTTGGCTGTTGGTGGGGCGACAAGCGTAGTCAGGAAGCCGCATTGTTGTAGCTGTGCCCAGAAAGTGAGAAGAACGACTCTCGAGCGGAGTCAATTAAAATGCGTTTTAGGTCATTCGCCGCATAAATAGTTGAATGTGTGTTTGTGTGTGTGTGCGTGTGGAGAGAGAGAGAGAGAGAGAGAGAGAGAGAGGGGAACGGAGAGTAATGGAACAAAGTTTTCGGGGTGGAACAAGTGATGGGTAACTTGTGCATTATGCAGCGAAGGCGCACGAATTAATTGTGATTGCGAGTGCTTAGAGTGACGAGAGGCTCATTCAGCGCGCGTAAGAGTCTTAATTGGAGGGCAGTCTGGGGTGAGTGAGTGTTGACGTGGCGAACGTGATGGTTGTTGAATAGGCACTCTACTCTTCTGTACACCGATTTATTTTGCCCCCACCCATCCACTGGGTCGAATTCACCATCAAATCGGGCAGCAGACACGACTACCAGTGACTTATGGCAAAAGTATCTCTCAGTTTCAATCAGCTCGTGTATCAATACACAGCACCCCCATCCCGACGTACTCGTACCCGATGCCGACAATAGCCTTCAGCGTGCTAATTAGAATATCCAAAGCCATGATAATTGCTTGTAGCGAGGGCAGTTAAGATGTTGATCTCATGGCATCTACATGCCACCCCTGCTGCATGTATCCCAGTATCCCATGTCGTGGCCCCGTGTCGTTGTGCCTCCGTCCTCGTCTTGGCCTCATGTAAATGACTCGTTATATTGAATTCTATTTGAATCGCACACAACACAACTTGTTGATGATAATTATTTGCTATGCCATCCCTCTCGCCATGGCGCCCATTCGCCCCCCCAGTGAATGGAGGATGCTGCCATTCGAAACCAACAGCACTATTATTCGTTGTGCTACCACCACCCAGCCAGCCAGCCAGCCAGCCAGTCAGCCAACCGACCAACCAACCGGCCAACCAGCCAGCCAGCCATCACAGCAAGGATCATAACAAATAATTATCATCTCAGTTGAGTAAGACGTGAGACGAGCTAGTGACCAATTAATTATTTCATGTTCCTGGCATAAATCATTCAAATTTATCGATCAGAGACATGAACAGGCTGGCTACGCAGGGCGGTCGGGAGCCACAGGAATTGAGGACAACAATCGCTGAATGTCCACCCACCGAGTGGCGGGGCGGCGGCGGAGGACCATAGGAGTCACTGCTGCACACACAAAGCCCAGACCGATATCCATCTGTTGGGCAGTTCAATTATTAATTGAAGTCCTTCCGCAAAATTGTAACCGAAGCAATTACCAAATCGACCCCTGTGCCTTCGGTGTGTATGGGTGCGTGTGTCTGTTGGCATGTGTGTGTGTTGTGCTAATAAATAAGCAAAAGGATTCCTGAGGATTGTGTCACTAGTCGCCGCGGGGTGGCTTTGATTTTACAAAATTAATCACAGCAGAGGAGTGGCCAGCCAGTCAGCCAGCCACACACACACTCACGGGGTGCTGTCAAATTTCGAGGTCGCCTCGCCACAAAGAAAAGACCGCCAGTCGACGGACCCCCACCCGCAAGAGGTGGTGTGGCGCCTGGCGCCAGGCATCTGTGGCAAATATGCAATCGGGCAAATAAATTCGAAGGATGATTTATGCCGCTGCACCTGGAATTCTCTCTTGCTCTCGTTATCTCCCTCTCTCTCTCCCTCACTCAGTCGCGCTCTCCCCGTCTCTGCTGCTTGCAGTCATCTTTGCTCCTGCAGACGAAATGCGATATGCAGAGGGGGAGGGGCGGGCGCGAACACGGATTGACGACGGAGAAGAAGTGGTTTGGAGGAGCAAAGATTTATCTGCGAAACTTTCCTTGTGTTTACATCGCGCAATGGAGTCGACAAAGAAAAATCGTTCAGAAATGTTTGTCAACAGATCCTTTGATTGATGATTTGAGCGATATGTCGCGCGAGGAAGAGGATCCCGTCGGAAACCCAAACTATTGCCAGTCACAGACGACAGTCTTTTGTCTAATCACCTCCTGCGCTGCACACCGGCGAAGAGACTGACCGAAAGAGAGGTGGAGTGCTGCTGAATCGGCGAACAGACGAGTAACAGAGGGTTGACATGTGCTTTGCAGAGCTGTTACTGTGCAGTTCTGTTGCTCTCTGCAACATGTTGCGACCGATGGCGGCTGCAGTGCAGTGCGCATGTGGCAAACCAAGACTCCTCTGTGGAGTCGGCCGAGAGGGCAAACTGTGTTCAGTTGCTGCTCAAGTGCGGACTGCAACAGACGGCAGTGTCGAAGATGGGGAGGATGCTGGGACGTACGATATGCTTCCCGGAAAGCGAAGGAGGAAGTTTGACTGAACTGACGGCTGATGAGCGAGTTCATGAGAGGAACTTCTGAGATTTCCACGAACTCTCATGTCACTGGCATCAGTGCATTAGAAATCCAACTACGGGAACAGAGTTGCCATGGGGAGGTGTCCTTATAACTTGGCCGATTATTTTGAAGCCACTCTGGTGCTACAATGTGGATCAACACGCTGAATGAATGTCCTTCCTCGGAGGGTCTAGTATCCGAGTGGATCTCGAGACTGACAAGATCCATAGAATCACACAGCAGACAAGAGATGCGGCAGAACTACCGTCAAGCTGCTTATTTCTCCCAAAAGAACGCTCCTAGCTGAGCCTTCGCCTCCAAAGACATCACCGCAGCAAGCCAAACCTGATTGCACAAAAAATTTAATGGATTTAACAGAAGGAAAAACATGTCCTTCCGCGAGGCGACTTTGTCATTTCCTTGGTCCTCCTTCACATCCGCTCTTTCGCTTCCCTTTGTCTTCCCACCAACACACCACGTCACATAAACAATCCTTCAGAAAAAAAAGAAGCGAAAACAAGAGAACTTATTGTGGAACTAAGTTTTCTCTGGTATCCCTCCGTCGTCGCTCGTCGATTTTCTCCGCCGCTCCACTTCAAAAACCTACTTCCCGTCGGGTCCTCGCACTCGCCCGCCGCCGCCCTCGGTCGTGTGTGCTCGTGAATTTGTGTACATGTGCGTATGTGCTGAAGACTGCACTTTCTGACAGACATGTCAGTTCAGTTCGTTTGCTGAATACCTAACAATGTGTGCACTTTCTCGAAAGTCATCGTGTGTGCAGCGCGGCGCAGAGACCGGCCGAGGTCCTTGTCTTGGATGGTTTCTGTTGGCTGCTTATTTGCTTTTGCTTATTTTCCGGCCAAAAGACAAAGACAACGGCGAGGGACAAGACGGGCGGGAGTTTTGTTACTTTTAGTTCTGGTTCTTTGTTTCGTCGCATCGGGGTGTTGTTTTCGATTTCGGATCAGCTTTTCAACGAGTTTTGACAGGCAGGGCGACCTGCGTCCTCGATAAAGTAGTCTGACCAGAGTGGCTTGGCAGGGTGACCGGATGGGAGAGAGACGTGGACCGAGATTTTAAATGGGAGTCATGGGAGAGTCGTAGGGCTTGGCTTGCCACTGAAAGATGACAGAGTGGGTGGACATTCGAAAGACGGAGTGCACGCGGTGAGATTGGTGAAATGCCTCCCCACAGTTGGAGCAGAAAGAACGCATCGTTCGTGTTAAATATTTAATCGACTGGCGCAGTCTTGAGTGAATGTCAAGGTCCATAAGCAAACTTGAAGCAAATGTCATCACATCCCCCTCTCCACACGACTTCACCACAAAGCCGCAGTCAATCTCGTCCAGAAGCATTCGTCTCTGCCGTCTACGCTTCACACCAGTCACGGGTGAATAATGCCTTGAGCACACGCTCGCACGTTCCAAAAAAGTCTCGAAGCCACCAGCAGATGCGAAGCTAACCAATGCCTTCGAATAAATGTCGAATAAAAAATTTACATTCGCCTCAAAAGGACTTTTCCCGTAGTTCCTTCACACACTCACGTCCACATACGCTTAGCTTAGTGCGACGAGAGTGTATTTTCATCTTTCCATCGTCCACCTCGCCTCTCCATCATCCTTATTCCTGTCTGCTTCGATAAATCGTTCTCTGTAGACCGACAACGACAACGACCACGACGGCCACGACCGCATAACGACAGTGGAGAGTGGACCACCTGATGAGAATCCAATAAAATTTTATCCGAAAACTACCGAGGAGACCTAAGGTCACACAAGTCTTCTTACGCCTCACGGCGGCAGCCCCACCACGGTGGGGTGTATGAGGCCGGTGAGTGAGCGTGTGCGAGGCGGGAGGGGGAGGGAGTGTACATATGACGGGTGTGATCGGAATTATCGAATGGGTAACACATTTGATTCATTTGTCCTGCTGAATGGAGAGGCTGGCTGTCGGCTACAGGGGGAGTTGATTTTTCAACTTTCTCGCTTCCTCCCTTGCCATGCCCATCCCCCATCCATGCGCCTTGGTGGTGATTCCGAAGGAATTCCGGTCACATCCGTGGACACTAATGAGGAGTCAAGGTACTGAAAGTTGATTCAGATGCTACTCTACTACTACTGGTGCTGTGACTGCTGCTGCTGCTGGTGGTTCTGCTGTGTAGATGATGCCACAAGCGTTTAGTCCCCATTATTGGGTGGTGGCACACACGAGTTTGTGTGCAGCCTAGGGCGTGGTGCAGCAGAGAAAATAGATTGCGGTACAATCTCTAAATTGGTCTTCAATATCCTGCTTGAAATGACGACGAGGACGACGAGAAAAAAAAAATGGAAAAAAATTGCAAAAAAAAACTCAAACAACACACCGAAGGGACAGCTTTGGAATTTGGAGAAAACGATGGAATGCAATGCAATGCAAGGCAAAAAAGACCGATGATCAAGGAAATGAGTTCCAGAGTGTGATTGCAATAGAAGGCAGCTGGGAGTTGCTCATGGGGCTGCTATTTTCCTCTCGAACAACACCGCTTCCTCGGCAATGACACTCTGCATCAGTAAATTGCAACAATTTCCGCTTGATTATGTCCTCGGCCCAAGTTGGAAAAAATTCACCTGTCCCCTCGCGCGGAGTCGGAAATAATTTACACAATTTTCCACAAAGCCTTCCGCAACAGACCCACTCCTGAACCCGTCTCACGCCCTTTGCTGCTGCTGCATTCAATGGAAATTAAAAACTTTTGCGAGCCAAACAGGAAACTTTGCATACAAAGAAGCGCGGTGGATCCCCACGCGGACAGAGAATAGCCAACCTTCATCCGGCTTCCTTTTCCACTCCTACTACTGCACACACAAAGCAACAAAAAACGGGCTCCCTCTTCCGCGCCCTTGGTTTACCTTTTTCCATTTCTTAATTAATGAGAATATTTCGTAAATCGAAATAACATACCTAATAACGGGAATTGAATAGGAAGCGAACGGATACCGAGGAGATATTCAGCAGATAGACCGAATTTCCTTCAAGTTTGTTCGTTCATTTTTTTTTCCGATTTTTTGTGTACGACTTGCCAATTGCAGGAGAAACTTCAGAGCAACTTCAGCAGCAGAGTACGGAGGAGCGCAGCGCAGCGGAGCAAGCACTCATCCAAAACAGTCCGGGGGATCCAAGACTAATGCTTGCCTGCTTGCTGGTGTCTCGGTGTCCGGTGTCCGATCAGACCGCCAGACCAGACCGAACGACCAGACCCCGACCGCCCGACCAACAAGCACACACAATGAGCAGAAAAATTTTCTACCAATCTCATAAATATTTATGGAATAATTTCAGTTCGTTGAATCGAAATCAAAAACTCAATACATTCTCCACCCTTCACCCTCCACCCCACCGATGGCACCAAAAACATCTTCACTCACACTGGCTGCGACGTCGCCGCAAACGGCCAGTACACATTGGCTTTCTTAGTGGTGTCCGCTGCCGACAGAGTTTACAAGTTAACCCCTTCGTAGGGCGGCCGGCAGCTGAACGGAACACAGAACGAGTGGGAAGATAGTTGGCTAGTCGGTAATACTAATAGGATTGCTTTTGAAAAGGCGCTCCCTCCCTTGATGTCGATATAATATTTTATCTTCACCTCAAGTGCGATCGCTGTGGTGTGCGTTCGAGAGTTTTGCAGGCTTTAACACGCCGACTTGACATTCATTGCACAAGGCACATCTTCTTCGACCTACTGGGCGACTGTAATTGGATTTCATTGGCAGCACAGGACATGTGCCCCATTTCCGGTCGGACGACGACAAGTTACGCAGGAGGTGTCGCAACCCAGGCACTCCTCCATTATTCAATCGCTTCCTTTAGCATCAGCGTCAGAGCAGAACAAATCTTTGATCTCAATCGGGCTACTCTCGCGCCCACCACTATCACCAGTCACCACACCACGCAATGAACAAGGTCATCAACTCTTTCGAAAGGATTCCCTCAGCTGGGACATGGAAGTTCTCGGAGCATATTGGCAAACTTATCGAAACATCCATCCATCAAAATTCCATGAAATCAAGTCAATATGTTGCCAAAATGAACATGAAAACTTTTTTGATTTTTTGAAAGACACCAAGCGCCTCCTTTTCGCACACACACTCAAACACACACCAGCAGGCACCCATCATCGCTCGGAGAGGCGCTGCTTATGGCCTCGTCGATGTGTGAGTGCGAGAGGAGTTTGTGGTGAAACACATGTTTATGGATCCCTTTAGGTGGGAAATGTGCACGATCCCGTGGGTGGAATAAAAGAAACGAGGATTTAATGGCTGCCCCCACTCACACACATCAGAGCTAAGAGCACTCAAGCACAAGTTTCGCCCTTAATAAGCGAAAGGAGTAAAGTGATGGCTGGATGAGTGGCGGAAACTTTTGTCTAGAAGGATTTACACTTAACTCTCGGGCCAAGCCACTGCGCGCGTATATGAATTATTGCCACGCTCTCTTAATGAATCGAATCATCTCACTTGGCGAGTCCAACGGCGATTCTAATCAAAACTTTTCAAGAATTCCGATGCCGGTGGTCGTGGTGGTGGTGGTGGTGGTCATCGGCCGCTTAAAGGCTTGCATTTGTTTTGCTTTGCTCTTCTCGTTGAAGAGTACATTATTTCGATGCAAATGACTGTGACTCCCCGCCGTCCCATCCGACTGTTCCTCCTCACTGAGCAGCGCGCAGCCCGACACAACTACATGCGGGAAGTAAACAAAGTTTTTCTTGTACCGTCTGTGTTCGATTAGCGTACGGTTCAGTGGGTGAAAAGAATTGACCTTGCATGATGGAGTTCACGAAAAAAAAAAGAGCAGCGGAGACAGCGAGGGTAAGCCAACAGGATACAGCAGGCGCACACACAAAGTTTTGATTCCATTCGCAGACAGCCACAAGCACATTGTCGGGCTCATTTGCAAATTACAAAATGCTCAGCTCCGGAGCGGGTATTTAATGACAGTTGCAACTGCACGACAATGGCTTGTGTCTGCGTGCCCTGACGAGTGCCGCGGAAGGGTTTAATATTAAAGTCGTAAATTCCGCCCCGGATCTGGTGACTAATTGGAGGGGTTTGTGGGATTAGGTGGCGTTTCAAAGAAAGGAACACACACCGGTGTGGTCACTGGTCGATCCAGGCTCAGTTGATTCCCTTTTTGACACACGCTCTCTGACGCACAGAGCCCAATCCCCCCTTTGACTTGCCATTCATGCCTCGACTTGTGACTTGTTTCTTAAGCAGCCACAGCCAGGGTGCCAGGGCGATGGCAGGCAGTTGTAAACTAACCAATTATGATGTCAACTTGGAGATTGCAAAAACTTCCCTCCCCCGCCCCCCGGCCACCGCCCCAGCTCTAGTCATCATTTTTGAAATCATGTCAATAAATCTGTTCTTGAATAATTCCAAATAGAAAACCGAGATGCAGACCGGCACAACAGATAGGATGCAAAGGTATCGCCCATGACGATGGTGCAGTGTTGTTGTGTGTATACCCGCTGCACCTGGCTGGAGTGGAGTGCTATCCGAGAGGAAATTCCAAAAGGATGATCGACAGACGGGCGGACGAACCGACGAACGACGAACGACGAACGACGAACGAACGAAATGAAACGAAACCCCTGAATAATGATTTTCATCACAGAGTCTTATTCTCGGCAGGGACCCGTGCCATGTGCCGTGCTGTGCCGCTCATTCACTAGAAAAGGGACGAAGATTCACAGGGAAAAGGGAAAAAAAAAACTTTTTGCTCAGCTGAATGAGAGAGAATGGTGGTTGGTTTCTGGGTTTCTGAAGGAATGCAACGCTAACAAGCACTTAGAGATTGTATCCTCCAAAACTTTTCCGCACCCACCCCGCTCCCCTGCCGCCCTTTTCCCAATACAACTTCATTGAATGTGTGTCTGTGACTGGGTGTGTGTGTGTGTGTGCGAGAGTGAGTGCAGAACATGTAAGAAGAAAAGATAGAAACATTTTCTGTTTTTTTTTTTCGTGTCAATCGACATGGCCAAAACCATGAAAATTAAAGTAGAAGCAGCAGAAAGTATGAAGGATAAAGGATAACGGATAAAAAGTCTAATGCCGCTGGAAGTATCCTTGAAAAATACAGAAACTTGTCGATGGGGCCAAGCAGGCGGCGAGGCAGTGGATGTACACTGAGAGGGCGTGAGAGAGGAGCAGGGGGGATTTGAAACCAGAAAAGAAAAGCATAAAGGGATTTACCGTAATACTACTAAATAAACCAACACTTAAGGTTGAGTGGCTTGTGGTAAGGTTGTGTGCCCTTGTCTCTACTCTCTCTCTCTCTCTCACCTCGGAGCCCCACCGGCTCCCAGCCCCCCTCTCAAGTCGCATCAGAAATATGAGTCCTCTGACTATGACTACGACTACGACTAGGACGACTAGGACGACTAGGACTGCATCCACATCAGCATCGTCGTCCACCACCAGAGTGTCGTTGACTAGTGTTTAAGGGGGTATACCCCCTCCCCCTACGTGTATGTGTGTCCCAGAGTGTTATCAAATCCTGCAGGGTGTTGAAGTTAACATTTTATATCGCAGCCACCGTACGGTACACGTTCAAATCTCATGCGAATTATGTACCACCCCACAAACTGAGACGAGGAGTGAGCCAAGAGCGAAAACTTTTGAAAGGGATTTCTTCAATGGACACAAGTACCTCATTATACGGGGAGTTCCAGATTTTACACGCCTCACGTCGAAGGTGCTTCATATTTCGGGCTGTCACTCCGACTGGTGGGGCGCCGATAAAAAGTGTTAACGGACTTACAGCGAGTGCAACTTCAGAACTGTGGTCTTTACCCGATTTTGTTCGCGCACCGGGATTAGATAACTTCTTGAATGGCATTCAGACTTTCTCAAGTGTGATGTGTGATGAATTAAGCACGGTCCCAATTTGAAACATGAAGGGGTGGATGGTTTATTTGTTCATCTGCCGACATCGACCGCGAAGTAGGCCAAACAAACATGAACCCCCTTCGGCGGCAAAATCAAATCGATCACAATTCGATGCGAAAACAAACTTCTGCTCAGTCAATAGCACGGCTCTGCATCCACATACCAGGCCAGGCCATTGATTGATGTCCCAGTGACACGGCAAACTGTTTATAATGCCCATTATGATTCGCACACATCCGCCCCAACAGGTGGTGGCCAGCGGCATTCATCCCAAGCGGCTGGCAAACATCGAATGGATGTGTATCAAAAAGCCCGAACAAATAACACACTTCGGGCGGACCGCCCTAACTAGCGGGGAGCTGGCCACCCACCTCTGATCGATTCGATAATCTCGGCCCATGCTGAGTGGCAAATTAATCAAATTCAATCGAACACTCAACCACCCACCCCACTCGGTGCCTTTGTGACCACCTGGAGAGTGGCCATGGTGACGGGAAGATTTACCATATCTGCATGTACCTGCCTTACTTAAACTTCGGTTGACCGGTCTCTGCCGGCAGTGCGGTAGCAACGAAAACAACAACAACAACAGCACCAGCAGCAGCAGCAGCAGAAACGGCAGGAATAACAATGGTAAACATATGATGTTTTCGCAATGGCATCGGTCACCATAAACAATAAATCACTTTTGAGCCTTCTCAACGCTCGTCATTCACCCTGACGGCAGCAACACATCACACAAGAATAACGCAATTATCAAAACAATAATAAACAGCAACAACAATGGCTCACCATCCCCACCAACAGTAGGAGCCGAGCCAGCACCAGCACCGGCACCAGCAGTGGCAGGAGCAACAATAGGCAGGCAAGTCTGCTCAGGGTGTGGCAGAAACAAAGCGCAAAAAAAGAACGACTGTCGTTGGCCTGGTGGCGGCGGAAGCTGGGGTGGTGGGCAAGTGGAATGAGGTCCTTACAAGCTCATTTAATTGATTGTTTAAACCAATGTTAACGGCATTAAGTTGTAGGGCTTTTATTGTTGAAATTTCGATGGAAATGGGATTTGGTGTTTTGTTCGATCCCATCGGTCGTTAGGAGTGCCCCCTCTGGCCGGTTTACTCTTTTGTTCATCACGGACGGGGAGTGGTGAGATTATTATTCTCTCATTCACCATCTCCCCAGACGCGACACCAATTAGGCAAACGACTTAGAATTATCATCAATTGATGATGAATGTGGGCACGACGACTGGCAGTGGTGGCACCTGGCGACTGGTCTTACGGGGCATTAAACCACCCAAATGAGACATCACACGAATAATTAGCAGCAAGTGTCCTGACATTCGCCCCTTCAACAAAGCCATTCACCTCCTTTGGAATCAGTGTTTTTCCAGCTTTTTCCAGCTGCCCACAGCAGACATCGACAACAACGGCAGAACTTCAAGCTCACCGCACTTCACAAAACTAATTCGGCACGAAATCAAAGCGAAACGTTTAAAGAGCACCCCCTCCCTATGCCATTCGCCCGCAACATTCAAATAGGCTGCCACAGTGGCAGGCCTGGGCATCCTGTTTGATTAAAAGATAAATTAGTAAAGGATTTTGGTCAATTTCCCAAAAGCCAAAAGCTATCCTCATATCGTCGACCGACCAAAGACCATGATCACTGAAACGCAAAGTAAACATTTTCTCTCGCAACCCTTTCCGCTATGATGCGGCGCAAGGACACCGGCACACCGACACACAGGCACAGTGCTCGATCCCCAGCCGTAGCCGGATAGCCAGAGCCACAGTCAGAGTCAGTGCCAGAGTCAGAGTCAGAGCAGCCCACCCGAAAGGTAGGCAAGTCGTTAATTGAGGCAGGCATTTTGAGAAATCGTTTATGCCGCTCATACACACAGATACATTACTTCCGCATCGATTGAGTGATTTTCCAGCCCACCTCCCGTGCGCACATAGTACATATCGCCGGCCTGAGGTTGCCGACTGACGGCTTGTTCGGGGAGGGCGGCGGTGTGTGCAGCATCATTGCCACAATAAAATAACATTTCATCGGAAGCCTGCATGTGTCAGGTGAATTCGGTTCAGTTTGCCGGACGGAGACGTGCTGGTGTGCTGCTTGCTCAGTTGGTCCGTCCGTCGCTCGGTCGGTTGGTTGGTTTGAGTCAATCTCGGCTGGGAGTCGGGGAATTAATAATTTCATAAATGGAATTTACATATCTCTGCTTGAGTGGGATGATATACTCGAATTGAGAGCTGCTCCTCTGATTCTGATGCTTCGCGCTGTGTTCCGACAAGGAGCAGGGTTGAGGGCGTGATGCGCCTCGGCCTCCTTTCCTGGTCTATTATTTCAGCCAGTTGACCAGTTCGGGAAGTTCCCACACCGTCGGCGACACACAATCTAATTGAATTCACACGTCAATTTCCGGCGATACAAGGAACAACATTGGATTGCGTCAGGCACACCCGCGCGTTCTGTGGAATTTTTATTGAACAATGAACTGAGAGCTGAGAACTGAGAACTGAGAACCAAAAGTCAATTTCCCTCATTCCGCACGAGGCCGCTTTTATTAGCTAACAAGTGTCGCATTTGAATTCCCATGTCCGACCGAGAATTCCAATTTAAACCCAGCCATCTGCCCGTGGGAGGGGCGCTGGAAGCAGTCAGTGACATTATAGCCAATATGTATGTAGGAATGCCTGCGAGACAGATTTTTTCGCAAGCGACCGTGCCAAAATTAACTACCATAATGAGCAAGGACTCAGAGGACAACCAGCCACGCACTCTGCACCCCGCTCACCCCGTCCCACATCCGGCACCACGCTCAGCTCAACAACAGCCTCATCTAACAAAAGATTCAATTCAATTGCGTGAAAAACATTTACGACGAGCTGCAAACTGACTGACTGAACCGAACTGAACCTTAGTCATAGATACAGCCCCCCCCCCCCCCCTCTCTGTCACCCACACCACGACCACCCAGAATTTATTGTGCAGAAAATCACATGGCTGTTGGCTGTGGCACAGCAACAACGACAACAAAATGTGGAATGATGCGGAATATAACACCTCTGTAAGATGTCTTCCGGCGGAGGGTTGGATTTGCCTGAATGGGCCGGCGTGGGGGTGCAGCAGCAGTAGCCGCCCGCCATATGAGGAATCGTTCGCCGCTATAAAAGGGGATGAAAGGCGCCGCGGTGTCGCCGAAGTTACGTCTCGCAATAAATTTACTGAAAAGTAGGAAATTTCTTCGTTTCTCCCCCACCCTTCGCTGCTCATTCTGATTTTTTGCTTTCCTTTCGTTTCGTTTCGGTTCGGTCGTACGTTTTACATTCACGGCCACCTTTGGATGCTGAACTTCCGCGAGCAACCGGAAAATTCGATTTTTCTGTTGTTTTCCTCGAGATGAAGTCGTGTGGCAGGACCAGAATAGTACACCCCACCCCAGAAGAGCACAGTGGCTCTTGTCGGCGCTCTGGTCCAGCGGTGTGTATGTGGATGCCAATGGGAGTGGATCACGTGAGGATCGCTCAAGATCAACTGCACCTTGTGTGGATGCCTGCCTTCCTCCGAGAGCACTGCCTTGGCAGCCCCTTGCAGACACCACTGCCGGCACTATTGACGGGGCGAAAACTTTTAAAAATAACTTTCGCAGAGCCGGGGGTGTGGCGCTGGGGGGCAACACACACAATGTGGGGGTTATGTTTGGTGCACAATTTATATACTTGCCCGATAAGCATCGAATGTGTGCTCTAATGGACATGTTTGTGCATTTGTTTTGGCTAGGGCCACGCTGGGAAGCCCAAGACGAACTGTGTGGCATGGCCACCACACAACCACCACCACCACCACCACCACCACTAGCAGCAGCAGCAGCAGCAGGATGCTTAATCCCCAAGGCGACTAAAAAGTTTACTTTATTGGTTCATGACGATGCAAAATCGATCAGCACAACAGTTTTGATTGCCACCCGTGAAAGTTTGCCCGAATGGGCCAAAATGTAATTTCACACCATAGCCACGCCGCCATGGCAGGAGGGACAGAGCTGAGAACTGTGAACTGAGGACATGCACCGGCTTCTGCCTTGGCGCAAAATTTCATTTAAAAGTCGTAACAACAATCTGCGTTCGGTCTTGTCATCAACTTACGTATAGTTGCGCTGTTGGTCAGCTGCTAGTTGAAAGTAAACTTTCTTCGTTTGACCTTTCCCAAGTTGTCCCATCTTGAAAGGGCTCGGCTCCGTCGTCGATGGCGACGATTTTTCAAGAGAAAATTCAATTAGGCCCGAAAGGATAAACTTTTAACGAACAAAATCCACCGAATGTGACACACGGACACAGTCGCTCCCCGAGCAGTAGTGGTTGCCTAATGTCCTCGACGTCCGGATGTTGTCAATCGGTCGCTGATGATGATGGACAAATGGTGTGTCGCTGCGGATAGATGGTGAGCTACTCTTGCGGACAAGTTGAAACTTTGTGTGTCACACAAATCGCCAGCGTGATCCCAAATCACAGTAACGATTACCACATCAGCAGCGGCAGCACCGGCCGCCCATGAAAAACAAGAGAAAAAGTGGCAAAAAGATTCCCGTATGTGCGCAGCGTGTGCGGATGGCCACGAATCGAATCTCTGCGAATCTCATCAATTTTATTCGATTTTGTTTTCGGCGAGGCCGGCCGGTGGGTGGCCAGCCGTCGGTGACTTCTATTGGCTGTGTGTTCTCTGGCTTTTTGGGGGGTTACGTTGTGCGCCTAATGGTCGGCCGAGTGGCTATTCAGGCTGTCGAGCGGATATGGTTCGCCCGGCCTGACGAGAGGATTATCGGGGATATCGCTTCATGAAGTTAAGCCACATAAAAACTGCTCCGATGTGTCGGGGGTAATGCCGTGGTGGTTATCTGCACACAGATTGAAAGGATTTGGTGTGACGTGCCGAGTGACGGCAGCCATGACTTGATTTGAATGTCAAAGGGAGGCGGCCGACAGCTGTGAGCCTACTGGGTGGTTCCTTAATCACACCTTGTCATGACACAAAACCGCCTGCCGCCCATGCCGCCGAAACCAATCAAGTGTCTCTCAGCAGCACATGCAGACAATAAAACATCATCTAGTCATAAATCCCATCCACGGCCCCCGCTTAACACAGCCATGTCTGTACTTTCACGACTGATCCTTCAAGGAACCAAAAACTCCTTAATCATCATAAAATCTCGGCTCCTTTGGTGCCGGAGTCGGCGGCGGAAGGGACAAACGCGAAGAGGAAAAATCCACGACAGGATATCAAATGAGAACGTTGAATAAAGAGGAACACCTCAACTGTGTAATTGAGGTCAATTAATTGCCACGCTCCAACTGGCGTCGTCGGTGCTGGTGAGAAGCTGAGAAGCCGAGAAGTGATTCGAAACCCAAGTCTAGGAGTGAAATCAATTAATCGTGCAGAGGTTCATGCCCGGCCATGGTCTTGGGGTAAATCACTTTCCTCTGATTAACGGCTTGCAATTGAACGTGGGGACCTGCGTCCAGACTCCAGGCAGAGTGCAGCACCACCGCAAATTTAAGAGAGTCCTTCCGTGTGTGTGGAGCTTTTTCGAGATGATTCCCCTCAGAATATCGGGAAATCTCTGGGCTGGGGAAATGCGACTGCTTTCCCCTGACGCGCGAGAGAGAGAGGCACTTTATCGAGAGTGTTGCCGAAAAAGCTCTCGAAAGAGTCAGTTGATGTTGAGATGTCAAGTGGTTAGGGCGGAGTTTTCGCCGGATCTATGTGCTTCCTGAGGGAGGGTGCTTCCATAAATAATTCGAAGGATGTGCTGAGATTGATTGAGTGCTGAGTGATTACTTGATTGAATCGATTCGCTGCAGATGCTGGAATGATTTTTGTTAATTTTCAACAAGCACGGGGAGTGGGGACGGATAGGGAAGACATTTATAAGAAAAATCATTCAAGGCGAAGTAGCAGCAGAGAAAGCAAGAAATGTGAGTGAATAGGAGGACATTTAGGCACGAGGCGTGAGAGAAACATGAACACATGTTCGATGCTAATGCTGAGTCGGTTTAGCGAACAAAACTACTGATTTTCTTAACCAGCAACGTCTCTGCACAAGTGATAGATCAGCTAGATTCATTGACGAGTGAATTTGTTTCAGCTTAAATCAGTTGGCCATGCTCTGGTCTGTGCACTGAACTTTGCCGGTTTGGGAACATTTAGAGAAGAAGATGTGCGTTAGACTTTGCCAATAAAGCTTAGACCACCAGGTCTTTTTGCCTGGATTTCAGTTTGCTGAACCAAGGAAGGGAAACCGACTGATATAATGCTTATGGTCATTTCACATAATCGTGGAGATCTAGTTGTGCTGACTGCATAAAATATTGAATCAAATACCAATCACGTCTCGGACTCAAACACGCCGTCCCCCTTTGGGCGTGTCAAACTCCAAGATATGCTGGTATAATCTTCAATCACAGACAACTAAGCAAGCCCACTAGATTGATAAACCTGAAGCTATCAGGCCGAAAATGGATTTTAGTCGCCTCTTACGACAGGCATGCCTTACCTCGGGTATATTCTAACCCCTACCCGAAGGGGGACATGTGTGCAATCAGACTCAGATTTCGAATTTTGAGGAAGGAGTCTGGGAGTCTCAATCGTCAACCGATGACGCACCTAAATGGATATCAACCACAGACAACTTTGGAGGCTTAAGACTGTGTCAACTGGAGATGATTGTTTTTTGAGGGCCAAGTTAGCGTCATCAGACGGGAAGTCTTCAGAAACCAGGACAAGTCTTTCGATTCATAGAAATATGTTTCCGTTCCACCTTAAGATCTTCGCATCATTCTCCAATGTTCGCCATACATCTTGTGTGCTGTTTTTCTAGGCCAACACGTCCTCTGTCGCCTGGAATTGCAAGGCTGGCTGTCCACGGCCGTATTCGTCGACGAATGGTAGTGCACATGGCCTGACCCGGCGATCGTTAAAGATACCATGACGAGCGATCTGTCTGTAATATGAGCGATCACCACTCCCATGAGGAATCTTCCTATGAACGAGCCTTGTTTCTTCACCCAATCGTGTCTTTAACGAAGACCTGGCCAGGAGATTGCCTACCATGCAATGCAAAACGAAAGGCAGCAAGAGACGTGACCAGCCAGAGTGATGCTGACTGGAACGAACGGGCCTCACCTCCTGCTCAGTTTCGAAGAACCCCGCTCGAACTTTGCCTCCTTCATATCTTGCAGCATCTCGCCACCTACTATTAGTGTTAAAAATTCTACACAGAACCGGGAATGGCTACACAGCCAACAAGCCATTCCCTTTACCGTGCTTCATCACTAGCCCCCCCACCACCTTACATGACCAGCTTCCACCTTGATCCCCTCAGTTCATCACGCCTGACGTCAGTCACCCGAGACTGAGTGATAAGCACCTGCCTAAATGAATTACTCATTGCATTCCCACACCTTCCGTACGCAGGTTAACTATCCCACAAAACACCAATTAGGTCCCATTAAAGTGAGAACCCCAGTCGCCCCCGTGTAGAATTTGTCACATGGTCTACCTCAAGCCGAGTGGCTTCCCCTTACCAGGCGAGGCAGCGGGTACGTACAGCAAGGCAATTTCCTGCACAGATATCCTGCGGCATTTAAATCTTTCTCACCAACCCCCTCACACATGACCCAGTCTTCCTCCACAGCCACATCCAACCCGTCGCTTCGTGTATTTTCACTTTCTAAGCTGAACCATATGTACGGTCCCCGTCGTTTGTTCTCATTTCAGCTGCTCTGTTTGTTTTGGTTTCTTGCCGAGCGCTCTCGACTCGACGGCATTCCACGCGTTCACAGCAAATCGGTGTTAAAATTTTCCGAAATTCTACCAGATAGTGGAGGTGAAACTTATTCAACGCATAATCGACTTTAAAATTGCCCAGGCGATGGCAGAGGGGAGCGACGCAGCGCCGTGACAACTAATGTACACGGGATACAGTATACATGGCCTGCGGTGGGAAGGACGTGGAGAGAGATGAGAATTGAAAGGACTCTAGGCTAATCCAAGTTTTGTTTCTGCGGTGAACCCCAATTTGGTTAGTTTCCATCCCCCATTCTGCTCGGCGACACACATAGTTCATCAAGTGGGTCCTGGAGTTGGTTGTGGGCAGAGGGAGGGAGGGGGAGAGGGATTATAGGACGGATATGGAAGAAGGTTAGTTTTCAACTTGTGGAATATGGTGATTAACATGATTGGATGGCAAGTCGTGTCGATGACGTAATTTTAGTTTGATGTGGTTTCGTTGCAGCAGAAGGGACATTCTCCGAGAGGCTGACTCATCATCATTCCTCGGCGAATGTGTGCCGCCACACTGAAAGGTTGCCGTAATTAATTTACCATCATCGATGGCTTATAAAGTTGGCCAATTACAAGCTCAAACTTAATCACCACTAATTATCGCTCCTAATTGGCCCTGAACGGGTACCATAATCACTTCCGGTGAGCACTGTGCCACCGAGGAACGTTTATCTCCTCGTAGCACACCACACGGCAGACGGATCCAGGTGGAAGCACCGAAGGAAGACATCAATTTTGAATCCCCACCTCCGCCTGCACGGATGGCAAACAATTAACGAAAGCACAGTCACCCACATCTGCACACAGGAGGGCGCAAAAAAAGGACACGAATTCCAATTGACAATTTATGTGTCGAAAGGAAACGACGACGAGCCACCAGTGCAGAGGGATAGAAAAATTGTGCAAAAAAAAAAAGTGTGAAAAAGGAGAAAAAACACATTTTTTAATCAAATCATGCCGAAGCCCTTCCGGAGGTACCTAGTACACAGGAACTGCAGCAGCAGTGTACCGGAATTAGAGTTGCTTCGAGGATGAATGTCTATGACGACGATGATGATGGGCCATCATGACCTGCCGAGCCAGTGCGGCAATCAATTCATGGCGAAAGAGATACACTGGACACGGGTGTGTGAGTGCGAGTGTGAGTGGAGGACGTGTGTGCAGCCGCCATTGTGGGTCATAGACCGCCCATCCATCCATCCATTGAGAGTGCCGATTTCGGTATTATCGAATCGAAACGAAGCTGTTTAGGTCCTCGTTCTTGCAGAAAACTTCGAAGCAGTCTCTGCTTTGGTTGGCGTCATTAGATGCGCCCGGCTCTGTGGCTCGAAAATGAATTCTGTTCGTGCAATTAGCCATCAACACTGCCGTGGAATGCATCGCACATCGCACTTGAATTATAGACTCGCTCAGACTCCGTCCAAAGGGACCGGCCACATCGTTAGCTCCTGTCGATGCCAATCGGCGGAGGGATGGCGTGGGGGAACAAAATGAGTTTTATGGCAGTCCGCAGAGCCCTCGGGTGGAATTTTCGATTCTTTCTTCTTTCTGCATCTCTGATGGCGGTTCGGGTCGCTTTTGGTAAAGTGCTGGTGACTGGTGAGTGAGTGTGCCGAGTAGCGAGTGGCGAGTGGCTTTTCCGAAGCGAATTTTATCTAAATTGCTCACGTCCGCTTATATTGCTAATCCCTGACTGTTTCGGCTGTGTGTGTGTGTATTCGTTTGGTATGCAACTGCATCCTCTCCCCACAACCCCCCACCCTTGGCTGGGCTAACATCACACAATAATCCCTAACCGCAAGCCCGTGCCGTCGTGTGTGTGGCTGTGAATCTGTTTATCTGTGTTCTCGCAGGGCAGCGGATGTCTACATCCACAGACAGATACCGAGAGATGAAGCTTGTCCGCAAATTGACACACACAGAGAATCACACAGTGCGAGAGGGAGGGGAGCAGTGCTGGGCAACGAACAACGAGAAACATGTGTTAAAAAATTTAAACACTATCCTTTGCGGCCCCGGGACTTAATGGCAGCAGCGTACCATCATTGGATGATGCAGCTAGGAGTTGCTGCAGCAAGCACATAATGATACCGGGGGGCCTTCCCCCGGCCATCTCTGCTTGCTGGATGCGATGCTGCTGTCGCTGTCGATGTCGACGTGGATAGCTGGTAGCTGGTGGCTGGTGGCTGGTGGCTGGGCAAAGGGAAACTAGAAATGTGAAAAATTGGACGGGTGGTCGTGGTGGTGGTGATGGGGACGGTTTCGTACAACAATTTCTAATGAACTTGATTGTTTCCTCTTGTGGTTGCCAGCACCTCTAACCCTCCAATTTGCTCTGTTCTCTGTGTGCTCCTGTGTGCACTCGGTAATGATGATTATGATCTGTAACGCCACGCGGTGGTGGTGGTGTTTTTTTGGGGGTTCATTACTTATTTGTCTTGTTATTGGAACTTGATTGGATGTTAATTTTTATTATTCTTCACATTCCGGATCAATGATCATCTCCGAGGCAGACATTCCTTGACGTTTCCAGCCATCTGGATAGCCTCGTGACCCACAGATTGATAAATCAAAACATGCACAGATCTCTATCTCTCGCTCTGCATTGGGACGTGTCCGACACAAAATTATGTCACAAATTTGTCTACACTTTGGCAGGTTGCATCGTAAATTATCCCCCAGGGCAGCAGCTATTCAGAAGTTTCCAGATGCCAGCCCTCCCCGGTGTATCTGTGTTCTCTGAGCATCAAATGGCATTCAAAATGACTGTAATTTTGAAAACACTCTCTCTCACACACTCACACACACCAGCCCGTCTGCCCCCATGCAATCCTAGACTTTGCAGCTTCAACAATTGCACTTGATTAAATATCAACACCTCCCCCATCAAAACAATGCTCGGACTTCCTTAAGCCCGTCCCATCATCCTCCGTTCTGTCCCAGGCCCTGCGTCCATTAAGGAAAACTCCGTCGTCCGGGGTACGACTTTTGAACAACCGACAGCCGACAACCATCTAGTCGGTAGCTGGACTTCTGTCGGACATAATGCCCATTTGTGCTGAGTATCCTCTTTTGTCCGAGTGTTTCCGCCCGTGTGTGTGGGGGAAACATATGCTCACTCGATTTGTTATTCAATTCGAAAATCCTTGTATTATCTACGAGTTGCTTGTAGTTCTTGTGTGTTGACTTCAAATGCACAGTCTCGGGCATTTTGCTGAAGCTTCCCGAGCGGAGATAGAGAGAGATACATAAATTAGATAAAAGGCCAACATTCGTCTAAGTTGACCGAAAAAACCACCCTTTTCGGGGATGGATGTCCTACTGGGGCTAGTCCGAGTCGTCGTGTGTGTTGTTGGGAGTTGTCGTGTTTTTTTTTTTTTTGCCTCACCGGTGTCCTTGTTGCTCTTTTCTTTGAGCGAACGATGAAAGGACTGACGACGACGACTGACTCCCCGTGTGTGTTTGTGTGGTGCACACGCCCTTTGAATTACTGCAGAAGTGGCTAGTGACTGACACACGTCTTCTTGCAAGGAGTTGTGTTCAGTTCAAGTTGAAGTTTCCTTTCTCCTACTCCTCCAGCGGGAGGAAAGAAAGAAACAAACTTTCTCGTGTGCTCTTTGAGATTTAGCTGAGAGATTGTTATTAGAGTTGCTAATGCATTCCGTCCAATTGAATTATTGCAAGCAGCAGCAGGAGCGGTGCATGGATAACCATCTCGTGTATGCGTTCGTTCATCGGTTCGTTGGCTGGTCGTGTTTTGTTTACTCGTACTCGAGTAATTCGTCCTTTATCCGTTTTGCTTGCTTGCTTGCTTTATCCCTTTGGTTTTAGTTACATCGTACTTGGCGTGCAAATCGAATGTGAGTCGTTTTTACGTTTTACGTCGCTTCCCGGGCCACCCCTATAAATTTGTCCTCTGGTGCATGTTGTTACGTTTAGGGGTGGCACACAAGAAAGGGAACAGAAAAAAAAACAGGGAACTCCAAGGGTAAACAAAAAACAACAAGTCGACGGATACGAAAGAAACATATCGTAGCTAGTGAAGTGGGAGTGGAAGTAGAAGTAGAAGTGGAAGTGGAAGTAAATCACCATAAAAGGATATTCACTGAATCGGTTTGGATTTGCCTGGGTAATCTGTCAACCAAGAAATTCCGATTCCTGTTTGTGTTTTCGCTCCTTCTGTTTTTTTTTTTGCTTCAGCTTAGCTTAGATCCTTTAACAAATCGTTTTCGGGATTTTGCGGGAAATTATCGGAGCCACGGAGGGATCCAACCGAGTGATATGGAATCAGAGGACAAGTGAAACAAATTCGCACTTGGGCGGGGTGTGGATGGGCTTGGTTTGCCCTGTGCGCGGGGGATTTGATGCGTGACGGTTGGCAGGCAAGATCTGGAAAAAGGAACGACCAAGTGATCGCCGACAATAGACAACTTGATCTAAGTGACACAAGTCCGCTCGACACATCAGATAACCCCCAACACGCTCACTACTTACCTCAAATCCTCCACCCCTCAGATCGAAGCGAACAAAAAAACGTTACGTATACGCCCCTCAAAACAAGCAAATCACTTCCTATTCTCCAACGACTAGTGCTCACCCCTCCCCACTCATGGCTGCGTCTGTGTGGGATTCATAGGAAGACACAACCAATAGACGTCATCCCTCCTCAAGCGATAATCAAATCTATCGCAAGCAATAACTCAAAGGAAAGTCCTTTCGTGTTCATGTTGTGTGCATGAGTGAGGACACATGCCTCAACAGTGGAGCTCACTGGATGCCTAATACAATTGTGCTTAAGTATGTTCCCTTCTTCTTTCCTTTTTAAGTTTCAGTCGTGTTTTTTCTTCCCTGCACATCCAACAGCATCAACATCAGCATCGGCGGCTGGAGACACGGTGCGCGGTGGGTTGAAAAGGACACATTTTATTGAAGACGTTTTTTGTGTTGTCAAATGAAGTTGCAAACGGATATAGAGCGAAGTGTGAACATTAAACCGATAAGAAATCCTGTCAATCATCTTCCACCGTGTCGTCGCCGAGGAGGTCGTCCACCCTGCCACACACAGGATCAGGAAAGGAGAATTTCTGAATTGCAAGTAAAATATATCGGAGAGTATTTAGATAACTTATACGCCGCGCCGTTGGGGTGAATTCAATTGAATTTCCGATTCAAGCCTTCACACTTGCAAAAAAAAAGAGAAAAGGAATTTTCAATTCACACCTCGGATGGAGCAGCCAGATAGCCGACGGTTCACATTGTTTTCCTTTCGAAACTAAGTTTCCTTCTCCTCTGTGTCCCAGTGAAGGGGCGCGCTCTCTCGACCTTTTGTGGTGCCACTTCCATTTGTGGTTTTTCCCTCACATTTTCTAACAAAACGGGGCTTCGGCTTGGATCAGGTATCAGAGGCGAGTGTGTGTGCCAGATGCGGGGGAGAATAGGAAAAAAGTTTCTGTGCGACAGGTGAGACATGAGACAATGGACCGGAAGATGTGTGTCGGGGAGGATTTTAAATTAAAAATTTCTGCCAATGTGAGAATGTAATTTATTTTACCAATTTCCTGCCCCTCTCCCACCGCAGCTCCGACAAGAAAAAAATGTCATGGACCGAGATGGGGCAAGAACGGACATCATTCCATCGAACGCCGCTGGCGAGCGAGTCATCAGAAAAGTTGCCCCTCACTCTGTGGCAAATCATGAATTTCACAAATTGGTCAATTCAGAAAGTCTTAATCGTCACTCATCAATTTCGTTTATCACTTTCACTTCCACTTCCACCCTCCCCCCCAACCACACACCAACTATCCTTGTCCTGGTCTTGGGCTAATTGGGGTCCTCGTCCTCGGTCGTGAGTTATAGTAAAACTTTCCATCAATTCAACAGTCCCGGAGGGCGATATAAAATTCAAAATTCTCCGCCCAAGACGCACCACCACCCCGGCACGCCCAAGTTGTGTGCCACTCAAAAAAAAAGAGGAGAAAAATGAAGAAAAATTCATCTAATCTTAATTACTTTTGTTTAATTACTTTCGCGATGACTTTCTCTCCACAGACACGGCACCACTTGTGACTGGTGCGGGCCAAGGAGTTTTCGGGATTGAACACACCTTTAGGGGTTATGTCAGTTCACTCTAGTTTGACTCCTTCGCACACTAGACTTGATCCCGACCCCCTCTCTCAGGTCCATGCTACTAATGCCCGAAAATACCTTGCAGTGATTTCTCTCCATCTCACACAAAAATAAAAAAATCCCAGAAAGAAAGAAGAACACAGAGTGAGTCTAGGCACCACCACCAGAACGCTTTATTCTCAAGCGCCACTTCCTCCCTCCCTTCCTCCCTCTCTCACTCGCTCGCTCATGTAATCTGAAACATTTTTCCATTAACAAACATCCCCCCGGTGGTGATGCTGGAACAAGGTATAATTGACTTGCCTCCGAATGATAACGACCTGAAGATTAAAATCTTTTATTATACAAAACACACCAATCTTGGGAATGGCAGCGTCTGCTGGCAGGCCTATGCGGGGCTGCTGCTCCTTGGGGAGGGCTGCTGCTCTGACTGCGGCCTCTGCTCCCCCCTTGACATTTAAAATCTGTTTTTGTTACACATTTCCTTTCCGCTGTTGTGGAAGGAAGCATTAACCGTTCTTTAAAGTGTTCCTGCCGGTAACTTAGTTACACAAGGATCGTGAGGCACTCCATGCCTTCAAGGACAATGTGCGTTCGTGGATGTGTGGGAAAATGGCTATCCCCCTCTCAGGCGCCCCCCCCCCAAACAAATTAACATAATAATAATAATTTTTATGATGGAAACTTTTGTCATTTTAATTTGGCCTATTCCATTCACTCTGGCAGTGTTTTTGTTTTGCTTTCCACGGAGTGGAAAAAAAGGTGGAAACAAAGGTGCAAATCAGCAAAATAGCCGATGGCCATTTGCCGGCTTACGAGTGCTTTGTGAATGGTGCTGGGGAGGAGGGGTGAAGAGGTGGATGGCGGCACAAAAAGGGTTGTAATTAAACGCTCCGGGGCAAGTGGGAGAGCTGGAAATACATAAATTTCGAGATTGGTATCCAGGGAATGTAATAATTATTCATGATTGGACGGCGGCGCGGGCATTGCTTGTGCATGGCATTGAGTCAGTCCTCAAGGGCCGAGTCACTGGTTTGAATAACGACTCCGTTCGCCCAAGGTTGCCACGAGGCGAATTGAGTTCTCATTAGAAGATGAATCGACTGTGATCGAGATGACCGATCGGTGAAGAGGGACGGGGACCTTTGAAAATTCACAAACCCCAGTCTTGTACGTCAGGCAACACTCTCCATTTACGCTTATTTACTCATGAGCCTGGTGGTGGGTCTGAGCCTGGACAGTAACCAAAGATGGTCCTGTTCACGCTGTCACCAAGCGACCGCTATAAACTTTGCACCGCAGACCCGCTCATCACCTGGCGCACTGCTGCCCAGCCGAGTTATGAGACATCAACTGCCAATTTATTCCCACAACCAATCGACAAATTCTCACCTAAAAGCCAGACTTCCCATTTTCCATGTCCCTCCCCCATCATTGACACATGACTCTCGACTCGGGAAACTTTCTTCGCAAAATCTATTCGTCACCAGCATCCTTACCGACGCGACGGCAAAGTTTTTGTTCGCTGGATGCGCCATGTCTCAGGCTTAAGACTCGTGTAATGTAGTTATTGTTTCACAAATTTATTCCACTGTGTCGTTGGCATCATCGCAGCCACCAGTCAACCAACCACGAGCCCGGCAGCTCGACAGCAGCCCCTAAGGCAATGTTTATTAGCAGCAACTTTGTGTATCTTAAAGGACTTAAAGTGAATGAATAAATCAACTTTCACCGAGAACCACAAAAAAAAAAAAAAACAAGAACTGGCGACAAGCACAAGAGCTGAGGCGAGAGACCAACGGCAAGAGACCTCCTACGAGTTACCACACAAAAATAAGCAATTTACTTTTAATTCAATTGGGAGTCGTCGCAAAGCCTCCACCACGTTTGGGGGCGGATGCTGGCGGTGGCGGCTGGCAGTGTCGGTGGAGCGCGCCCAGGAACACGAGAAATCCACTCATAGGTCAAATAATGAAAAGCGTGTTGATACAATTTTTGCGGCTGCAGGCATCAATTGAATGAGAATAATATTTATTTAATTTTTTTGCCTCCTTTTTTTTTTTTGATATTCCAATTTGTGATGATCGCTGGAGTGTAAACAATTCGCCAGAGGTCGGCGATTTTTATGTGTTTTTGCTGTTTTCGGCTGTTTTTGCTTTTGTTTGTGATTTTTGTGATGCTTGGCGGCGACAGCGGCAGTCGATTCAAACAATGAGGTGAGCCAAGGCAGGTGGCAGCTTAGTGCCATGGCAATTAAATTGGAATTGAAATCCTTAAAGCTGCTTGTGGAGGAGGGTGGGAGAGAGGGGGTGGTGCGAAGGGGTGGGGTGGAGATTCAGTCCGGACTGAGGTTGTCATGGGCTTAGATTGTGGTTGAGCTTCGGTCTGGGTGGTGCAATGGGATGAAGGACACGGGAGTGGTTCTGTTGGGACAGGAAACAAACGAGACATCTCTGAGGATGTCACAAAAAGACTAGAGAGGGGAGGTGTTTTGTGGTGGAAACCTGAAACATGACATTTCATGGAAAGACTATCACAAGAACTAGTCGAAGACTTCTTCGGATTATGGCTTTGACAGACGATTTCACGAATTCGAACTGAGCTAAGTGGCGGGTTGCTGTGTACATACAACCCACTGGTTGCTTCTCGGAAAGAATAGGAAACTTCTTCTGTCATCGCCCTTGTCTTGTTCATCTTCTCCGTCATCGACACCCCCATACTTACTTACTTATCAGGCAGACGAGCCATGAAGGGTCTGAGCCTGAGCAATTGCTGCCTTCCATCGGTGACGGTCCTGGGCACGCTGCTTCCCGTCCTCAAGGCCAAGCTGTCTTGCATCCGCGATGACTTGGTCTTTGTACCGGAGGTTCGGTCTTTCTCTCCTCCTCGAACCAGGAGGCTCGGATTCGAAGACCCTCTTTGCTGGAGCGTTGTTGTCCATTCGCTCGATGTGGCCGAGCCAGTGTAGTCGACGGATTTTTGCCTTCCGGACTACATCCACATCCTTGTACAGCTCGTAGAGTTCGCGGTTGTGTCTTCTCCTCCATTCGCCTTCCTCGCAGACGGCACCATACATCCGACGTAGAATTTTTCTTTCGAAGGCACCAAGAATCAGCTCTGCAGCCTGCAGCCAACCTTAAGACCAGCTCGTTTCGCCTGTTCCTCGATTGCCGTGAAAGCTTCCACGATGGCACGTTGGGACCGCGCGACAATGTCGATGTCATCCGCGTATCCCAACAGCTGGACTGACTTGTAGAAGATAGTGCCTTCCGTGTTGACTTTTGCCCGCCGCACCATCTTCTTCAGTACCAGATTGAAGAAATCACACGACAGCACATCTCATTGTCGAAATCCGGTGCAGGTTTCGAACGGTTCAGAGGTTTTTGAAGCGAACTGCACGGTGCATCGCGTATGTGTTAGCGTCCAACAAATTACATCCTCCCAACAAATTGCAACCATTTGCATCAGTCAAACAAACCACTGATCTCGTCATCCTCCATCGTAAAGATCAACTGCAAGCAATTGCAATTCAACCGATTGTCATCTCCCAAACAGGCGACGTCCGCCCATAAAATTTTAAATCCCCCAAAAACAACCTCAGTCCACAGCTCGTCCTGTCGTCCCTCACGTGGTCACAGGCCAATTCAAAGACCCACAAGACTCATCCATTCAGTTTTTACGACTCGAAATGATAGAAATCAAAAGACAAGAATCCGCAAAGGACACCAGCCACCAGCCACCAGCCAGCAGCCAGCAGCCACCACCAGGGACCAAAGGGAACCCAGTGTGAAATGGGAATGAATGGAAAACGAAAAATGAAATCCATTTCATGAATATTTTGACGGCCTGTTTAAGGGTGGATTTGTAAGGGAACCCATAACTTTCCTATTTTCAGTTTGTAAAGCATGCCATCCAACAACAGTGGCTGCTGACTGGTGGTGAGTGGATGCCGACACCGAAACCCGGTGCTGGTGCCGGTGCCGGTGCCAGTGCTGGTGCTGGGGCCCGTCCCGGTGCCGGAACATTTTATGTCATTTTTGTGGCTTTTTAAGTGTTTGATATGACTCATTTGAAGTCGGGAAGTGTTTTGTACAATCTGCTTCCGGTACTGGTGAGTGTTGTTGTTATTCGCAATTACTTCGCCGCAAAGGTCCAGACGGACTCGTGTATCCTTTTTCTCGGTCGCTCGTTCGCTCGTTCGCTCGTTCGTTCGTTCATTTGTTCGCTCGTTCGTTCATTCATTTCGTTTACGATTATCACATAGTGTCAAGTTATACGGTTATGGTCGCCTTTTATTGGCGAGAGTTTGTGTTTTGCTTTAAGCGCTTCAGTTGGCTGTGTGTTGGCGGAGGGGGTGAACTTAATGAAGTTATAAACTTGAGCTCAAGTTGGAACACCCTCCCCAGGGTGTTTGACTTCATACAGCTCACCTATTGATTGAGTCAACAAAGGCGTGTGGGATGTCACTGGACTGTCACACACACTAACACTCATTAGCACTCCACGACGACAGACAACAAATTTTTGTGGGGACAACTTAATTTTCATCGAAATATGGTTATGAAAGGAACATAAAGACGTCATCGTTCTCAGGATGTATTCATTCTGGTCAGTGATTGCACAAACAATGGTCCCTCCCCCACTTCCCGCCCTTTCATCACCAAGAAAAGGCCAACTCTCAGCAACAATAACAACAGCATGTATAAAACTTACCAAGGACGAAGTAAAATCACATCATATCGCCCAAAACTACTCGCAAGTGTTGGGAACAATAATAAAGCTTTTCTATGAAAGAAATTCTATCTAAGCATCCTTTATGAGTCCTGCTGCAGCTGTGGGTCGTGTGTGTGGATGGGTGGGTGGTGTAGGCGGTGTAGGCAAAAAGGGGTACACAACGGACTAAAGCAAACACAAACAAGCATCCATGCACACATAATTTACAAGAATACCTCGCATCGTCCTCTCTCGCCCAGCCGGAGCGTCGGCCACACATGCTGCCCGAGAACGAGTAATTTCGCCAGCAACACCACCACCAGCCAGCCCAGTCGGCAGCCCAGCACAAGACCACTGACTCTGTTGTTCCTAACCAAGTGAGCATTAATGGTTAATTCAACAGGAGTGGAAACTACCATTCGGTTGGGTTGTGTGCGTGAATGGGGTTTGCCTTGCGGCCGGCTACACACAGTCCGTGGGTGGCGCAGAGGCGAGAGATGGGAGATGAGGAGACACTGAGCTCTTGTGGGTGGATTGAGGTTTACGGGGGAGGGCAGCCAGAAAGCCAGCAGAAACCCAGAAGCATGCCATTTCTCGGAGGAAACAATTCAAACAGTTGGCAAATGATTATGGATGAACAGTGGGTGTGAAAAGTTGCCTGTTGGCTGTGGGGTATGATGGGATCAGGGTTAATATTTTAAAACGTAAACATGTTTGATGTGGAAACAGACTACAGACAGGTTCACCACTATACCTCCACAATTGCAGCAAGTGTTCGACATTTTACTGCCCCCACTGTAGGCTTCGTCTCGTTTGAAAAAGTATTTAATTGCCGAGCTCCTGGATGGGCTCCACCACTCCGCACACTTTTCGAGCCACTTAAGTCGTGCAGTTCATTAGGAGGAGTGTAACCGAATACACGGCAGCCTAAGAATCACTTCGACTTGTTGCGCTCCCCCACACATCCTGTGAGATCCCACTTACCCCAAGTGCTGTGCTTACTCCACCAGGTCCTAGACGAGCGTAGGAACAACAACAACAACAACGAAAAATACAGCAAATGAAAGGAGAGAAACAGGGAAAAAACACACGTTTTAAATCCCTCAGTGCTCGTCGCATTGCAACATGCACGTCTCAAACAGCAGACACCAAGGAGGTGAAACACAAGAAAGCCACCACCACACCACCGCCATCGCACAGCTCATTCCCAAGTCGTTCTTGTTGCGGAAATCCTTTTGACGTTCTCCCCTAACATGACACATGGAATCTCGCCCCATTCATTGTTGGTGTCTAATGAAAAATGTGCACAACTGCTGGGAGGGCAGCTGGGGCGGATGGAGCGTTTCTTTCTTTGTGTATGACAGGGCAACAGGCTCTCTTCATCTTCTACTCAACTTGTTGCTGCGGCCCCACACAGAGTGGGGGAAGAGGAGAGGACCGTTCTGTAATTTCCTAATTAAGTGAATGAGGGAACGTTCCTGCGGTGGTGATGATTATGATGGGTGGGCTGAGGCTGAGGCTGAGGCTGAGGCTGAGTGCGATAGTTTTTCTCACAGCGTAGACGTCTCCTCTTGCACCACTCCCCCGCCACCAGGGACACACCGTCTGCCAATGAACCAACATCGCTGACATGTGCTCCCGAAAAAGAGTTGGCAATTGTTTGTGTTACGTACGAATTTTCCAGACGACACACACAGACTCCTCCCCGCCCCACCCACCATCAAACAGCTTACATCGTTCCGTCAGAAATGAATAGTGAGAGGCAGACGAAAACGAGAACGAGAACGACTGAGACTGCGACTACGGCGAAGTACGACGAAGGGGATAGACGACATCTCATATGAGTGTCCCGGGGGTAGATTTGGCAAAGAGGCAAACCAAAGTGGTGGCTGTAGCACTCTGGCGCCTTTAATAATAAATGATTTAGATTCCTCCTTGGAAGCGTATTGTGTTCTGGCCCGAGGGTATTTTCCGTTTTATTGAAATAGGTGATTCCATTGTACCTGGACGGGGGTTACATTGAGCGGCAAACTTTGTGCAGCACCTCTTGGCGATAAATATACATAAGTGTGCTATGTCGTGTTGTGCTTGGAGGGCGGTGGGTGGGTGGGTCGGTGGGTGGTTGTGTGTCAGTGTGTGGGAACAGATTGTGTTGCAATTGAGTGCAGTTGGTGAAGGGTACACCTGTGGGCACTGAATCAAATGCAATTTTAAAAATGAAAGCATGCTCCTGGCAGTGCAACACCCTTTCATCTGCTATCTAAATAGCCCCCGTCACGTCGATAAACAAAAGTCTGCAGAGAAACCATTCAACGGGCGAGAGATACCAGAGCACAAACTATCCTCCACAATCCCTTAAGATAGTTTTCATTCATTCAACGAAGAATCCCCCGTCCTTTGTTTTCATTAAATGCGGCTTACGTATATCGAAACTTTCCTGCTGCCAACTTTCTCCACAGATCCCGGCGCACCACCGCTGCTGAACCCTGCCACCCGAAAACTTTCGTTTTCAGGATTAAATAATACATCCGAATGGACAAAGTAAGCCCCGAATAGACACTACACTTCCGCACACCGAGAGCGCACCGAGAGGAGGGATATAAATGCGCTTCAAGATGTGTTGTAGCCGCAAAGAATAGGGTTACTTACCCAAACCACCCACCGGCCATTCAGTGATAAATGAATGAAAATTTGTTCAACTGAAGGGAGAGGATTTGCAGGACTCGTGAGCAACCCCTGATTGTGCTCATCTTGTTAGGTTTGATTTACAAAACAGGATAACGCATGTTCTTCGGGGCCCTTCGTCGAATCCTCAATCAGCCTAAACAGATAACAATTGAAGCCGATGTTGGAAAATCGAATTTTGATTGCCCTGTGGAGGGAGGAGGCGTTTGTCGTCAGCGATTTACCGCAGCTCCCCGCTGACAAATTGCGCTTTAATAAATCACACTCAGAGGGAGAATTATTACACCGACATTAGCCATAAAAATCTCACCAAGGGAAAACCATGAAAATTCATGAAAAGAACAAATGCAAAAAAAAGGGAACGAACAGAGTGTGAAAATTGTCATCCTGGCGGGTGGTGTGGGGTGACCCTCTTCTCGTAGTCTCGCTCTCTCTCTCTCTCTCTCCTTCCCCCGGCCAACAAGTCACTTCCGCAAGTCACTTTACCGTGAAAGCTGCTAAAGTCTGAGGTTAACACAGCAAATTTCATATCATCATCTCTGTCACTTCGTTTTTTTTCCTTTCGCCGCGCTTCGCGTCTTCTCCAGCCGCGGTCGCGGTCGCAGTCGCAGTCCTCTGAGCAGTGTGTGTGTGTGTGTTCTGGTCACATTTTTAAGGAACATTTGAGGCAGGGGCTTGGACGGGGAAGGCAATCACACCATTTCCATCAGAGAAGGATTTGTCCGCAGCACGTCAGAAATTTGATGGGTCCCCTGTTAATGGCCCATCTCAGGCTGCTGGAGCTGCTGCTTTTATCCTTTTTGCTTCCCTCTGCGGCGCGGCAGCGGAAAAGCCAACAAAGGACAAAAAGAAAAGAAAAAAACGAAAGAAATGTTTAAGGATGTCATCGTTTGCGATTTTATTTTTATCGCTGGAACATCATCACGATGATGCGCTAGTTTTAATCCCGCAGAATAATAAGCGAATAAGAGTATAATTTTCCACCTCCGTGAGCACGGAGTACAGTTTCCGTTCAGTGTTCGCCGTTCGACTCTTCTCCTTGCTCGAACTTGTGATCTTGATGATTTCTTGATTGTGACCGAGTCGGAGTGGGCGGAAACGATGACAATAATATTCCTCAAGGAGCGGAAAAAGAAATGTGTCTGGTGGGTGATTTAAGGCAATGCGAAGTGCCGTCGAGTGCAACGTCTTGTGGCAAGCTGAGCGTTTCGAGGGCGATTCCGACGTAATTTACCTCGAGTGGAAGTAGTTTGTCGGTGGGTGGGCTGTTGGTGCTGGTTGCTCTTTTTCATCTCTCAAGAGGTCATTGTGCGCTGCGTTAGATATTGTTACTGCGACTGATTCTGGGAAACGTTCAACTAGGATGCCACGAGAAACGTTTGCACTCGATGAACCTGATCCATTCGAAGCAGATACCCCCAAATCTTCTAGTCTCCTCCTCCCCCACCACAACGCTTCGCGGAATTCCATAAATCAATTGCCTCAATCAACTCCCCAGCAACGAGGACAATTCAATAACATTCCCATGCCCGTGCCCATTCCCATTTCACAGCAAATCTACCCTCGCACACCCACATTCCGTACATAAATCGGCCCGACAATTTCCCGTGCAAAAGCTTAAACACAAACTTTTCCTCAAGACAAACAGAATATAATAAAACAGCACAGCAACTCCTCCAAAGGACAGCCCAAATGCACATTTTAAATGTGAAAAATCACCTTCAAGGGCACGGAAAGTTTCGTAATGAAATGATTGGCTACCATCCAAAAACAGCCCACAATGCGCATAGGTGTTCATCATCGTGCCCACATCGTCGGGGAAAGCTTCCATCCCTCCTCCGGCGAGTGGGGCAACAACAACTACAACTGGATTGAAAGAAACAAAACAGAACACCTCATAAAAACCCACCGAAGAAGCTCAACCAATGCACGATTTATATGCCTATGTGTTGTAAGGACGACAACGATGACAACAAGCGAGCCTTCCTTCTTAGGAACGCCAGAGCAGAGAAAAAGTGAGACGTGAGCGGTGTAACACCTTTCACACAACCGTCACGCCAACAATTATTCTTCACACTGAAGCGCAAGAATTCCAGAGAATCCCCTAGTCCCCCAATCCACTGGCTGGTTCGACGGAAAGCTCCCCGCGCCAGATGAACGAGATATGTTCGATCAAACCTCCGCCAACGCAACACAGGACATGCCCGGCGAGCTTTGCACGGGAGTGGGACTCCACCATCGCCTGCACACTCCCCACTCCGCAATGTTGTGGAGTCCTGTGGTCATGTCCAGCATCACCCGCAAACAGTTGCTGTATTCAAATCAACCCAAACGACACTTCTGTGGGATGTTGGATCCGCACACTCACACACACGCCGTCTGTCTTCACAGTCCGTGATTGCGGCGTGTATCCTGGTTACTCTCGACCGTAGTACCGAGCCGCCGAGTCGAGAACTTTGCCCGACGAATGAATGAATGAAATTGTTTGCCTGTGTTATCACTTTCGCCGCACAGCGTGCTGCTCTGCCTCTGCTACCACCGAGTACCGAGACCGACTACTGCTGCCGATGCCGATGCTGCTGACTGCTGTGCTGTGCTGTGCGCTTGAGTCTGCCATTCGGTTCGGGTTTATTAGAACATTTTTACAACGGCAAAGCTTCAGTTGCTCTAAGGATTCTGCAGCATACGGTTGTGCCTCTCTGCTCTGCACCAGCTCTTCGGCGTTGACTCTCGGGGTCTTTGGGCACATTTTGCCGGCGTTTTCCGAAGGAAACAGTGTTTTATCAGTATTTTTCTTTTTCGTTGTTACGGATGTATGATTTGTTTCCTCGCATCCCCCCACACACCAGCGCCATCCCCGTGCAGACATTGAATAGTGATTTGTTGGCGCTGGCCGGGCCGGGGCCGATTTGT
This sequence comes from Eristalis arbustorum, assembly GCA_916610145.1. Classification (NCBI taxonomy): domain Eukaryota; kingdom Metazoa; phylum Arthropoda; class Insecta; order Diptera; family Syrphidae; genus Eristalis; species Eristalis arbustorum. Next base: position 73,754,521 of record OU744319.1, read on the forward strand.
CATCGCGCGTTTGTTTATGTGTCGCCCAGGATCGGTGACAAAGATGAATCGGGTTTGAATTGACTAATTAGTGAGAAAGAGTGTCGCATATTAGTCTTTTGGTGTGTTGTTTTGTTGCCCGCTGGCCGTGGCCGTTGGCCGATTGCCGTCGCATCCCCGTGAAATTGGGACGACAGACAGACAGACAGAGTGTGTGTGTGTGGTGCACTGGTGGTGTAAGTGATGACATCCAATTTATCTCGCACCCGGTCTGATGCGAGGACAATAATAATTGGTTTCTGAGTGCACTCTGATGTGAGAGACGACGTGTGTGTGTGTGTGTGTGTGTGTGTGCGTGTGCCGGTGCCAGTGAAGTGAATGGACACTCTACTGAAGCGCATGCTGCCGCATGCCTCATGCCTCATGCCACATGCCTGCATGCTCGCATGCCCAAATGCCCACATGCCAGGTGGCAGGTTCTTAAAGAGCCATAAATGTTTGCTTAAAGTTGCCAACTCCCTATCGATTCGATTCGGCTATCGATTCGAATTGTTTTGGCGAACTTTTGCCTAGGATCTCTTCAGGCTCTTCTTCACCTTCATCCCGCACCCATGCCACCAACTCCATCGCCATTCCCATCGTCAGCCTCTGGGGATCTTTGTTAAGCAAAAATTGCAAAATTTACATTTCGAATTGTAGCCGATGGGAGGAGAGGAATTAGGGAAAGCGGAAGTCAACCTTTGACTCTGACGAGGAGCGAGGATGTGATGCAATTCCGACCGCAAAGAGTTTCTAAAATTCATTTAAGATTCGCGGTAATGCTCGTCAAAAACTTTGCGGTCAATTCAGAGTCCACTTTGCGTGCGTGCGACGGGCGAACGGGACCAGAGAGCGAGAGAAATGTGTGAGTGGACACTGAATTTTTCACGACGACAGTCGTTGCAGTAAACCTTTCAGTGAATAGAACTTCACTTGCTGTGCTGAATAATGTCATTTAATATTCTTGGGAACCGATGGGAAAGTTAGTCCGTCGGCACGGAGCCAGCTCTGAGGGGCAATGCCACACAGAGACACCGAAGCTACTTGTGCTCGTAAAAGAGTCATGACCAAGTCATAGCCATCATATCTCTCCATCTGTCCCGTCCATCAAAACGTGTTACGATTCGGTCGCAAGTATGAATTCCTTTCTAATGTGCCTTCAAAAACTGTGTGTGAAATTCAATTTGCCGTGGAGTCTCCGAGAAAGTGGAAACTTCATGGCCGAGGGATTCGGTGTAAAAATTTAATGATCCAACTTATCCTCTTCACCGAAACAGTTTAAAAGTTTCTAAATCGCTCACTCTCGGGCTGGGGCGACAAGTGATACAAGAGGGAGCACGCCCATTCTGCGGATGGGTGTGGGAGGAACTTGGAATGTGCAAGTTTACAACGACTACTCGCAGTGTTGCGGGCGTCCGGGCTGGTTTTGGGGATCTGTGCTAAGATCGTGGTTGGTTTTCAAACGACTGAGTGGCCGGATCACTCGATGTGTGAGCAGTGCAGGGCATCCATCTCCAGAGTAAGTGGAAAACCGTCGGAAGTCTTCGTTGCGTCGTTCGGAGTTCGGACGCTGGGGCATTTAATTCGACTCAAGATCCAATCGACATCGTCTTCAATTTTGTGGTTTAGCTCGATTCGGTCGGTATGTCGTGGGTGGCGCTACATCCCGTAGAGGGCCAGGATCGCTTCCCGAATTGTGTGTGATCTAGTTCTCTCACTAGCGAAAGGGACCCACGGTATTATACCGACTTTAGAGGACAAGTTTGAGAAGCATAGTCAGTGACTCAAAAAAGGTGACGCCGTCAAAAGTATTTTTGTCGTACAGACCTGGGATCGAACCTAGAGGTTGAGGTTCAAGTCCATTGGGGTTGACGCATATACCCACAGCACCACAAATTCAAACCTAATTACGGTAGCGTATGCGTATCAAATTTTTGATAAAATTTGAGCTCAACTCAACTGCCGTCGAGAGGCAATTTACCCAGAAGCACAACCCCACCTGCGAATACATGAGAATTCTCGTTGACACAGCCAAACCAATCCTTCTCGGTCCACGGTTGACAGGCTTATCAAGTCCGTCACGCTCACGGATGACAGGCCGCCTCGTGAACTCAAAACCACGTCAACCGTAAAACCCAAACCATGCCCACCGGCAAGCTCTCGACTCTTCAGATCCACCTCCAGATAGACTCACATCGCCGCCCCCACGAGTGCCAGAGTTCTCGTGAAAAAAGAGCGAAGATTCTTAAAATACACCCCTCGGCAAATTTTGAAAAAAAAAAAAAAAAAAAAAAACAGAAATAGCTCAACAATGTCGTAAGCATTGTTTCCCCGAAGCGGCAAAGCCCAACTCTTCTCTGCAACTCCAAGTCGGGAATCTCAAATACCTCTTTCAGGGTCTCTTTCACTCCATCCCCCTCGGCGGTCCATCACCTATTCACCACCTTCCGCTTCAGTTAATTACGATGTCACAACTATCTCCGGCTCACCTCGCTCATTCCGCGTCGGATTCAATTTGAACCCACTTAGCCTCATAATTAATGCATTTGTTAATTCCTAAGCAAGACGACAGGTCTTATTTGCGAATGGCATCTGTGAACGTCCGTGAATCGTCTCCGACGTCTTCTTAAAAATGCAAATATCCCAAGAAAAAAGAAACACTTTCGACAGGGGGCGACAGGGCGACAAGCAGCGAATGAGTTGTAAGCCAAGCGGGGGGCGGGGGTGCGGGAAACATCAAAAAGGCATTTGTTTCTCCGCAGAACAGCAACACAAGTATCCTGTCCCTAGCTGAGGCAAATAATCACATTACTCAACCAAGCCCGTACCACCCCGTCCATCACCACCACAACCGCACAACCAACCACCCAGCCAGCCAACCACCACGACCGTCTAAACCAACCTCGGGCCAGCTAGCCCAGAACAGCATGTTTATCCGTACGGAATTCCGCATATACTTGTCCTATATATTTAATTTCGCCTGCACATAAATCCTTTTAATTAGGAATTGAGGCAATCCAAGGTGTGTACGCTCGAAGAATACTTAATTCACTGTTGCAGTGGGGACACGACCACCGAACGAGAGACGACAACGACGTGCTACATGCGGGGGGTGAGTGCTGCTGCTGGTGGCGGCGGCGGTCGTCGTTGGGGTGGCGTTGGCTGTCTGTAGACGCCCGTGGTTGCCGAAGGAGCAGAGGAGAGGACCACGAATCAACTTGTATTCAAAACATGTTTCCTCCTCTAACCGGGAGGGATAGAGATGAGGATTGCGATTCCGAATGCAAAGTAAAAAAACACACAAGAGAAAAAACAAAAAGAAAAAACACTTGTCGTCTTCTCTCCTAACAATGAGTGCCGAGGAAACTTTCTCAATGCTTCGCTCCTAATTGGCCGGACCATCTTTCGGGTGACACACTGCCACCCACTCCACGCAGTGGTCAGGCGAAAATACATGCAATAATTTGTTTAATGAATTTATCTGCGAGGGCGTCATCATCATTTATGAAGTTGGTCGGGCGCCTGTGTGTGGGAATGTGCTGCCTGATTGGCGCTAAGAGGAATTTAAAGCCTCTCGCAGTCGAAGTCTTCGGGCCCGAAACGGACTCGCCTCTTCGAGTGGGAAACTTTCATAACTCAATACGAAAGTAGAACTTCGCCGGAAAGTCTTAAGAGAGTGTTAATAAAATTCTATATCCTTCCCCCCTCCCCGGCAAATCTTCACAAGGAAACTTTAGTCTTGGCCAACTGTGGTAGGCATTTATGGCATGTGTGCGTGGCACACCATCTCACACCTCGGCGTCTCACACTCTCGGGGCACTCACTTGGGAGCGTGTGGGGAAACTTTTCATAAATGTAATCGAAAATCTCGACAGGCTGCGGGTTCTACTTCTTGAATGCAGAGTGCATGCCGCCGCAAGGACTGGCAGGCGAAGCTGAAGACTAACCACACCACCTAGGGAAGAACGTTAACACCCTCTTAAAAGTTCAAAAAGTGAAGAATTCATTCGTTCACTCGCTCACTCTCCCCTCCTTGGTGTGTTATTCTCTCGAACTGAAAAACAATGAAGTGCAGTAAAGTGTTAAGCTGATGGGCCCCTGGTGTTTAATTGGGGCCCTCCTACTGCTGTCGGCAACAGCGGGGGACTCCACAAATAAAATCTCCTCCGCATCGTATGGCATCGTGCCGCATTTCTCCTCGGCCTCATTGTACTCCTCATCATCGTCGTCGTCGTCGTCGGGAGCATCGTCTTCGTCGTCATCATCATCGTCCTTCTCTTCGGCGGCGGCAGTGGGAGCTGGAGCTGGAGCAGCAGCAGCATCAGGTGGTGGCAGCATAAACGGAGGCACCAGCACTGGCGGTGCTGGAATTCTTATTAATGGCATCGGAGGAGGACTGCCGTCTTCGTCGGCAAACGGTAAGTGTTCTTAAGAAGATATCGCCTTTTTTTTTTCTTAGCTACTTGGCAGTGCAACAGGACTAGCCACTGGGCGTGGCGGAAAGTGAAACGAATCTATTTGAATTCAAAGAGTTGAGAGGCACACAGGGACAAGGCACACTTCCACCGGAGTTCCTCTTCAAAATGCACACTTTTCAAACCTCTATTGCATCCCACATTCATATTCAATGAGCCCACATCTCACGCGTGTACATTTTCCGAAACCCCAACCAACACACATTCTTTGATTTACATGCTCGCCCCCGCCGACACGCATATGTGCTTCCCATTGCCCGAGGAGGCTTCTGCATGCAACCAAATTGTTCACATCTGCCTACAAGCCTACCAGCCTCAGCAGCATCATTTACAGTCCTCCCTTTCGCCAGCACACCGTGCACCGTACACGCGCGAACGGAAGGGAAAACATAACAGCACTGACCAACTGACAAAACCTTCATAAATTGTTCAATGTATTCCCTTGCAAGAGTTAAACCGCTGCTACACACTATCCTTTCGAATTTCAATAATGGCCTCGAAAACAAAAAAGCATCTCGCGGAAAAACAATTTTGTCCTTACACTGCACTGGGCAATCAGAGCACACGGGCGTTCGGTCGTCCGGTCGTTCGGTCGCTCGGATGCTGAGGCGGCCCGGCTCGGCGCTCCGGCATGGCCCAGCATTCAAAACACAATCGTTTGCCAGGGATTCTTGTTTTTTCTCCTTTTTTCGGTTGCAGGACCTCTTGTCCACTCTCACACCACCCACCCGCTCTCCTCGCCAGCGGTGACTACGCGGCATCTGCTTTGCGGCTGCTGTGCTGTGCGCTCTGGTCTGGTCTTTTTTGGAATTTTTTCGACAGCTCCCTCTCAGATGGAGGCAGGCAACGTTAAACGGTGAAAAAAGCGCAAAAAGAACTCCAACTCTCGGCCAAGGGAGGACCCGAAAAAAAGCATAAAAATATTCATAAAATCGCATTTTAATTTGCATGCAACGTGGAGCCAGGCCAGAAGGATGCACAACTGGCCGGTGGAGCGCCAAGCGCCAAGCGCCAAGCGCCCAGCGGCTTCGGGACGTGTGCAGAGGGATGCATTACAAATGAAAATATTAAATTACAATTAAATTGCGAACCGGGCAAGGAGGTATGCGGCAGGATTTTTCACGCCTCAATTAAGAAATTATGGTAATGGTAATTGCAAACATAGACTTTTGTGGTCAAAGGATCACGCCGAGGAGCACACGTTAGTCGCTCTCTCTCGACCAGTAAGTCAGCACGTGACCAATTCCCTGCCAATTAATGGGCCCCCTCTGCCACGACTGATTGTTAAATTGAATCCCTTTGACGACCCGCACTTGGGGTTGTCTAATGATTTCCCGGACCCCGGCAGGAACCATCTGCTGTCGATGCCGTCGATGACAAACATTATTCAACTGGACGGAGAATTGGGAGAGTTGGCCAATTTGTGAAACCGCGTCATCCGCTGGTCCCGCCGCCGTCGGGATGTCCAACAGCTTCCGATGGCCCGTGTCACCACACAGTCACAACCTGATTACATGCTGCTCGAGCACATCGCCCGCAGCGGCAGCGCATCCCCACCCACCCTCGGCGCCGTGGGGAGTACAAAATTAATACGATTCCCTGGCATGGCCGCTCGCTCGATCCCCGCCCTTCGATAGATCGACCCCTCTGACGAAACATTTGCACTGCCTCACAATTGCTTAAGCATTAAATGCTAACAAATTTACCCGCACAATGTAATTATCATAATTTAAGCCCGGGCCGGGAGGGCGCCTCGCCGCGCTTCGCATGGGCCGGACCATGGGAACCGAGGCACTCCGCCGCTGTCGTCGACTGTGACAGGGAAGCAGCCGCCTCGTCCTCGTCCTAGTCAACGGCATGGCAGATCATCAAAACGTATTAATGCTCCCTAACAATGCCTGTTGTTGTGCATGCGTTCAGCGGGCCATACCTATGCATGTGGGCACCGCAGAGCCAGGGAGATGAGGAGACACTCGCTGAGTGGGAGGATGGATGTCTGTACATGCACGCCTCAGTACACAGAGATTCTGGAGTATCCTTGGGAGCGTATTTTATCATTATTATTCCATTTCAGGCGGCGACTGTGGCGCTGCCGGCTCTGGTGGGGCCGCGCTGTACCCCTATCTCGTGGGATTTTCTCCGGCTGTACTTTCGATATTCATTGGCATCACCCCCATCCTCTCGGGGGTTGGCTGCCTTGCAGCGAGTTGCTTGTCCTCAACACGGGTAGCAGCACCCGTGAGCGCACTCCACCCCCGCACCCACCCCCCCGGATTCATTGCATAATTTCCAAACGACGCCCCGGAATACATTTTCTGAGTAACGGCAATTTTAATAGGAAATTCTAATCACATGCGAAAATTCCTTTAGCAAACAAACAAACAAGGGGGAGAGACGACCGACAAACTCCATCTGCACACCATTCTTGTGCGTGCGACAAGGCGTGGGCGCCCGCTGAAGAGCGGCGGCGCTGATGCAATTCTCGCGATAGCAGCCACCACAGCCGCGCCGCCATTCAGTAAGAGGATATTGGCTTTTTCGAATGTGACGAGGCTTTGAGTGATGCGAGTGGTGTTTCAGCTGAACACTGAGCTGCGTGAGAGTGCTCTTCATGTTCAGAAAAGGGTATCAGATTGATCTGTGATGGCTAGAGTGCAGCTGGGCTTTCGTTGGGAATGTCGGATGAAAACAGGAAAATCTGTTTCCAACCGTAATCTGACAGGGATTCATGCTGTGGTGGGGCTTCTAGTTACTGAGCACTCATCAGCTCGAGGCGTTTGCACTAGGGAGACAGGCACTGCCTAGGATGAGCTGTGAAAACCATCAAAAAAGCCTTACCAACTACTGGCAATTTTTTCGACCGAAGACTCAATGTCCTCTGATTGGCTCCAAACTTTCAGAATCGATTAAAACACTTGCGAAAACATCACCAACGGTGTACAGAGGTCATCGGTATGCCTAATAGGACCGCGGTAGCAGGTGGAAAATGAGCGAAATGCCTCGTTGTACTAGAACATGTTGCCGGATTCGTTTGACCATGTCATCAGCCACCTACTTAGCATCCATTGGACAGTGGCTTGTAAGATCGTGCAATGGTGCGGTCTTGCTTAACCGAACTAGTTGCGGCACGCCAGAAACTCCCAAGCCATCAACATATTCAGAAACCATTTATTTTCAATTGCCAACCACCCACGCCCTCGCACGCACACACATTGGAAAACATTGAGTGTCGCCCGCCCTCGCTTATACGTGTCAGAAGTCGAACGGCGAATTCTTCAAAGCCATTGGAAATTCATGAGCCAATTTCGGAAATGATCATGTCTTTAGTGAATTAAACTTCACGCGCTGGTAAATATTTCAAGCCAAAGCACCGCCGACGAAACACTGAGCCCGAATTAAATCATAATTTATTTTCATTCACATCGTTCGTAGCGTTCGTTGCCGCTGCCGCTGACCTCCTCGGAATTTAAATCAAAAAAAAGAATCCAAGAAATACAAGATACACGAGGGGTGGCTGAGAGATAAGAGAAATTACCCCCAATAAATTGATAGCCATCATAAAATTCGAATTTAAAAGGAAATTGTTCATCTCCTCCCCCACCACGACCACCCGCCCAACGAAGGTCGGCCGACGCACAAAAAGTACAAGGAACGATGATGATATCATCAGCAATCAGAGTGATTACCGTATTAATCTTGAGGAGAAGGACACAGCATCGCTTGAGGAGTTCGCTCCCGTTCCCAGCCATCCAAGTCAAGAAGGTACACACATACACCTCTTCTGTGGTTGCTTCAAATGAGCAGCAATAAAACGACAAAAAAACACAAGCGATCTCCCTTCGCTCCTTGCCGTGTATTCACTGACCCCACCATCCTCTTCATCTCGAGACTCCGGCCAGACTCTGGCGGACTTTTAAATTCCACAGCAGTGAGCTGAGCCAAGCGGAGAACTCCCATGTGTGTGCGTACTACTAATTCTGATTCGGCACAAACCTAATTCCTGGGAGTGCTATTCGAGGATGACGACGACGACGAGAACGAGGACGATGGGGTGGTCGTGAGCGGTGGAGACTGAGGCGAAATCAAATTTGATCCTGAGTCGGGTGCCACACGGACTGCACACAGCTCGCTCCCACGTCCACCCCCGTCAGGCAGATTCAATCCCTAATTTTATGCCCGAGATGAAAATGGATCGGCAATGGTATTAGCAGCGTACGTACCATATACCACTCTGCCGGGTCCGTGCGTCCGTATTATTTCCTAGGGTAATAGTTTTACACAGAGGACCGCCCGATTCAAATTGAATTATATCCTCCCCTGTTCTCTGCTCTGCGTTCCCTATTCTCTGTGCTCTGCACTCCTCCCTCCCAACACAACGGTCGTCGTCTTGTCCCCCCCCCCACAAGTGGAGCCGTGATGGGACACCCCACCCACCTATCACCACGGCACCGTATTTTGTCTTTCTTGTTTCAGTTGATGGAGAGGAGGGGACGTGTGTGTATGCGTGTGAGAATGCATCTGCATGCACGTGATTTGGTTCATTCATTAGTAACTCGTCCCCATGGAGCTTTTGACAGAAAGTTTTTGTCTTCTCGTTTCAGTGGTCACAGAGGAACCTGAATTTACGGAATACATCGAAAATGTAACAGTACCTGCAGGACGCAACGTCAGACTAGGATGTTCGGTGAAGAATCTTGGATCCTACAAGGTAAGTACGAGTACGAGTACACCAGTACCTCCCCCACCCCCACCCCCACACACTTTTATTTTGGTTGTGTTCATCAACCTCGAACATGATAGCCGATGAAATGAATAATTCCATTCAAAGTCAAAGTCAAAGTATCATCGTTGGCGTGTAACCTCAGCACCAATTAGGACAGCCACTTAAGTGTCACCCCTTATTAACCGCAACTAATTCAGCCGCCACTTAATTGACAAGAGCGCAACACCCCTCGAATGTCCTTCGTACCCTCGACGAAAAACAAACTCCAATTAATTATCTTTCTCTCCGCCCCCTCCCGTTCAGCGCTGGCGGTGGGTCGTTCGTTCGTCCTTCTTCTTTCGCCATTTATAAACCACGACCACCCCATGCCCCACCGCGGTCGTTACGCTGTTATTAGCGGACAAATAAGGGAAATCATCTCTCCCGACCGGTTTCTTCGGTCCATTGTTGTTCTTCGACAGTTGTAATCCGCCGATACAGCAACAACCGACCGAGGGGCCAGGGCGCAAAGTGTGAAGAGAATCCGCTGATTCTGGCATTATCCCTTTGCGGGAGGCGCAAGGGACGTGGCCATATTCCTGGGAGAAATCATCCCCATCATCATCATCGTCGTCGTCGCCGCTATCATCTTCCATCGACCACCACTCATCAGCCGTCAGTCGTCACAAATTACTGTGGCACTCGCGATTCATCTTCACCCAGCTCGTTCATAAATTCCGCAGCCCATCATTCGTCCCGCACCTCAGCTCAGCTCAGCTCAGCTCGGCGGAAAAAAAAGGGCCATCCTTTGTGCTTCCTACTTGTACTTCTTGGCATTGTCGGCTGGTCGGCATGGCTGCCTCTCTCTCTCCTTGCAATCATCCGTAAAAATGTCGGGAAGGAAAAAAATCCCTAGCGCCTGTGATCCCATCACCCACTCGTCATTTGCGGTTCTCCGCAACAGGATGTAGACGGATGGGCGTCGGGAACGGGTGCGACAGCGAAAAAAAAGGGTGAAAGCACAAAGGGGCTCCCCTTGGTTGTTCGTTGAGCAACAACAAGGGGAACGGGAGAAGAGTGGGCGAAGCAGTCAATTTAGAGAAGAAAAATGCAATAGAAAAGGAGAAGTGCTTGCGATAAGCACATAATTAGCCGATTCAGCTGATTAGGTGATGTTTTTTTCTGTTTTTGATTTCAACAGGGAAATAAGGAAAACTACCGTTCTCGGTGTTCGTAGAGTGTTTTTATTTTTTTCCAGAATTTTTACACATTACAGCTCAAGTTTAGTGATCTTACGTTCTAATGGTTAACAAGGACATACATTTCAAAACACAAAATTTAAAATTCTAGTCTACAAACATTTCAATACTACGCAGTTTCAAGGCTCCGCCGAACGAACAGTGTGCAATGTCGTTGCGACGGTCCCCTCAGAACGTGCAGGTCGCTTTGCAAGAAAGCTGTAGACACTGACTTCGTATCATCAATGGGGTATGCCTTGTTCCTACTGCTACTACTACTACTACTTCTACTACTACTACTAGTTCTACACACATATCTACGTCTACTATATTACTACAAATGTATAAATATTTAAATTAAAAAAATATAAGCAATCATTCAGCACACACCAAATCATAAATACTGTCTACTACCACCCACACCACCACCTAATGCTAAGCCTTATAGATTGTACACAGGATACAAGAAAAGGACAAGTCAAGGGAGATCGTCGGATTTATGAGAAAACTGGTCGCCTAACCCACCCCACAGGCTATATGAAGTTCAAGTCCAAAACCAACAAAAGTCCATTTTTGATTTTTATTATCATTACTATTATTATTATTATAATTATTATTATTATACCCCGCCCTCTTACCCTCCCATACCGCGCGTGGGGAGACCATTTATTATTATTTTGCAATTTTTTATTATTTTCTTCTTTTATTATTGATTGAAATATTTTTTAAGAGCTTTCTTGTTTTTGTTTTTATTTATTCCACTGATTCTGACTTAAATTTAATGATATTTGAAATTGATTTTAAAGTGCTTGGAAGTGTATTAAAAAACATCACAAATTTACACACGATTCCCCTCCCAGACTAATCCCGGCGACCAAAAGTTAAGAACAGAATGGAGGAGGAACATTCAGGCAAACAGACAATCTACGAATACTGATACTACTACTCAAAGTCAAAGATCCTGCAAAATAAAATAATTACCACAGCAATCAGTCCAATACTCCCACTCAAGTCCAAGTCCAGTGCGCCACTCCCCCAAAGAGAATTACGTCACCAACCAGAACTTCAAGCCCGAGTTCAGTGCGCCACACCTGCAAAGACAAGAAAAGAAAAAAACTGGTTCCATATGCCGGTCCTTAAAACCAAGCATATGAGACCAGCTTTCTTTGTGGCACATTAGTAAACTGTAACAACAGAGTAGAGACTGAGGGTTTCCCCCAGACGTGAGGCCGAGCGACCAGCCAGAGACTGGACTCCGGCCTCCCAAAATGAGAAGAATGAAAGAAGCCTTTTCAAGCTTTGTTTCGAGAAAGAATTACATGTTTGAGAATGCCTAAGAAGCAGAGAAACAATCAATCATTCTAGAGTGCAGAGAAATACAAAAGAGAAGACTGATCGTCCTTCGATCAGCCATGCCGATGAACCTGAAAACCAAGAAGAAATTAATGATCTAGCCCTACGCCCTTCAACAACCCGATTTCAGGACCGGGTGCACGAAAGAACCCCAGAAGCGCCCTAATTCGCCAACCAGCCCCTTCACAACGAGGAGGTATAAAACCAGTAGAAGAGGGCTTACGGCTGCGACCTGTGAAAGAGAGGTTTTATATTGTTTATGAATAATAACGCCCCTTTCTACCCGCCCCGACTGCTAACCAAACGGATCCCCACTGCTCTAGCTTCCCGATGACACCGATGACCATTCATAGTGGAAGACGATCATGATACTTCCCGGAGACAGAAACAGACGATAATCAAAACGGGACTCACTTCGTTGAACGCTGATGCGGAAATAAAGGTGCTCCATCGCAGGCCCGCTCGATGACGACCAGACTGAAGACCTACCTGCTTCGTCTGTCCATCGGTGGGCGTCCCGAGATCCAGCATATGCCGCATACACACCAACACACACTCGCGTCACTCCCGAAACACACGCGCACTCCCGATACTTCGGGTTCCATGGAGAATACTACGAAATTCTGCAGGCTGGACTGATGTGAAGATGACGGCATTTGGAAAGCAAGATCGCGAACAGCCCTTGGACTGGGGATGCTGCACATTCGAACACACGCGAAAACCGAGCAAAAGAATGGATCCCTAGAGAGGATGCTACACATTCGATCGAGACACACTTCACTGTTGGGGAACAGCTTAGAACGGCAGACCACTCCCGAAAACCCCTCAAGAGGAGATGCTAGACACTCGATTGCGGCATACTTCACTATTGGGGAACAATTAAACCGATGTTCTCCCTGGAAAATCACAACCGATTTGATATTTTTTTTCGATTTTCGATTTTACGTAACTGGATCTCGAACCACCTCGGTTAAGGGACACACACGTTCTGACATGCTCTCGATCAATATGACACCTTCCGAAAAAAAATCCCGCTCTCACCAAATGTTCTCGCTGAGAGAGCCACTGGCCCAGCCTCTCACACACCAATGGGCGACTTATTCGTGCAAGCTTTAGAGCAGCCATCCCTTTAGGGAGAGCTTGAGGGCCGATCTCGATCTTGGCTGGGCTAGCTCTGTGTGAGCGAGAGAACAGTGGCATGACGAATGAGTGAGTGAGTAGGATTTTTCTCTTCGGGCCTCGGGGCCAATGGGGACATTTTGAGATGAGATGAAACCAAAGAGGTCTCTTTGCACTCAAAGGTATTTTTTGAGAATAGTCCCGGACATGTTTTGACAAGATGTGGGAATTTTATGATTGGGGTGAAGCATTTAGTATTTTCAAGGCTAAAGTGAGGCTCGAGCTCGAAGAAGTACGATAACTTGTGAAACAGCCCCACAAAGCCGCAGACAGTCAAAGATCAACGTCTACAGACCGCATTTGCCAAACCTAATCTAACCCAATCCCGCACGAGAGCCACCCCCATCGGCAGCCATCAAAGAGCTGGAAGACTATCAATCAGACATAAGCCTCTTTCTGCATCTTCAGCGCGCACCACCCATCAAAGCTGTCGAACCCCGAGTGTACAGCCGACAAGTTAATGCTCAGCAATCAATCGCATCCATTATCGTTATTTTTTATCCATCCTATCATACAAATCCCGTTTATTTATATATATTCTCGTTTTTTTCTGCCCATCCCAACCGCCCCACTCCCTGGCCTTGCTTGCAGTGCTTTTATCTCCCTATTGTATCCTTCAAAAACCGCAAGCCATTTATGATTAAAACGATGTCGACATAGAGCGATGCTAATGATGATGGCTTGGTGATTACAATAACGATGATTACAAGCAATATTCAGTTGCGCGCAGGGGGAGAAGTAGTGAATGCGCGCCTCACTGGGAAACACTTTCAGAGGATGGATTCTTTTCTGCACTTCATTTTTTTTATTTTTCATTTGCAGGATTTATCATCTTATCCTTCAACAGAGAGTGGGGTGGGCACTAGTCAACATCGACGCGACGTGCTGCCTCTCCCGCTGTTTTGCATATAGAGTGACTGGGGCTGTGTCTACCGAGTCTATAACCGCCACTCGACAGCACCGCGCTGGGTCCTATTTGTGTTTAGCATCTAATTTCGCGGGAGAAGAAAAGGGAATTTTTGATTAAATAACAGGCCTGGGCCAGACCGCGAGACTGCGACTGGGAGCCAATAAGACGACGCAAATGCAGGTGTCAATATGCAGTTTTTCATCAAATCCCCGAAAATCGCAATATGACACATGTGCTGCATGGTGTTTGCGTGGGTGTGGGTGTGTGTGCTCCAACGAAGGCCACGACGATGATGAGAGTCTGGGGGGTGGGAGATGAAATTATCCCCCAGTGATTCAGCAGCAGGCGGAACGCGCTCATGTGTTGCTCTACCACTTTGTCATCATCATCTTCCTCCGCTGCTGCTGCTGCTGCAAGGCCGGGGAGCGGGTAGGAGGGCGGCAGGCGCAATCGAAATATGTCAAAAATTACAACACTCTCCAAATATGGGGTGCGTGTGGGCGCCAAGACCGGAGATGACGAAGGCAACAAGAAACCACGGCGCTTTTGGCAAGAAAGTGGTGGCTGAGGGCGCACAGCCACGACGTCGACATCGTCTCCGCCGACATCGAGTACGGAACGAAACGGAAGGAAGCAGGATACCGGAATATATTATTATTATTACTCCGATGGTGCTGCTGGTGGTGGTGATGGTGGTGGCTGCTGCTACTGCTGCAGCGGTGTTGATGGAGGGGAGCTCGTGTGGTGGTCGTGATGCTGGAAATTCTCGCCGAGGGAAATTTATATTCATAACGAATATATGACAGGATAATATTGGTTGCTGGGACTTGTTCATTTTTTTTTCCTCCACCACCACCCCCCCACCAGACTGTGTGTTTTCTAGTCTGCTGCGACAAGACATATAATGCTCTTCAGTTCCCACACGCCCCCGCCCAGAGGAGGTGTCTCTGATTCCGCATATAGCCTGATACATTACACGGCCCGAGTCGGACCGTGTGTGCGAATGGCTTGAGGCAACGCCGAGCCTCATATATTGAATCTGTCGACGCCGTTTAAAGTGAATGTCGCATAGACATCATTTAAGTAATCCCACTCCTCTCCCCGCCATACACACCCTCGTCATTTGTACGAACATCTATACATGAACGACTGGGAGACTATTTGTTCGAAGTTATTTGACTTTGCTTGGGCTTGAGAGGCTTTGAGGCGGTTTTTGAGTGCTGGCAAAATGTGTGCCCGCGTGGAGGGAGAGAAGAGATTTCCCTTAGCGCCTGGCGGGAGATTGAAAGCCATTCTCCGTGTGAGATATGACGAGGGATGATGGAATTTTCTGGTTCTGGGTGTCGTGTCGGCCTTGATGTTCGCTGTGAAATACCATCACACAATTGCAATTAATTTGTTCGCCGATTAGGAGGATGATATTTATGACATACGGAAGCACTTTGGGGTTTTGAAAGGATGTAAAATCGGCACGTTAAGCATCGATTAAGGGATGCTTTATGTGCGGGGAGGAAATGTGAGATGATCATTTCTCAGTAGTCACACATGTGCTCATCATTTGGCAGGTGACGGCGAGAGTGACAAATGACTCATGCTTAGCAGCAGTTTCTTTGAGAACTTGTCAATGAAAAAATGAAGGCAGAGGAACGGTGGGGGTTTGTGACTTGACTCTGTTGTGATTAGATGTGAGCCTTGACGAGGGAAAGGGGTTCACAGCTGCCGATAATGGGGACATTTCGAGAGAAGGCAGAAGGAAATGATGAGGAATTCATCTTGTGGTCAGAACTCTTGAAATCGTTATGACGATGACTCCTTGAGAACAAGGTCTAGGTGAAGGCAGAGATATGAAGGTCATCAAGTCAGTGGCGACTTTAAGAGTCGATACGTTGCCACACTAGACGAAAATTTCTTGTCGCGGGTCAAAACAGTACCCCGACCAGTCTATCCTCTTTAAAATTGCCTCGAACTCATTTTCAACGAAATTCATCATCCTCCCCGGCTGCAAGCCACAAAAAATGTCCTCGTGCGGATGTATTCAACCTATGTCGTCTCCAGTTTTTATTCTCAAAAGCAAAACGGGGTAACCCAATCTGCGGATGAAAGGCGAAGACCGCTGCAAACTCATGCTGGGAATATATAATTCGCTTTTATTTAATCTTTTTCGTATCTCCCTCTTGCCCCCCCTCTCTCTGCCCACCACCCAAGCCACTCAATCCCTTTGCAATATTTTGGTAAACAGCGAGGAGGATGTGCTCTGCGGCACCGAGCAGAAGTAAGAAGCAAAGTTAGTATCTTTCTTTATTTCAAAGAA
The DNA here is from genome assembly GCA_916610145.1 of Eristalis arbustorum. Taxonomy (NCBI): domain Eukaryota; kingdom Metazoa; phylum Arthropoda; class Insecta; order Diptera; family Syrphidae; genus Eristalis; species Eristalis arbustorum. Next base: position 73,770,707 of record OU744319.1, read on the forward strand.
GAACCGCATAAGTGCATTCAAACTGCAGCCACAAACTTTTTGTTGGCCTTTGGGGACCCTCGGGGGTGTTCTTTAATGTGGCCCCATCAGGCTCACAGTCTCAATTACAGCATTTGCCTTACTTTTCCTCAATCGGACTTCTCCCTCATAGGGGACGGGGTGGTCAGGCAGAAACTCAATTTCCCGAAAACAAAACTTCCCGCACTTTTACCAAAGATCAGTTGGCACCCGCTTCAATCATTCCTTTTGCCGGTCCCATGCCATCAGCCGAACGAAACAGAATTGCATTCGCTTCTGAGTGTCGTGTGTGCATATCTCCGGCCTCGGCCCCCCCAAATCGCATTGTGTTTGCTCGTCCGTGAATTTTTAAGACGAACCGAATTGCAGGGCAGCCGACCGAGTCGTCTCGTATCGCCCGCTGTGGAGGGCTGGAAAAATATTTGCGTATGGATTGACTTGCAGAAAGGATTCCTAGCTGCCTGTATTATTTCCCCAGAGATATGCGCTATCAAGGAGAGGATATTTGCTTTGGAGCGTTTGTTCAGAGCGTTCACCTTCCTTTGGCAGTGGAATCCGGGCATGCAGCGGAATGGAGGGCAAGGAAATTCCGTCGAGCTGGGTGTTTTCGATGAAGGTCGCCCTTTGAGGGACCACGTCTTGGGGAAGTGACAGACGTGAGATGTCCTTCGCTTTGTGTCGTTTAAAGATGGGGAACTACTTTACATTTTAAGTTATTAACTCAGCCTGGACCGGGGCGGATATTTCAGTTTAAAGAGACGCGTTGGTGGTCGTGACTAGATATGCTTTTCATTGCCGGTAAAATTGCTGTGGTTTTTTAACGACATACAGGGGTTTTTAGATGATGCAGGAGCGTAAGTCACAGACCGCAGGGGCCGACTAGATACCACAGACTAGAGACCAGAGACCAGAGACCAGAGACCAGAGACTAGAGACCAGACACCAGAGACCAGAGACCAGAGACCAGAGACCAGAGACCAGAGACCAGAGACCAGAGACCAGAGACCAGAGACCAGAGACCAGAGACCAGAGACCAGAGACCAGAGACCAGAGACCAGAGACCAGAGACCAGAGACCAGAGACCAGAGACCAGAGACCAGAGACCAGAGACCAGAGACCAGAGACCAGAGACCAGAGACCAGAGACCAGAGACCACAGACCACAGACCACAGACCACAGACCACAGACCAGAGACCAGGGACGACGGACCACAGAGCACAGACTCGAGACCAGAGACCGTAGATGACAGACCACAGATCACAGACCACAGACCAGGAACGACGGACCACAGAGCACAGACTATAGACGGCAGACCTCAAGACTACACTTAGCCTCGCCAATTACACCTCCATCAACTGCTCCACGTTCCACGACCACCACCACAGACTGTTAACTAGATCATCCGCAGGAAGGGAGAAAAGAAATCCTTTACCAAAGAGGTAACCCCACAATTCGACAATTCAACAAACCAAAACTCGTTGGATAAAGCTCAACCAGCAAACATCAAATCCACGCTAAAGCCTCACAGCACACACAAGTGGCGTTTTCATTTTTTTTGCAAAGTGCCTCGCTCGTGGCCAAATTCCCGTTCGAAATTCTACCTTCTTCCACGCATTTCGAACCACAGCAACATCCCTCAGACCCGTCCGAAGACGAATCAAATTCTGCATAATTTACATGCGAACAAATTTAAAAGTGAAACAACGAAGAAAAAAATTGTTGGCTCCTTAGAATTTCAAGAATTTACCTCCTAGCACCGGCGTCGACTTTAAGGCCAACAAAACAAACCGAAAATGTGAAGAATTCTCTCTCTCGGTTACCTCGAACCGCCCAGCCACCACCCGCTGGCCTGAGGCAAATCTCATTTTAAGTCCTTTGCATACTATTTATGTAATTTTTTGTCTTGTTCCCACAATTACGCGGGCGCCTCCAACCCCTTTTGTGGGCTGCTTTGTGGTCGGATGGTGTAGCCTTCGCGCAGCCACGAACCGAATTAGATTATCTTTCTTTTCTTTTCCCAAACCGAGCAAAGGCCACAAAGCGGAGTGAGTGGGGAGGAGAAGGTCGTTTTTTACAACCGAGTTAAATTGGCATTGCAACGGAAGGGGACTAGGCAAGATTTGATTTTTGTCGAATGTCGAAGGTTCTTAACTTTAATGCTCGGCAGCCGATGGAACAGAGAAATGTTGTGGGTTGAGGGATGACATTCAGGGGGATTTTGAATGACGAGACAAGTGTATGCTCAAGCCAGACGCAATGTGTCCAAATTCATCTCGTTATCCCGTGGAGTTCGCTACAGCTACGTATGACGATGTGTCTGGAGTACAGCCATGTACGCAACAACTTCACCGAGTCCCAGCGTTAGCAAGTCGAAGGCCCACCGAGTCCAAGACTCACCAGAGCAAGGCTGAAAAGTCCATACCTCGTCCTGACCAAAGCTTCCCCACTTCGCGGCGCACAAAGTTCTTGTCTTACGGAATCTATGCCGCATTAAGACCAGGCCCGAGAGCTAAACAACAAGGCTATCTAGGGACCCTTTAAAGACGATACTGAACATACGCTGCTCCATCAAGGTCTGTGACGAAGATTCCAGAGCCATCGCTCACAGGCAAGACGACCCTCTGTATCAACACTGTAAAGCTAAGACACACCAACAAGGTCATAAGCCCTGTTTTGACAATGAGGTCTCCTCCCACAATTCAATCAAATTCTGTGAGGAGCACACTGCGAGCGCAGTCCACTTAGGCGAAGCCATACCGAACACAACCCCTCTGAATTCAAGTGAAACCAAGACTCAAAATGAGGCTGCACCCTCTATACGGCTTAACCTGTCCAAAGCCCACCCAATCCAAGGCCCAGCGGGTCCAATTACTCCAAAGCCGACCTTTTGAAAAAAGCTACATTTTCCACCGAAAAATGCAACCGATTTGCAACACATTTGGGTCGCATTTTTTTGCTTGAAATAAGCGGGTTTTCTGGGATGCGGATTTGATGAGCACTCAATTTTGTGAAGTAAACTTCTCGGTAACCAGGACGAATCTGGGATTGGGGGATGTCAGCATGGACTGGACATTTCACGTTCAAGAGGGATGAGGTGGGGTATTGTAACCGGAACGCTGGGGTTGGTTGTTTCGAAGCAGAACCCGGGATAGCCAACTTTTCCTCTGAAATCGAGGAATTTCAGGGGAATGTCGATGGATTTGATTATGGCGTGTGTTGAAATGGTGTTGGAAGTGTGTGTCCTTGTTGGATGAAGAAAAAAAAATGAGCTGCCATGTGCTTAGTGCTCCCGCATTGAGTGACCAATTGGTTCGTCCAGGAAGATGGGATGTTTTGTGAAACGATTTTCTCGATAACTAGAAGGAGGAACTGGAAGGAATCCACCGTCTGACTACAGCGCCACAGGAAGAAGCACAAGTCAAAGGATCAGCAGCAAGTCAAAAACCCCGGCTACGATGGGTAGTAGCCTCCCTCTCCTCCTCTTCTCCCTACCGCCACCACTGTGATATAAAAGACGGAGCAACTTGAATCTCGAAAGCAAAAACTCCTCTCCACAGTCGATTTCAATGGAATCGCTTCTCAACTGATTGATCATTCCATTCTCAATTATCGATGGATTTTCAATTAAATTCCCATGAAGATTGCACATTTTGCGAATACTTAACGCAAATAGACTTGACATCAAGTGCAGCTTGTCTCGCCCCTCCCACTCCCCTCCTCCTCCACCCGCCACCACCCACACAACAAACTTTAATTGTCAACTCCTCATCCCCAGCCGGGCACACAAAGCTTGTCTCTTGGGAAAACTTCAGTGCCCGTGCAACTTCGAATGACGAAATTAAAATTCCACCCTCCGCCCCTCAAATGCTTCACTCGCATTCGGAATCGCATTTTAGTTGAATTTATCGACGCGCGACTCAACAACTTGTATTATTAACTTTCGACAGCCAAAGAGATGAAGTTTTCCCCTTCAGTGCACACATGGCGGAGGGGACGGGCGAGGTGTTGACAGACAGGAGAAAAAAATTAACGGAGGCTTCTTCGTCTTCATCATAAAACGCAGCCAAACAGACACGCGAACGCGAACGTGTGGAGAAAAGTTTCGCCAACAAACTTATTCTCCACCACATCCCCGAGCCTGTGAAAGAATTTCGCACCGATGAACGCTTGATGAGACGTGCAAAATCATCAGATGCAAACCAACCCCTCTCTCCCTCGCCGACGTAATTATGTCTGCCTTCTGGCCTATAAACTTGAGAGCACTCGTGACTCAGGCTCTTAGCCCAGACGCCGCGAAAGATTTCTGAAACACACAATCAAGGACTGATTTTCAATTAGTGCGCTTTAATTAGAGGAGGGAGAGAATGCAACCCACCGCCCCCGGCAAAGTCAACCGGACTGATGTCATTCATCAATCTCACTCTTCCAAGACACGACTAAGGACCCAGTAAACAGACCAAACATTTGCCCGTTTTTTTTTCGCAGTAAGGAAGATTGATGATAGTTCCACGGGCGACTCTCGCCACTCCACTCACCGCTTGCCACTTTATTGTTATCCTTTTTTTCGCCAAAAAAAAAATACCAGGTGGAGTCGCTGGCAGGAGCAACAACATTTATCGAGCAATTAAAGTCCATCAGACTGATGATGGTGAATGCGGCGCACATCCTTCCAGCACATCGACCTCGAGGATACGCCAGTGCCGCCATTTACGTAATTTGTCCTCTGCTCTGCAGGACGACAACGAGTGTGTGTACATTACGGTATCGGTATCGGTATCACCTTATCATAAAGCCCACTAATTTGTCCTGCTTAAAGGCATTCAGTTCAGAGTCGCTCACAGGAGCGTGGAGTGAGCCGAGAGGAGAACGAGTAATATACATGAGAATAGCCTTAATTTTGTGGTCATAAATAACAAAGTGACAGGCAGGACTATCGCAGGGACTGGCAGCGTTTATGTGTGCAGGTATTTGCCTCCGCCAGGAGTGACGCCAGCTCACCTCTCTCTCTCTCTCTCGTTTTGAGGCTGCTACTGCCACCATCAGTATTCCGACGGCGCACACAAAAAGTCAACATGGTATGTCATTGGTAACTTAATATTCAAATTATGTCCTGCCTCGGTCTCCTTTGTGCACAGGAGGGCACACATAAATCAACCGCAAAAAACATACCCTCCTCATCACTAGGCGGCCGACTTGTCCGACTTGTCTGTTTCGTCCTGTTTTTTGCTCGGTTTCGTCGGACGCGGAAACAAATTTCGAAAAAGGCACTTGACACATGCTTAGCGAGATCCTCACAGAGGTCCTGGATCAACGGAGAACCTAAAATATTCGAGATGATTTGCAATTTGTAATGGATTCACTGGAGGATGGGGAGCCGCCAGTGCCTGAGCCTGTATCAGATAATAGATGAGCAGCGCATGTGTTTGTGTCCTTTCTTATTGTTCGCAGGGTATTTTCCACGTGAATGCATTTTGTGTTTGCATTTATGAAGCTTATGAATCCATCCTGGAAAATGCCACTCCACCAGAGAGAGCGGGAGAGCGGGATGCTGCACTAAAAGTGAATCACACGCCTCAATGAGTTTACACTGATTCCGCTGAATGGCGCTGTGGCAAGGCGGGCGGGTGGCCATGATGGATGCCGGGATGATGGAAGTGGGTGAATGCAATTTTTCACAAAAAAAAAAAAAAAACTACACAAAAAAATTCTTCGCGATGTGTGTGCCACATGTCAACTCCCATGTAGTCACTCGACTAGTGGCAGCTTTGTCCTGTTGATTCTGCAACAAGACTGGTTTTCCTCAGTTTTTGTTGTGTTCCTGTGCGAGAGTGTGTTGCGCTCGAGGGAAACATTTGCTTTTGTGAACGAGTTTTCCACGGTATTGTGCTGAGACTTTCATTTCGAACGACAAGAGCTGATGATGCGGTGGGCGAAGGTGGAGGCGCATTCCACATCCCAGAGCGGCGGGTGTGGATGCCATTAATTTACCAACAGCTTGGTTTTAGGTGTCACAACTTGTATCGTATTTACCCGTGATTGCTCCTCTTTCGATGTGAATGCTGTCATAATGCAGGGTCTTCAGCAGTCCGGACGTAATGCGTGCAATGACCCTTGAAAGGGGTCCTTTTTGCTGGGGTTTTGAAGCATTTTAATCTCTCTGTGGGTTCATGTTGAAGTGGTACTTAGAATGGCGGAGACAAAGGTCGAGCGGTGACTGGACAAGGGTTTGCAAATGGATTCCCACCTCCACTCGCTGACGTCAAGGAGTTGAAGACCGAACTGAATTAAAGAGGACACGACGAGTGAGCTCCCAGGATGCCAGAACCCACCCCAATTGATACCTTACACTTCATCGCATGCACCAGCAACAGTAGTCGAACGTGCAGTCTTTCCAGACCCAGTGCGTGCCAGACTCACATCCCTTGTCAAACTTCGGCGAATACCCGGCTCGGAAGTGTTTAATCTCGAAAAAAGTTCAGCGGGTTCCTTCCTGCCGTCCTTGGCCAGTCCTCTCGCAATACAGACTGAGCGGCAAATGCACCCCGGCGAACGTTATTATCGCAGAAAACATGCAAAACCCCTGCGGGAATGCAACTCACTGCACTGCACTGCACTGCACTGCACCGTGTGAGCAAAGAGCATTTTCAAGTACCTCCAAGGAGGAGCATGAACAGCGACGACGAACTTCTTCCGAGCACGATACGAGACAGAATCCCTGTGTCTCCTCTTTCGATTGTGATCAACCTTTGCGGTGGCATTTCCAACCGCTCTGACCGCAGCAGAGAGGCGGGCGGTGGAGAGCAATTTGTAGGAACGTTTCATAGCCCAAAAACCTGGTGAATTGCTTAATCAATGTCCAAGTATTAAGTAACACATCCCCCCCATCCAGGAGGATTTTTTCCCCCATCATCTTCTGCGAGGATACACATGGCACACCCCGCAAGCAGACATTCCTTGGAATTGGAGTTGAGCAATAGCAAAAATAATGAAAACCAAAGTCACGTCGTGTTGGTTTCAGATGCGGAAGTTGAAGCGGGTGGCAGTCAACCCACTCACGCCCCAGCGTTTCTTGTAGAACAAGCCATTCAGAGGCTCACCTTTATCGGTGGCAGGGGGCGTTCCGCCCGCCCCACACACACAATCGTGGAGAAAAGTGAATAAGATGAGGTGATGAGAGGGAGGCAAGAATTTTCGTTTCGTTAACTTTTGGTGAGAAAGCATCTTCTTTCAGGACGCGGGTGCGATGTAACTGTGTGTAGCCGTGTCGAGTAGGTGTCGAAGGTTCACATTAAAATAATACCTCGTATCAGAAAACATCTCCGCTTCTCTGTCAGAGAGGAGAGTGAGTGTGTGCGTGGGACGTTGTGTGTTGCCTTGCATTCAGTGCACGTCCTGGGATCTCCGTCCTTTCATTCTATGAGTTCCCAAAATGAAAACATTTACACCTCAGTTCGTTTATTCGGTGCTACCCAGTCTCCTGGGTGCCGGGACTCCCCCAACCATCGCCTCCCCCCATTCATTCGATATTTTTTCGATCCCTCCCTGCGGAACAGAAGAGAACACGTACCTCCCTCAGCCCGGCTTCATGTTTCGCACTCGCAACTGGGAGTCGTAAGTGCCAGTACCTGTCTGTCTGTCCGGAGAGTGATAATAATCCTTTCGCTGTTGTTGTTCCACTTCTGTTGACTTTAACTGTGGGGCTCGCTCACGGCACGAGGATTACACATCCACCAGCCGGTCGGAGGGAGCCATTAAAGTGGCACCTAAGCGCGCGGACTATGACAACGATCATCAGAGGATGGAGGACGGTGGTGCGATGATGTCTGTCAGGGAGTTATGCAGTTGCACTGCAGTGTGACAGTTGCATCGGACGGAAGCAGAACTCGTGCGACCCGATGAAAGTTTGAATAAAAGATGCAAAAAGTCGCAGTTGCTTCCGCCATGGGAAGGTGTTGCCTGGCCTGGTCGGGGCAATAAAGAAGCATCCCTTTGGCACAAACGTTCGCGAAGTGCGGAGGATTTTCTTTCTCTCTTTTTGGGGGGGAGAGAGGGAGCTTTTAGGAAAGTTCATAAAAATCCATTAGTGGCAACTGTGTGCTATGTCTGGCTGCCGTGCTTGCCGCTGCTGTGGGAATTCTGCGGCCCATGAGGCAGGCGGCGTGGACTGCGGTTGTTTGCTGTGATTTCGAGCTCTGCTAATTGATCGAAGATGATTGGAATAGGAGCTGCGGTTGGATTCTTCGAGGAGGCAGGCAGGTTGGTTCGTTTCGCTTTGAGAGGGCTGGTCAGTGGGGACGGTTGACTTTGCTATGAAAGACGCGAAATCAACAAGTCGCAGTCGGAGGAGCTGGAATTGGCAAAAAGGATGGGCAACAGGGGGAGTTCGTCGTCACTCTCGTCAGCTGGTGGCCGACAATCGGAGTGAGTTCAGTGAGTGAGTACAAGGACCAAGGGATCTCCGATTTTTTTTCAGGGCCAGGTTCTCCACAGACTGTGACGCTTTAGAAATGTGACTACGACTGAGTCAATGCCCAACCTTCGCCCAGGTGTCTGTCTTTTGAAGGCACTCGAGAGAGGAGTTGAGGCCTCGAGGGCGCCCAGAACTTGTCGAAGACGGGTTTCCCTCCTTGAGGCACCTTTAAGCTCTTTTGGAAGAGAAAAAACACATTGGTTCTCAGAGATGTCTGTAACGCCATGGTGGCGAATACGCAATTCTGTTTAGAGATTGCCGGAATTCAGGTGCGCCTAGAGGGGTCTGCGGCGTATCATTTTCCGAAAGTGGACACACCCGCCTGCCTTGTCACAAAACAAAACTCAACATTTGCACACCTCTCCCGTCATCAACTAATTGAGAGGCGCCTCGCAGGAGCCTGCAATTGCATACGCAAACGAATAAAGTGTGAATAGGCCCGCACGCCGCCGAACAGAATGCTAATTCGACTGAAATCAGCTTCCCCGCCTGCCGCCGTAGCCCCGTCGAACGCAATCAAATTTCATTACCTAATTACCCACACGCTAGCCGCACCACACAAGTGGCCGCTTTTGGGTGTCGCATTAAATTTTCCTAATCACCTAAACAGCTTGTTTACACGGGAGGAGTCCAATTTCCATCAACCCCGCCGGCACTTATTTTTGATGCCCAAATATTTGCTCTATCCCCAAATTAACTTTTTTTTTCATTATTATTCCCTCACTCCCTGGTCATCCCAGCATTTGCCACCTGCCACCCCCTTTTAACAATGTTTTCTGTTCTCGTTCTCGTCCGCAGGTCGCCTGGATGCACTTTGAACAATCAGCCATTCTGACCGTGCACAATCACGTCATAACGAGGAATCCCAGAATTAGTGTGACCCACGACAAGCATGATCGCCATCGAACGTGGTATCTGCACATCAACAATGTCCACGAGGAGGACAAGGGCCGGTACATGTGTCAGATCAACACAGTGACTGCCAAGACTCAGTTTGGGTACTTGAACGTTGTTGGTAAGTGGACGACGACGAGTGGCAGCGCAATTTGTTAAGCGAATGAATGGGGGCCAGTCTGTACGTTTCGTCTACACAGTTAAGTAGAGCGTGCCAAATTACTTGCTGCGGAGATATCCGTGTTTTCTTTTTCAATCGCGTGGCAAATAAACAAAACTCAAAGGAGATACCCGAGCTACACAGTTATTATTTAGAAGCGACTATTCGTTATTCCGCGACGGTGGGCGGTAGTGGCTGCCTCTCTCGCCGCGGGCCAAATTGAATTGCTGGGGTATACTCATTATCTACGACCAGCCATGGTTGAAAATTTTGTAATTATTTCTTCATTATATTGAGACTCGACGCGGCGCTAGTCCTGGTCGGTGCTAGAGCTGCTGCTGCTGAGTAGAGCGGTCCGTGTTGGCTGCAAGTCGCAAGTCAACAACCATAGCGACCGCAAAAGTTATACCAACGCTTGTGGTGTTGCTGCGGATGCTGGGGATGGTGGGGAGACGCTCTTGTCCTTTGATCTGAGCAAAAATTTATTCAAAATTGTATTTATTCAATTTAAAAGTGTCGTCGGGGCAGAGAACCGCTGCGGAGCTTCTTAATCTTCCCTTCGTATACCTTCAGTTGGAACTGCTGCTGCTGCTGCTACTGGTGGTAGTGGAACTCATTTAGACTTTGGCAAACAAAAACCCCCCCGACTCCCCGAAGAGAAGGAAGAAACTCTATCTCGACGGTCTTTCATTTACTTGTTACGACATCGGTTTCGGAGGAAGATGTGCGACAAGAGAAAAAGAAACACAAGTTGGCTGGTGCCCTGCGCTGCTCTGCAGTCAGTAGCTATTTCGAGGTGAATGTGCAGGGATAACTACATAGTGTTTGCCGTACAAGTGGATTATCCCGGCCATGAAGCAGAAATTTCCCAACCATCTAGATGGAATAACATCCAAGCGGGAGGCAGCAGACAAAAATTGAGAAGGATTTTACAAACTTATCATCAAAACATGAATTCATCGTTTCATTCGATGGTTAGTCGATGCTTTTGAGGTGCTCCTACGTCCTCCTTCCCGCACGTAGACAAATTGTCTGTTTTTTCCCTCTTTGCTCGGAGTTTTCCCCCGTCGTCTTGCATCGGGTTCGACGTGTCTTATGCGTGCTTCTACGTGCTCATCCCCAGACAAGCGGTTGCCGGGGGAATGAATATGAGCAAAGACTGAGCTCCGATGCACACACATTGATGATCCATCTGCGAGCAAATATTGAAAGGGGGTCGCTTTCTGTGTGTGCTTGCTCTGCACAACTCTAAGCCGATTGAAGTTTGATATGCATGTCGTCTTGACAACTTATATGCGTCAGTTTGAGGCTACGGATTGCTGCATCCTGGCTTTTGAGTTATTTGCTAAATAAAGAGACGGATTCAACTTTGTGGTCTCGAAAAACGACATGTGTATCAAAGGGGGGTTCAGTCGACTGTCTTAACGAGTCTTTTCTTGTCCATCGAAGCCCCATTCCCACTCGCTAACGCAAAGGTAACTTCCCTCGTGTATATGTCAGCCCGGTGACAGGCCAATCGACATCTCGACGCCTTAACAAAGCCCTTCGAGTCACAATGACGCTTTATCCACTCCTTCGACAGGTCTAATCTCTCCAGAGCGCACAAAATCCTCTTCCAACGTTCAGTCTGTATCCCACAAAGGTCAGATGGGCAGCCACCCATCCCCCCACCAGTGAGCGGAAAAACTGCTGTCGATCAATATCAGGAACAGAACCATGCCGCCGCAGGGTCCCCGTTTCATCCGATTTACACGCTCCCCACGTCATTAAAATTATTCACCCGATTTATTGATTATTCATTGTCATTTCTGGTTCTGTTTTTTTTTCGCCTGTCCACATCAACATTTAGTGCCACCAAATATTGATGATTCGCTTAGCTCCAGTGACGTTATTGTACGTGAGGGCTCGAATATCTCGCTCAGATGTCGCGCATCGGGCAGTCCAACGCCGATAATCAAATGGAAACGAGATGACAACTCAAAAATAGCAATTAACAAAAATTACGTCGGTAAGTGAAAGGCCGCGGGCCATAAATCAAAACTAAAATAAAAAACAGCCGACTGCAAATAATAATAATTGGTACAACATCTGATAATGTCATTATTTTGTTTCCTCTCTGTGCGTGTGTGTTTAATTGCAGTTAACGAGTGGGAGGGCAACACCCTGGAAATCACCCGGATATCGAGGCTGGACATGGGAGCGTACTTGTGCATCGCATCGAACGGCGTCCCGCCCACTGTTTCGAAGCGGATTAAAGTCAGTGTGGATTGTAAGTGACTCTGCTTTAGCTAACAAATAGGCTTGTTTATTTGCTTCCCGTGTAGGCCGTATCAGAGATCGCATGTCATTTTTACGGAACATAATTTCGGCCGGAAAAAATGCATCAAAAGCATCCATTTCGCGTGAGATGAGCCAGAATACAGAGAAGTGCCTTCGTTCGCAGTCGTTTCGGCTCATGCAAAGATTTCAGTCCCCCGGCTTATGGGGTTTTTATGAGACACAGTGATGGTCTCATTGGGGGTCGCCTGACAAAGGATCTGCTGCCAACTCATCATTCCTGCCTACGCCGTGTCATAGGTGTTAGAACTCTCTTCCGCTCGATGGATGAATAAATGTTTGTCTTGCGTGTCCTTTTTTTCTCGTGTGGCTGTGTTCCTCCAGAACAAAGGTTGATTACATAAAAGGACACACTGAGCCGGAAAAATAAATAACACACACACCATCCCCGCCGCGCCGTTCAGTCAGCCAATCGCACTCGCTTTCTGAGACTTCGTCTGTGATGTGTGCTCTGCGGGTGGCGGCGTGTGGGGGCTACGTTATTTTTTAATCCCCCGAAACCGAAATCGGGATACTACATGATCCCGTCAGGTCGTTGTGTCGTCCTGTCAACGCAGCCAGCTCATTGTTTGCTCTCCGATATTAGGTGCTAGGGAGCTTGTAAAAATTGCCTTTGTTGTCGTCGTCGCCGCCGCTCGGTGTGTAATGAAACAGGAAACAGCACAGCAACTTTTTGTCACATCGGACTGGCATACATCATCAGCAATTTCATGTGTGCGGCAGTGGGGGGAGTGTGTGAGTGTTGTGTGTTCCATTACTTGGCCATTGCCGCAAGGATAATCTCTGAGAAGGCCTTTGATGTCTTTTTGATGCGCTGCAAACTGCTTCATAAGTTTACTTGTGTCCCCGATGTTCGTCGCCACGACAAGACGGATTAGATGTTACTTCTCTGACACCACCACCATCTCACCAGCATCCAGTCCCACTCCTCTCTGCTGGTGTGGGGTTCTAGTTTTGCGGGCACACATTTGTCACATCTGGCTTCGAATTCCTGTTAACATGCTGTTGCAGCAGCGTTTTTCTTGCTCTGCCGTTTGCATTCTTATTTATGTTTATTATGAACCGAGAATGAGGTCCTGGTCCCTGTAGCTGTGACACTGTGGCATGTGAATCGCACAGGAAGGACAGTTTGTCAGGAGGAATGTCCAACGAGTGGCGCAGGAAGACCGACGAGTGTGGGCGAATGTGAATGTGTCCGCTCTTTTTTATTTCATATGAAATATCCTGCGCTGCACATAAGGACACCGACAAGGAATACTGATTTTTGTCCTGTCCCGCTCCTGCCTCCCTCCATCAACCCCCTTTTAAGTCAACACACACTGCATGGCACGGTGTACGGTCGGTGTATCGTTGTGTGCAGACGGGTGCACACAGGACACACCAGTGACTCGTTGGCTTGTAAATTTATCCACAATCTTGAAGTATTTCGTGAGTCCTTCTCTTCTTGATTTTTTTTTTTTTTTTTTTTCTTTTTTGGTTCGATTATGTATTCTGAACAGATGTTTTCTGTGATTGAACGTTTCTTGATTTTAAATTAGCAACAGACGGTGAAGAACTGAGAAAGTTTCCATGAACAAGTTTGCCGGGGCGCGTTGAGGGTAACTTTCATATGGTGCACTTCCATAGTTTGACGCAACTGTTTGAGTTTTTCTTTGGCGAATATTTTGGGCAAGACGTTCGACTGTCGCGTATGCTAAGTGATTAATATTGATTTTATCCCCATTGAGACGGGTCGTCGTTTTGCTGATGGGATTTTCAAGACCTTGTCGGGAACGGGGTTTCACAACGAACCACTGCTGGCTTAGAGGGGGAATGGGGTCTTTTGGAAGGACGAAGAGACACGACACAGCACGACACTCTTCGCAACAAATTCCCTTGAATTCAAGCTAAAACCTAGCGGCGAAGTGACTGCAATTGCAGTTGTCTGCAGAGAATTCCTCTGAAATCAATGTAGAACCCCAGCGGGTACGCCAAAGTCAGTCAGTCCCTACCGACGACCTTAGATTCGCTTAAAATCAAACACCCACCCCAAAGTGCCCCTTACGGTCTGTTTGCTTCTCAGAAACCCTGCTCTAGACTCTGGCACTAATCACTGTTAAACATTCCCAACTCTTCCCTGACAACCTGATCTGCAGCCTCAGTGCCCTCAGACGCCAGTACGAAATAATTCACACCCAATTAAGGAGATGAACAACTCAGCAGACAGCAGTCCCGCTCTCCGTCGAATTTTTTTCCACTTCAATTTGCTAATTTGTCCGTCGGAAATACAAAACAATCCTCAGATGTAAAATGTCATCGATGCCAGTGTCAACAGAGGCGCCCGGCAGATGGGGGTTCGCCGGAGTCCATAAGCGATGACAGAGAAGCAACAAAAAAGAGGGCAAAATAGAAGAAAACACGAAGCCAAGAAGATATCGATTGAGTGCAAATATTTAATTTTTTTCCTTCCCTATTCCCCTATCCGATGGATGTACGTACACTCGCCGAAGTGAACATCGCAGTCCTGTTCCGTCTTGTGTATGGTTAGGACTTGAGTCAGTTAGAGCAGAAAACTCCGACGAGTGAGGAGGAGGAGGGAGGGCAAAATCAACAAAGACCGGGCGTCGTCTCTCATAACCACACGCAGCTGAGGAAGGGAATGAGAAGCCCCATCGTCTTGTGCAATTTTTCGGAATTTTTTTTTCTGTCGGAAGCATCTTTAACGGAGTCCACGAGGAGGAGTGTGTCCAAAAGTGTTTGACTTTCAAATTATCCTTCAACTTGACTTGAGATTTCCGCTTGGCAGGGATTCACCTTCAGCTGTGTGCAGTTCGTTTTGAGGGATCTGCAGAATTATGGCAAATGAAAGACCACTCAAGCGCCGTTGTTAAGTAAGCATCTGCTTAGGACCTGTTTTGAGAGAGAGCCATCGGTAATTGGATAACGAGGTTGGTGGCTCTTTAAATGTTATTTACGGAGTCCGGGACTCTTTGATTGTGTCCCCCGTCCGCCCATGCCAGATGATGACCCAAGCTAATGAGATTAGTTTTTCAAACTTTCCTCGCTCTCTCTCTCTCTCTCTCTGAACCACATCACACACGTCTGCTTCTCTCTGTCCGGGGGCGGACTGCGGTTTCAAAAAGGGACCAACCGCAAGACCTGTTCTAGTCTCTAGCTAATTAACTGAATCTAGTCAAAATTAATTAAATTCCCCGATCGATTGTTTGACCGTTTCAGTTCCACCAATGCTGCTGATACCTCATCAACTGGTTGGCGCTCGCGACGGTTTCAACGTGACCATTGAATGCTTCACAGAGGCCCACCCGACGTCGCTGAACTATTGGACACGTGGCGAGGGACCAATCATACACGACTCACAGAAATACAAGTAAGTGCCTGACAGACGGGAAAGGAAATTAAATCATTCGTCATTTTCTTTTATTTTATTTCATCAATTCATTTTTGTGCCAACAGAGTGGAGTCCAGTATCGGATTGCCCATGTACAAGACGCACATGAAGCTGACCATCCTCAGCGTGAACGACAGCGACGATGGGACTTACAAGTGCGTGGCAAAGAATCCGCGGGGCGAAACGGACGGGATCATTCGGCTTTATGGTAAGTTAGTGATGGCTCGCGAATGCCAGTTGAGTTATTGCCCCTGAATAGTTTGTGTGTGTCCACAAAATGACCAATAAACCAAACAAAACCATATATTCCACGTCCTAAAACCCTCCGGTCACCTCATCATCGTCATCCTTTTCCGTCCTCCGGGCACTGGCAGCAAGCGGCAGGCAGCAGGCAGCAGCTCCAGTGGATCGTCCTCGTTCGTATAACTAAATTAAACGCATCCACACAAAATATATGGAACACGATGCAAACAATTTCATGGTAGCAGTAATAATCATAATTCTGCGGAAGCACGTATGCGCTGTTGTCTATCAGAGAGGGTGAAGGCGGACGGGATGATGGGAGCGTAGGGACGTGTGATGTGCGGTTGGCGGCGACAGAGGTCCGGAAAGAAGGGCGGTTAGTCTCACTATTAAATTTTCCAATTTAGTTTGCCGACGTGTTAGACAATTCCGAAATCCGCAAATAGTGAGCGGATGTGGCATATGAGAGTGTGCATGCAAGATGCCATAATTCTGAGTCGAAACAGTCTAGCTTGCAGATGGGGTGGCGGTTGATGAGAGAAGAATAACAAAATAAAAGACACTGCGATCGGAATAACCATTTCATTCAGTTTCGTTCAATTTTGCTATTCATGTTCGTTCCAACTGATCTGATGCAGAGGGCTCTGTTCTGACCACAATACTCCCTTCGTTCAGTTTCGTTAAGTTTGCCTTACTTAGGTGGGAGCTGGTTCTATCATCGTCAGAAGTCAGGACGTTCCACAGACTGTCGTCTTCCTTCTTCTTTGAGTAGCAACTACAGTCCGTGGTGAACCAGGATAACAAGACTTTCCACACACACTGTAAAAATCATTCATTCATTCATCACGGCAGTCAGAGCGGCAGCATATAGCAGCAACGGGTTAATAGCTACCACTTTTCCGCCTTCTCTACGACGTGTGAAGGACGTATTGTGTGCGTGGATGGAAGTGAGAAGGGGAGGTGGAGGCGAGAAGGAAGTGCCTGGCGCTCTGGTTGGGGGATGCACATATAGCATGGCATAACGACACAGCACAATGGAAATATTTTCCTTATGATGAGGAATAAATTTTCGCATTATCCCCCGCCCGTCACCACAGGTCTGTGTCTTCAGCACCCATTTTAGAAGTGCACCCCATCAACGGCACCCCCCATCCCGCCTGTCCTTCAAATTCGTTGCGCTGAGTGATTTTAATGAAATTCATGAAATTGTTGTCGTAAATAATTAAATCGAGCGGGAGGCGCACCACCCCCGTGCAGCCATTATTACAGGGGGGGCTTTAATGTTTCGTGCATTTTCCGAAAACTAGAGCAAATGCATATGCAATTTGAGTCAACACCCCGCGCTTACGAGAGGCAGCGAAATAACAACGAGCACCGATGCTCACGCAGCAATCTGAGACAGATTGAGAGACTAAGGAGTCGTTCATTGTTAATGTTGCGACATCACTCACACTCCTCCCAGGGGGTGGAGCGCCCCCCCAGTGTCGCATCACGGGCACAAAAAAAATAGGCGAAGAAAAAGCTGATGGCAAAGCACATAAAAAGGATAACAACCCATCTTCTTATCGACGAAGGAAATCAACCGTTTCGAACGCTTAAGGGATTTAACGAGAGATAGAAACGAGAAGGAACACATCCCAGCAGCGCGCGCTTCTGTTGTGTGACTTAACTCAATTTCCACACACACACACACAGCAGCGGAGCCGCACCAAAGACTGAAGTTGAAAAAGGCATCGCGTCTGCCGGCGAGGAGGAGGGAGGAGGGAGGAAGAAGGTTGTGCGTCAAATCCAACACCTTCCGGGTCTTCGCTCTCGACGACTACGGCTACGACTTCGACAGACTGAGTGTGAAAAGCATGCGATTTCAAAACACCGATAACTGTTGGGTACATTTGGAGAACAATTGATTTATTGGCAATTATCCTTGATAAATACACTAAATAAGCGAGCGTATGTGAGGGCGTGGGGGACGGCAGACGTACAGAAGTTGAAAATGTGGGGAAAACGTTGCGCTCGCTAAGGAATACAAAAGCGACACGACCAGCAGCACCGGCAAGCACAGCATGAAAGCTATCCCATAAATCCATGCCAACTGAATGTGGAGTAGTCCTGAGTGAAAACTTTTAATTTACAACACTCGAAGGACCCTGAGCATTCTTTGTTGGCGCGGAGTGGGGGCGGCGGGTATTGGCGCCTTTCGACGCTGAATGAAAATGGAGAATGGAAAATCGAAAATGAAAACCCAAAAACTAACTGCAGATGTTGTCGATGCTAAGATTTGTTGTGCTTAGATCCCCCAGATTACCCGGATACCGCACAGTCAGCCAGCCAGCCAGCCAGCCAGCCAGCCAGCCAGTCAGCCCGGCAAGGACCATCCATTGTTGCGGCATTAAGAGTCGTCGAAAGTTTTCCCCGAGAAGAACCTGCCACGTGATTGGAAATAGGAATATTTCATCCCTCCCCACCAAAGGGCAATCATAATTCCATTTATTTTGTTGTTCGCCTCGATTGTCGATTGTCGATTCCCTCTGTCCAGCAATCCCTTCTTCGCACGAAAATGAGAAACATAACCCTCCCCCTCCATCGAGGAGGAGAAGTCACGTAATTACTAAGATTCGACTCATTTAACTTTGGAATATCCATCCATTCATCTATCCATCCCCATCCCCGGCGCTCGGTGGTGGTGTTCAGGTGAAAGGTTTCCACTCACCATCTCTGGGGCCGGGCGTCAACCCCTTATCTGGGCGCCGCGCCGCTTCGGTCAGTGGAGCACGATGCCAAGGAGAAGACGTGAACCAAGAGGAGAGCAAAAAAATGTTAGAAAATTACAAAAGTTTCGCCACCTTTCGCTCGCAAGCGTCGTCGTCCGCCACACAAACGAACGACGACGACGACGACGACGACGAGGAAGCTAAGCACGTGACATTCATGCATCAGAGCTTGTTGTGCCTTTGTGGAGCAATTAAGTCTTCGATTTTATGAGCGCAAATCTCACCGAGAACCCAGTCTCTCCCCGCAACTGACGCAAAAACAATTCAATGGCCAATGCCGTTCCGAAATCAAGAGAACAGTCGGATAATGGCCGGGCAATTTGTAAGGCAGGATCGTAATTAAAGCCGAATGCTGTGCTGGGCTTTAATGGTCTGGTCGGTCGGCAGGTCGTTCGCTCGTCTTGTTGGGATTCTTTTCAACCTTTGCCACACTCGCCACCGGGTCCAGGAAGGAGGTCGTCAAAAATTGTGACCAAATACAGGAGAAAACACACAGGAGATGACTGTCAAAACTCAAACTCAAATTCAAATTCAAATTCTACGCAGATTGATGCCATTATGTAATGCGCTTTCCCCACTTGAGATGAATACTAAAAGTCTGGTTGTTGGGATGTACCCGCCTGCCTTGAAGGGTATTACTTCTGCTTCCTGTCGTCGGTATCTCCTGGTTGGCATCTCTCTTGCGTTCGAGTATTTTTTGTTTCTTCAGTTTTCTTTTGTCGACTCCCACAGAGAGCAATGTTTCAGCGGCAAAAGGTTTAATGCGAAAGACTATGCTCGTCGTCGTTGCCGTTGTCGTCGTTATTGGCTGTAACTGTATTCGATTCGATTTCGCAAGTTACGCTCTTATCTTGTCTTGTTACACTTTCGGTTGGATGGCAGGACGCGTCTGTGCGTCTTTGTGTGGATGGGTCGTGGCGTTGCGCGACAAACGAATTTTAATGTGACGAACACCTCTTGCTGCTTCTAATGTTCCCTTCACGCCCACACCCACACCCACACTGCGGCGCGGCGGTGAATTCGCTTAAGGCGACAAGTTGAATGAGTAGCAAAGAGTATCTTCGATCTTGTCGCGGAAAAAACGAATCAAATACGCAAAAAAAAAACGAACGAACGAACAAAAAGGTTAGAACTGAAGAAGAGAGACAAGAGAATCTGATATCCCATTTTAAATTAACGTCCTACCGCCCTTGGGGGCTCTTTTAAATTTCTTATGCAAACGAAAGTAAAACAACGCCACGACTTTGATAGCACGAGGAGTCTATTCCATTTCCAATGACACCTCGTGGATAAGTTTTGCGAGCAGCGTTTGGCGGCTGTCTTGACATAAATTACTGCGGATGCCACTGACGCCAACGCCGTCACCGTCGCCGCCGCCGCTGGCAACCGTAATTAGGAGTTCAATGAAGATAATGGAATGATAGATGGGGAGGACGCGCTTAATTGAATAATCTCTCGTGGACATGGACATCCGCGACGGAGAATGGCAATTGAAGGAAAGAATGCACCTTAGTGCAGGATCAGTCAACAAAAAGAGTACTTCTTGCAGCCAACCATGAATCGAATCGCATGTCCTTAGAAGGAAAAATAAGCAACTTTTGTTTGATAAAATGCCCGCCCTCACACCCCTCCCAGACCGCGCGAGGGGAGGCCCAAAAACCGTCTTCGAAGGATCGCGTCGATTTATGCTAGGCCGCAAGGTAGGAAGGAAATAAGGCTGAAATTGAAGATAAGATTGAAAGCAGTCTTATTCAGACTTTAGAGACAGTTTCATGCAAAGCCCTTCCTTTGAGGATGGCTTGCGTCACAAGAGTGCCTAATTTGAGGAAAAGTGAAACAAGCGAAGCCTAGAGACTCAGTGAAACAAACGGCAGTTGACATCCAGTAGTCTTGATCCAGTCCAGGACCAATCCAAACCCAACACAAACCCATTCCGTTGCGCGGTAGTTTTCGAAAGAACCCCCAGAAGCGCCCTAAAAGTCCTCAATCAACCCCCGAAGGAGATGATTGCACTCAGACGCTGAAAAAGAAGGGAAATGTATACAATTTTTTAAAGAATAAGACAATCCCAACAGCGAACCCCTTAAGCTACGAAGTTGATGATCACCGATGTCCACTTGGTCAACGACTTCCCGATGACAATTGCTTGGAGTCGATAGATGGAAATTCACTTACTACTTAGATGACTTTGAAGTCTTGAAGGTGAATGGTGTCATGATGTCTGCCAGACAGATGACCTACCTTCTTCGATATGAATCCCTCGGAGGGCGGTTGTTCTTTCCGGAACCACACACTTCCAAGGAACTCGCGGACACGCGCGAACACTCCCGAGACACACGCTCGCGGTAACTCCCGGGATACACTCGCGGACACTACCGAGACACACTCGCGGTCATTCCTATCCCCGGACACTCTAGATTTCGCGACTCATGGGTATTTTAGAAAAGAAAGAACAAAAGACAGAAAGGTAAGGAGAACCGCACACTTTTATGTAGGTGATTATGATGTAGGAGCAAGACGAGATGGATTAAGAGCTCATTTCAGGGACAATGGAGAGCTTCTTTTGTAACAGACCAGACAGGCACTTAAAACACTAGCGATCACTGCGAAGGACTGATTGGATTTATTGCATATAACGAGAATGGGAGAGCTTCTTTTCTAAGAGACCACTCGCGGAACAGGGGAACACAAGCGATCACTAGAGGAAACGAAAGGAAACGCACGGAAACGCAGGGAATCAACCGAAAACACTGCCGACACTCGCGGAATTCATTTAGGCTTATAGACGGTTGCACATAAAGGGGAGGAAATCGGGAGGATATCTCATTAATAGCTTAAGACAGAAAATGGCATTTTTGCCTTTTTTTGTAAGAGACTACGGTACGACACGAATATGCGACTCGACGAACGAAAACGGATTATTTTTCTTCATTTTTTAAGCGACAATACGGAGCGATCGTAGAAACACTGATCAATTTGATTCACTTGAACACATCTTGGATAACATTTTCTCGAGAACAGACCATGCACTATACGAACCCGACAACCACAACACATTCACGTCGCGACACAATTTATTTTTGCCGACGGCATTTCACGCTTGCGCACAATCGAACGAGGAAACCGAATCTTTTCTGGATTTTCCAACAAGAACAACGATTAAATAAACCAAACGCGATTGAAATTAGTGAAGAAAATATTTCACTTCTTTTAAATTTGATGATGACACAAAATGGCGGCCGCGAACCGGAGCACACGCGTAATCCACAATCAAACTTGAATGACGACCAAGCATTCGCATTCTGAAAAAGAAAAATGCATTAAAACAAACTTCAAACTATTGCCGATCTATTGAATAATAATTTTTATATAAATTTACTTGTAGAAAATATGTAATTAAGAAAACAAAATGTTGCAAAAGTGAATTCAAAACCCAAGCCAAGCCATTTTTTTACCCAAGCCAAAATTCCCCCATAAGCCACTGTGTGGAGAAAAGAAAAGGCAGACAACTTACCGTTATCCAGTGAAAATGCCATGGACATTCCAATAGGCGAAGCATAGGTGCGTACGGATGCGATATATGCAAAATCGGAAACAAGGACAGACACAGACAAAAACACACAAGGCTAAAGCCAGAGAGAGGAAGGGAGACAAATCTAGCACTTAACACTTCACTTTTTCACCTTTCCACTTTTAGCACTAGAACTTACCTGGACCGCGAACCGCACACTACTGAGCGGCTGCAGTCAATTTAGAATGACCCAAGAAATTGCAATTGGGCAAATATGGCCAAATGGGCTAAAGTTCGCTCTGAGGGGAAGCTGAGAAAGTGGGGATTATGACAGGTGACTCGGATGACTTATCGAACGTCAAATTTAATAATTTTACAATAATTTGCAACACAAGATGCGACCTACATCAACAAGTGGTTCGAGGAGACTAAAGAATCGAGCAGAAAAACTCCACTCTTTGTGGAAAATTGCATCAACTTACCGTTAACTTCAGCAGATGCCGACGACTTCCAAATGAGTAATCCACTCGCGCAGGCATGTTGAACAGCTTCACGCAGTCGGGTGAAGCGAAACCGAACCGAAACCGTGCGAATATCGAGAGCGCACTCAACTAATTTTAAGGGATGATTTCAAAACGAAGCACTGGGCTGTGGGCATATGGCTGAACTTCAGACGGCAGACACTTACGCACGGATTTTCTCCTCAGAGATCTTCGTCTTATACCATACGAACACATGCAAACACGCATTCACTGACAAAGCTTAAGCGGAAGAGACTGGGAGGGGAACAGATTGGGAGCAACACCGACAGAGACAGATGCTTCTCTGGGTGCACTTTTCACTTGACACTTCACTGTTGCACTTTGCACTTTTCACTTTTATCACTAGAACTTACCAGAACCGGGGACCGCGCACTACTAAGCTTAACGCGTCGGCGTGCTCGCCTTTTATAGGATTTGGCCAGAGCCTGAACTGTAAATTTGCGCGGGCATGGGCTAAGTTCTCTTACAATTTACATATACAAGTCGTTGAAATCTTTTACAATTGGCGTCTGCATCGAAGTTGTCAAGGGGTTGAGTGCACTTTTGCAATGGGGGGAATATTGGTTTGTTTTTTCTGGAATCTGTATATCTAGAGATGGGTGGGGAATCTTGACCCGATAATCCTGGTGGGTCTATGGTGGTGCATTGGTGAGTCGAATACCATCAGATTTTCACAGATTTATTGTGGTACATGAGCTTTAATTCATTAGTAGCCTGCCGGGCATTGGTGTATTCAAGTACATTGAAGTTAAAAGATACTGCCAAGGACAGAGACTCAATCTAAATTTTAAAAAAGCTCGGTGCATGTGCATTTCCTCAATAAAACAACCTTATTTCCCATAAACACACTCACTTTCATTAAATATTATTTTAATCAATTTATGATATTAATTACAATTTAATCATCGATGCCCCCTCCTGGTAACGCTTTCAACTGACGTTTCCAATAAATCAATGCAATAGGACTCAAATCATTACCAGATGTGCATAAGAGTCGATACAAAATGTGATACATTTGATTGTTGCATCATTTAAGTGATGACGTCACCAAAACAGAAAAACCACCTTTTCGGCCGAATAAAGCCAATAATTGAAAACAATTGGATGCAGATATCTTGGAATTGGTCCACCAAATACAGGGATATCCATTTTCCATCGTTTGATTGATGAACTATCGAGAAAATCGATTTTTAAGAAATTGGCAATTCTCAGCCAAAAAAATGCAGTCAAATGTGAAACGAATTGAGTGGACTTTTTTTGGTCCGAGAGAGCCCAATTGGATTTCGAGGATTTTAAGGAGTTTTGAAGGATTTCAATGGATGAAAATGATTGGATAATGTGTAAACTGGGCCAGAACGAGTAGACAAAGTGGACATTTCTATAGATTTTTCACAGGATGGTTGAGAATTAGAAAAGTTCGTTTTAAAGGATGTGGAAGGTTACTTTGGTGACTTCGCTTGCTGTGAATGGATAGATTAGGATCCTAAAAATATGACATTATGCATTTGTGTTGCTGGAACACTAAGGGTGTCCTAGTCTCAATGTTGGCCCTTAATCTTGAGGCATTAAGACGTGGTTTAGAAGACCATCCGAGTCTTCTAAGAAAGATCTACACAATCTCCTGTCATGACAATCCGCAGGATGTGGTTTAGAATACCATTCGAGTCCTAGATCTACACAATCTCCAGTCATGACACTCCCCATTGTCGATGTAAAAGGACCAAATAGAAAATTCGAAAAGAGGATGATCGCAGCAGAGTAATGACATCACACACTTTTTACCCAATTCAGTTGAAAGCACTTCAACACTTCGTCTAATGAGATTGTGTATTATCCATCAACCCTTTTTGAAACTAATATTGCTAATCGCATTGAAATCCTATGTCGGCCTCATAATCCCATTCGCAAAACCCCATCAGAATGTACAATACAACATCGCATTGAGGTCGACAAATCCAGTAGTTAGTTCGATTACAACGACTGCGTCATCAGAGGTCGTGTAAGTCACACTGCACCACTATCACTCATCATTAGCTTGCAACAGTAACATCCAAACTGATAGATAGCAAAAAGTATTGGCTTTGAAGTTGTCAGGTTGTGTGCGTTTAACACTTTACACCGCCCTTCTGACACCCAGGTAAAGTGTGATGCAATGAGGCATCCACCACCAGCAACACCATCCACTATCGGCATCACCGAAAAGGCAATGACGCGTACAATTTTGTTGATTACACACAAACAAGCCCGCATTCAATCCGCAGCTCTGGGCGGTTGTAACTCTATTCCAGGAAGGCAGGCAGGTAAATGGTATCAATCAGTGCGTGGACGCGTGCGAAGCACACGTGCAAATTTGATTTCATTCCAAATGCAAAACGAAACGCGACAGCCTATGATAAATGTGGTAATATCTGCATCGAATGAGCATACAATTATTTTGAACGTTAATTAGCATTTTACATAATTTCCAGACCAATAATCAAATTTTAATTATTCACGCAACGATTCCGCATAAAGTGGCGGCAGTGGTGGCGGTGGCCACAAATTGATGATATTGATTT
Organism: Eristalis arbustorum; assembly: GCA_916610145.1. Taxonomy (NCBI): domain Eukaryota; kingdom Metazoa; phylum Arthropoda; class Insecta; order Diptera; family Syrphidae; genus Eristalis; species Eristalis arbustorum. The sequence goes on from OU744319.1 coordinate 73,795,599, forward strand.
TAATTGGACCTTTCATTTCAACCACATTATTCTCGTTCTCTTTCTATTTGTGTGTTACAGTGCAATCTACCACAACAACGGTGTCATCCGGTGTGCCAACAACTGAGGCACGTTGGGATCATTATGGTCAGAATCAGGATCCATCTAAGTCCAACTACTTGGGCATTGATAAAAGTGAGTATTTTTTGCCTCCAAAATCCACCCTGCTCCCGCCCGACCCAGTAGCTTTCTTTGTACTTCTTCACCCATGTTGCTTATGATCTCCATTTCACCATCCAAAGACACTAGATACCAATCCAACCTAAACGACATTGGCTTATCTGAGCAAAAATCCTCCTTAGATAAGACCGGCAGCACCGGCTACGGATGGCCAGCACAGGGAGGCGATGATGATCTGAGGACCGGCCGTATGGCACCACCAAAGACGCTTACTCATGGATTGCTTGCTGTTATTGCGCTTCACTTCATATATTCGCTCTAAGAATCAAAAAAAAAAGAATGATGATTAAGAAAAACAAAAGAATTCCCTCCCCCTATTCGCTAGATGCATTAAAGAAGAAATGGACAAAAAAAAACAACAAACAATTCTACAACATATCCCAAAGCATATATATAAAATATATACAAAAACAAATAAATTAAAAAAAATGCTCTATATATACTATATATACATATGAATAAATTTATATATCAAACCACTAGTGTATAGTTATTGTGAAAACAATTTTGTTGTAAATCCACTCAAGTGGGTGAATAAATTCAATTATTAAATATAAAATAAAAAAGAAAACATGCAGGGTTCCACAACAAGAGAAACAAAGAATAACAAGATACATAATCTAAACAATTTAATAGAGTTAATAACAAATGTAATATAAACAAATTATGAATTAATTTAATTTATTAATTGGCAAGATGTGTGCAAAAAATATATGACAACGATGGAGTTTGTTTGATTGAAGGCTTATGTTAGTGAATTTAAAGAAAAAAAAAACCGAGGCATATATTATATACAAGTACATTCTTTGCGGCAAGAAATTATTTGCATTTATAATTTATTCAAAAAAACAAACCACACGCAGAAACGGAAGGAAGTGTACTGTTTTCATTTCAACGAAGGTACATACACACATACACAAATGTAAACACTAAACTTAGCCTTATATAAAAGATAGATATAATTGAGTCAATAAACACAAATACCTAGATGTGATCTTTTTATTTCTCAAAGAAGCTGTTCTGCGGGAAGTTTTGTTCAGCAGTTGGCGTGTGTTAAGATGGCCCTCTGCATCCCTTAAGGTACGTGCTCCAGGCAGCGTCTCAATGGATGTGACAGCAAGACTCAGATGACTACCCTGGTCAGCACCTTTTCCCCAGTCTAGCGCCAACACTAGAACCCCTACCATCCACTTACAGCTCCTTCTCTCTCTGAGTGCCCATCATCCATCGAAGAAACTCGTTCAAACTCAAACGAGCCAACACTTCAAGTGATTTTTCTCCGATCTCTAATGACGTGTTAACAAATCCTCACATGCCACCTCACAGCCGGATGAGATGTGCTCGTTAGAGTCCATTCCCCACAGCATCACTTGGCATTAGATCCAAACAGGATAACTCAGTCGGACTGTACGACTATATCATCTCATCTCTGGAGTGGCATTTTTGTGTCTAAACCTTGTTAGTGAGAACATCACTCAAGTGCCGTACTGTAACTCACTTTGCCATTGAATTCAAACTTCAAACTGCATTTCTCATAGCCGCTTTAATCGTCAACCTTTTCGGGGCGTAACTTTCTTCTTCCACTTCAACTGACTAACAAGGATGTCGTGGCGATGCCAAACTGGCCTTCCATTCCTCTGTGGATCCTATCGTACATCTTACACTCAACCGGCACTCGTTTGTGCTGCTTCAGTTTGCATCCTGACGACAAACACCGGACAGGCAGCCCACCGCAGTCCTTGCGCTCACCCCTGGTTACTGTTGGAGTGTCGTGACCGTGTACACGACTGCACAAAGATATGAAAAGTGCTGCGGAAGTTGTGTCTCTCTTCAGTAAACTCCCTCCGCATCGTCGGGCTGCTGCTACTGCCGGTCCTGGTGCTGGTGCAGTCTCGTGCAACCTCGTGTGGCCTCGCACAGCCTCGTGTAGTCTCGTCGTAGACAAACTTTGAATAATAAGTGCAAATCTACTTAAGTTAACGAAAACTCGTTAATTCTACATGTAAATCACCGTCATCGTCGTCATCATCATCATCATCATCATCATCATATCCCCATCATCCACGTTGGTCCTTTGAACATCGCTCCTTGTGGCTGTGTGTGCTGGCTGGCGGGTTAGACGGAGATGATGCGGGTGTTGTCGGGGATAACTAACCCTCATTGCACACACATGCCTGGGAGCGATAGAATTTATTCTACCCTCGACGTGTGCACACACAGATGTGGGCAAGAGGGGGGCGACGTCCCCACGTACATATGTTCGCTTGAAAAAGAATTCCAATGAGTGGTGTGAAAAATAGTGTTTCCGAGGGCACCACCCACACCCACCAAAATTGTGTGTGGAAGAGGAGTGGTTGTTCTTGTCGCATTTAAGTACCGAACAGTAGCCGAGGCACGAATAACACACAACGAGAGCTGATAGGATGTGTGGCTATGGGGACTGGTTTTGACCATGACCAAACATTGGTTGGCTGGTCCAGTGTGGTGGCCTGGTCACTCGGGGCCGGGCGTTTTTCGAAGCACAGTGTTATAAAATTCCGAGAGATGCAATCTTATCCGAGCATCGTTTCGAATGAAAAGTCCTGCAGTTCTTGGTCCGTGGGTGCTGTAGCCGTGGGTCCATGTTCAAAGTAATCATGGCTTACCTTGGACTATATTGTGCTTTACCGCCACAGGATGTGGGCTATGTATAAATAAACCGGAGCGGACGATGAAACATTTGTGCTGTGCTTCGACTGTGTATTTATTTTTTTTTTGTCTGGATCGGACTCGGTTTTATTGTTTCTGCGGGTTTTTGGACTGGGCTCCATTAATTAATTTGAATCCAAGATCATTCCGCAGTTAGTGGGACACACCAATGTGAGGTGGTCAAGGAGACCGAATGGAGATTGGAGCTGGAGGTGATGATTAGGGCTGGTCCACAGAAGGAGACTGATTCCATCTCTTGATCCACCAACAGAACCCAATCCCCGACATGTCCTCCCCTCTCACTGGCGATGAAGCTCATTCAATCTCTCATCGCCCCTAGCTGCATATTATTTCCATCAACCACAATGCAAACTAAAAAGAGGACACAACAGGGAGGGCAAAAAAACCAGCAGCAGCAGCTAGTATCCCTTAGACAATCAATTGAACACAATAAAAACGATAAGCGATGACAACATCGACTGAATGCCGCCTTTCAATCGTAGCCCCTGATCCGTCTTTTGTGTGTGCAGCAGCAAATGACGACGCGGAGCGGATGATTTCACTCGAACGACAATGGATGGCAAAACGAAGACGAACTCCCACAGAAGTCTTAAAGCAATTCACCGCACAAATTGATCGAATCCGGGGGATGCCTCCACCACCGTCCTCAAATGAAATCATAACACACACAAAAAGGGGTACTTCTTTCGTCGTTCGCCTTGTGTCTCTTGTATTTATGTATCGCCGCCAATTCGATTGTCGTGCCGATGGGGCGGGCGAGATAAGTTCCGTGTCTCAACAACCCAACCAAACCGAACCGTCTCCCACTAGGCTGTAAACTCTCTGGAGAGCTGCCATACTCCGCAGTCCGGACTATCATCCCTATCAGCCGGCAGCCCGCACCGATGATTGCGAAATTCATATCAAGATGAAGTTTGAAAAGCCATAATCGGCTGAAATGCATATTCAGCTTTAAGCCGCATTTATCGCATCGAATTATCCAAATCGACTGGAGAGCGGAGCAGGAGAGAGAGAGAGAGAGCTGCGTGGGTGGCTGTGTCTGTGCCTGGTGTAATAGATGTTTGAGAAGGCTTTGCATTCCTAATTCCCTTCCGGCATTCGCCTTCGAATATCGATTACCACGAGGACTGTGATGACGATGACGACGGCGACGACAACGTCGATGTTTGAATCGGAAGGACCCATTGATTGTTTAAGGATATCTTATGGATTTATCATCTAAGAGGCTGATTTCCCTCTATTTGAAGTGAAAAGATGATTTGCAATTTGTTTCTGTTGGCAGGATATGGGCAGTGTCTTGCATTTAAATGGATGCAATTATGGAGACCCTTTCTTGAGACCCTACACCTGGGCACACCTCGTTGCTTGGAGGAGGGAATTTACATCGCTATCGGGAAAGGATTGTGATTGCTTCTTCGTAGAGTTGAGATTTAAATTACATTCACATTCTAACTTGCTTCGGGGGGAGATCTCCCTCATTGATTCGTTCAACAAAAGTCAAGACAAGACCCGCGCAGTGCAAATATTGAATATTTTCCAAAAAAAGAAAGAATGTTTGAACCAAGAGAAGAATGATCATATCTGCGCTTTTCTATTTCCCATTCAATGCGCAACCATATCTCCTCGTTTTTTTTTCCCTCCTCGACTTGATGTCCACCACAAAAGGGTCATTCCAATGCACACAAAACATCCATCCATGGCACCACCACCACCGCCACCCACAGTGTATATCGACAAAAGTTTTCTAATTAAATTTTCCAATTTTGCCTGCGTTTTGCTTCAGCTGCTGTGCGCTTCCTGCCTCTTATGCTCCTAACTATTCGTCGTGCCCAGTTGTCCAATGCTATTACCGCACACAAGAAGCCTGTGATGGTGGGATTGCAATTGAACTACACTTTCGAAAACCATGTTCTTTAGAAAATATTTGTTCCTTTTTTTTTGGGACGTTTTTTGTGTGTTCTTTAGTGCTTCATCCCGGCCCATATTGTTCGACACCGAGGACAAACAGATGCATCAACGATTGGGGTGGAGTGGAATGTGGTAGGCTTTCTTTGTCGACAAGTGACCGAAAGTTCTGCTTAAAGTCCATGTGCGAAGGAGATCTCTGCACAATCCACATGGGGAGGGGAAAACTTAAAGAGTGTCCTGAGGATTGGAGTTTCGTGTGGGGGATGCTGGAAATGTGAAGATTGTGAGTTCGACAAGGAAGGACACGCCGTTTTCTGATATTTATTATGAAAGCCACCATCTGTTTCACCCAATTCAGTGGCTTGCTGTCTAATGCTCCCCCCTGGTGGCGGTGATCAGGGTCCAGGTCTAGTAAGTTCCTTAACTCTCCCTTTCCCACCCATTTATCATGAAGAATGAATACCAACACCCACTGATCACCCATCTAAATCGATCACCGCTTCGGCAGGCACTCAAAATTTCCCACATTCTGCCCAATCCAGGAAAGGAGATAACTTCACATTTTGAAAATTCCATGGCCCCTCCGACCCGTAACCATTACTCACAGACAACTTCAGCAAATCGCATTCCACACAAATAGCCAGCCCGCTCCAAATGGCACCCCCAAGCCGCACTCCAGCTCATTCGACTCATCCAGTGTGACATTCCAGTAAGATTGGCATTTATCAAGAGTGCCGTAAAGATGAAGTTATGCTACACCCAAAAAAATCCCACATACTCAAACCAAATCAAAACATCCATCATTTAACTACACATTCAAATGTATTACGAAAACAATCTGAGTCCTTTGGACAAATTTATTGGACACATATCAATTTTAAGTTGAGTTCACCTTTTCCCACTGAGCCACTGCCAGCCAGTGTCATCGTCATCCTGGTCCTTGTCTCTGTGCACACACAGTGTAAAGTGTAAAACTTACTCCTTCACTGAGAAGTCCCCAGCTCCATCATCGGGGTGGGGCTGGTGGTGTGGAAAGTTTTTGTGAGGAAATAGAATTACTCATCCTGATTTGATCGACCGCCCCACCCTCCTGTCTTAGCAGGAACTGTTCCTAACTCATAACCTTATCTGCATGCAATTTATGCACTAGATTGCTACGCATAAATCATGCCTTTGAGGATGTGTGTCACCACTCCCAGGTGCAAAATTTCCTTGTACACATTTATTAAGCAATTTGTAGCTCAATACAGAGAGGAGGAGGTGGAGTGCGGGCCACCATCCACACCATCTCCAGTACATCGCACATCGTCTCGAGCTTCGTATCTATTGCCTCCAAGACCACTAACATTCCAGCAGGAGAGGATTATTGTCGAAAATTACCCCCAAACGAAGGCGTGCACATGCAGAATATGAAAAACAGAGCCACAGCCACAGATGGGAGGAAGAGGATAATCACTCTCTAGAGAGGCTGTGTGTATGTTGGGGGAGGGGGAGGGGGAGGGGAGTTTTTGTGTCGTTGTTAACGTCATCACAACTTGTTTTAAACTCATACCTGATATGTGGGGTTGTGCGACGCCGATAAGAACTAGGAATAGCGAGCGCGCTGGATAGAGGGGGTTTTCCCCACGGTAGACCGCAAACTACTTAAGGATATTGCGAGTAAAAAAATAAATAAAAAAAAAAAACAGGGAGACCTGCTGTGCCAGTGCCAGTGCCAGTGAGTGGAGTGGCAAACTCTGGCGCCTTGTCGTTATCAACTTGTGTGCAAAGCTAACAACATGATCCTTAGGAGAAACTAATTAAATCTTTTGAGAGATTCTTTCGTAATTAGTTTCTGTTTGCAGCTCACAGAGAGTCGCGCCGCGCCACGACACGCCACGCCACGCCGCCGAACCAACGATGGAATTCAGGATATTCTGGAGATGCTGTTTTATGTGGAGACCGAGTGCATCTTCATCTGTGATGGTTAAGTCCGAGAAGTGCTGCTCGGATAAGTGTCAGAATGAGTTGAAGTCTCTTTTCTCCTCTGAGAAATCCTGGAAAATCTTTCAGTTTCTGTTTTTGCCTTTAACTTTTTCAGATTTCACGACGAAAAGTTGCTTGCTGCTTGTTGCGCTGTGTTGATGGTGGGGATGATTTTTAAATCGCGATGTGCGAAAGCCACTGCAGTTCACACTAATTAGATTGAAATGTCAAGGGGTGGGTGCACCGCTCGCTCTTTGTCAACTTTGATTTGGAAACCCTGCTCCACCGACGGGAGGGTAACAATGTTGCCATCCAACCATCCAACCGACTGACTAGCTCACAGCATAGACTCACCTAATTTGCATCCCATCATAGCAGACTTACGTGACGCCATTTGTTTAAGGATATTATTCATCGGCAAGGCGAAAACGCCATCAAGATGCGCGAGCGACAGGACATTTTCAATTTTGTATGCATCATGAATACATTATGCCGAAGGCTGGGCCCCTGACAAGACGCCGCGCTCTGCGCTCCTCAGCCCAGAATGAATGAATAACAGGAAAATAATTAACCATCTCTCGAGGAGATCGTCTCTTGTCCTCTTGTCCTTGTATTGATACTCGAAAATTTCAATTCAATTCTGCGAGATAACAGTCATTTCTCTTGACAGCTTGCGTTGCCTTTTCGGATGCACTTGTACTGTCTGCTCAAGCACCAGCACCAGCAGAAGCATCTCAAAGTTTTCGCCGAGCTGCTTTTTGGATTATTCCACTACCCTCCTCTGCGCTACCTTCATCAAGGCTCAAACAAAAGGGAGGCAAACGAATAGCAAACCAAGGCAAAACCAAAGGCAGCAGATGCAAAAAAAAAAATATAGAAATACAAAATTACACCCCCAGTGGAAATCGCTCTCGTGGTGATGATTACGACGATGATGAGTGATGATGGGTCTGGTGCTGGTGTTGGTGCTGGGGCTGGGGCTTGGGCTGTTGCTGGAGTTGATGTAAAAATGTTGAATGGCTTGCTTGGCTTGCGCTAAATAGTTGAGGGTTCTTGTTTCGTTGTTTGGAAAATCCATTTGCATATTAAAACTTACACCATCCAGCCGAACTGTACTTGCTCATTTTGTATTTCTTTGCTGCAGTGCGAGAGAGAGCGCGTGAGAGACAGAGAGTTGGTTTTTCCTTATCAAAACTAAGTTGGAAAGTTCAACAAGACAAGAAAGGTGGGTGCTTCAAAGGAGAGATCGCGGGTTCTTGTGTTCTTTTGCATCTGATTTCACAAGTGCCAGTGCTGGCCTTTGAATGAACATGGTCTGATGACTCTTGTCGGGTCAAAGCTCTTACGTCACGTCAAGCCAACCCAATCTATCACTCCATGGCAGTCCCCTTAAAGGTCATGTATGTATGCATTTCCGTCGCGTGTCCGGCACTCCATTGTCCGCATCTATTTTAGTCATCCATTTGACAGCAGAGACGCATTTCACTTTCAAGCCATAAACCATGAAATTATCATTCGCGTCAATATTCCTCGGGAGAGCCTGTCAAAGTGTCAAAAATCCATTGCACCTGGGGTGCCCGCAATCATTCGTCCCGTCCTCCTCCGGCCACCGGTGCATCGTGTGTGGGAGGCGAAAAATTATTTTTAATGAAGTTATTGGTCGAATCCGTGATTATCGCCAGCCACCAATGCGATATCTTGGGGTATCGCATCGCAGAGCCAACATCGTTCGCACTCGCCAGTCCGGCCAGTGCCAGTGGTGGTGATGCATCGAATCGCGGCCAGGTATTGATTCCGTAGCACGTATTGCTGGATTTCCAGGGAATTAAAATAGTGGACTTTTCAGATGGATGCCGGTTATTTAGAGGACGCCAACCGCATGGTTTCGATATTTTTCGGACGCAGCGAGCATAACGTGGCGAAGCCATCAATTAAAATTTGCCATCGGATAAACCCCGGATCGGTGTCCTTTGGATAATTTAACATTAGCAGGGGTTGTGATGGCTGGCTTGGCTGCTTGCTGGTGAACACTGTCCACACGGAGGGTGGCAATGAATCAGGACCGGTTATCTCAGGAGTCCTTATGGGCATTGGTTTATTTTTTGTTTTTTGTTCGGTTTGTTTTGGTTTAATAATTTGACCAATTAATCAAACTAAGGGGGGATCATGACTGCATCAATTACAGCGAAGAGTGGAAACAGTGGTCAGGAGAGAACATTGTGGCCTTCACACCACACCTGTTCGAATGCATTGTCTCGCGGTAAAGATATCTGTTATCAAGTTCTTCCTCCTCCGGTAAACTAAGAATTATGTCTTATTGAATTCGGTTTCATTCGAAAACTTTCCCTTCATCCTATCAGCCGCTGCCACGGTCATTATATCCCCGCAACTGGGAACCATCTAGTCGTTCAAAGTCCATAGCGGCAAATTGGAATTATGTCCGTTGCCCCAGAAAAAAACTCACCAGACCACCGTCATCCCAATCTCTATTCAGAAGTGTCTCTGGCAAGCCAAGTCATAAAACGGAAAGTACAATGCGATGTTAACGGTCTCAGGAAATTTTCGCATTTCCAGCTGCACTCCTTTTGTCCTAACGAGGAAATATATTGAGTTGCATTAACTTTCATGGTCTAGGAGCTCCCCTCGCGAACTAGGCCAAATACTCGGATTCTTGATTCATAAGAACGATATCAGTAATCGAGAAAGAGCGAAGAAAAGAATGAGACTCTCTCTCTCTCCATAAATCGCCCCTCCAGAAACCACAAGTTGCTAACATTCCCGTGTAATGGCCATAAATTCGACCTCAATCGCGATTTAAATAAAATAAAGTGCTTCTTCGTGCTGAATGCATAGAGTTCCTCACACACACTGTGGCCTTGCACTTGAGATTCAACAGGAACAGGAACGACGACGATCGCAGAGCAGGGCACAGCAAAAGTGAATTCGTTGCAAAGCAGCTGCAGATGTGGCTTTCAACGTACCCAGTTTATTTATGTTTGCTTGTTCCTGAACTTCGAGGACCTTTCATTTTGTGTCTTCTCATTTGTTTTCGAGCACACGACGGCGACTTCACCACCGGCATTCATCTGTGCTTGATGGTGGGATGGTGGGTTGTTTTCGATGTGGAGATAATGACTCTGAGAAGATTTGTGGAGCACCAGACCTTCCACATTTGCACACACGCAGCCAGGCAGGCTGGCAACAAATCTTCCCAACGGCACAGCAGAAATGGATGAAAACTGTCTGAAGTAGCCCCAGTAATCATCGCACCTATTCGGGGCCAATGAAAATTTGATTTCACCAGCTGGCGTCGGTGCAGAGAATCGATCCGGCAGACTGACTGTGGAATGTCAATAGTCCTTGTGGTCGCAGTGACATTTAGAAAAGAGTTATGGCGATGGAAAGTTTCCCGAGGAAATTAAACTCAAACGTCTGGTGCTGTGTGCAACTCTTTTGTTTATTCTTCCTCAGCTTTGATGTACTCCGTCCCTGTTATCGGCTGATTTCTGCTTCGTGGCTTAGGTTAAGGGGAACCACAGCACAAAACAAACACAGACACTGAATGGCATTTTTATCTACAAATCAGGTCTGGCCATCAAAGCACTCGAATGCGAAGTAAGTGTTGGCCCAATTTTGAGTACAAGTCGCCACGCAAGAGTGACGTCCAGAGTCCGTCGAAATCTTACTCATTATGCAACCAAGCACCGGATAAAGCGAAGGGGATGTACAATTATAAATTTTCAATAATCGCTATCACCTTCACTGATTAGCTTTCACCCGGCCACTTGGTGGCTCATAAGCGCACCACCGTCTTATCGACCGTTGAATTGTTATCAGAATGCGATTACCAACCACACTTGCTTCAATAAATTACTGCAGAGGAATCCATGGGCAGGCTGCCTGCTTTGACAGAGCTATAGGACTGTATATCACTTGTTAGATAAATGTCTGCATCATCGTTCGTCCCACCGCCTGGGTGTTGGAGGGGGGGCACACGTTTTCAGGGTGACACACTTAAGCTGTTCCCTCCGCACACCCTTCTCCCGCTTGAGTAGCAACGCCAGTCTCCTGCAAGTCGTGTTGCATTGCATGCAAATTCTGCGTCGAAACATGACGTAGTGTGTTGACTAAAAATAATAAATCGAAAACCTGCATAATACGGTTTGTAAACAGAACCGACTTTCAGCAGCAGCCGGTGCGATGTGATCGGTTTTGCTCGCACTATCTGCAGAACAGCTGCCTATCGCTTGGCTGGTGCGGAAAACACTCGACGACACAGAGGATAGGCGGTATTTTCAATTAAGCCTCCTATCAGCTTAATTAAAACACGCAACAACCGTATCTCGCACAGAAAACAACAGATGGGGCAGTTCTTCATGATTTCGACTTTATTGAACATGGGTATGGAATAGGAGTAAAAAAATGAACTTATTTCTCTAAAGGGTTTCTGTCAGACCTGGTGCTTTACATCGACAGCACTTTGTAGAGGCTCACGGCCAGGATTGAGGCGAACAGCGTCACCGCGCTCGATGAGAAGGTGCCGGCTGGATTGCACAGGTTGCCGCTGCACTTGTTGCAGTTTTGCTGCTTCAGCGAACTGAACTCAGCCTTCAGCGTCAAGCCGCACCCATTGATGGCTCGGTAAATGCATCCCTTATATGTCACATTGGCAATCGTTTGAACTGAAATTGAAGAGGTGTCAATTTAGAAATTTGCAGTGAATCCTTGAGGAGCTAAGACATCGATTTAAAGCTCCATTTGATGGACTTGCAAGCCCACACACTTCTTACCTGACGTTGTGTAATTGTGAAAGAAACAATCAAAGTTATCCGACACGGCGCTGGTAAGGTTTCCAACGAAGTACGTATGCAAGTGATTGGTTGTTGCGTTTGCCACATCCCGACTGCAAGTGATCGGTGTTGGATTCGAACACGCCGCTGGTGTATTGCACGAGTAACATTGCAATGAAGATCCTTTGATTGCGAGAAGAACAAAAAAGAAAACGTCTCTGTTAGAATGTATTCACTGACATGACATGAGAATTTCACTCGAACCTAATTGCACGAAGCAGAATGCCACTAACAGCACACAACCGATGACTTTGGCGAACATTTTGAACTGATTTTTTTTTTCTTTAAGCAAGTTCCAAACCGAAGTATCTAGCACGACGTACTAACCACTGAAGCATGAGACCGGCAATTTTATACGAGCCGAACTTGTTGAGATAACGTAGTGTGTACATTCCTTATTCATTTGTTCGTACTTATGGTTTAATCTACATCGCTGCACACTAGCGTACACGAACGCATACGGTTGTGAATGTGGAGATACAGAGCAACCGCCGTGTTTGCTCTCGGTTAATCATATTCCGATACGCGAATATGCATGTGCAGACCCTTAGTATTCATGGAATATAGAATAGATTACATTTGCTGAGACCTGCACAGGTGCTTGTGCGGGCTAGATGTTCTTCCCATTTTTTCGAGTGAGTCTTAAGGTTTCAAGGGCTTTAATGTGAAAGATTTGAACCGATTGCACGTTGAATGCGAACGCAAGTAAGAAATGAATCATGCAGCAGATTAGTCACTTGCTTCTTTGACGTTGGCTACGTGGTAAAAAAAATTGATTTAAGTCGCATCACCTCGTCGTGTTGACTGAATTCGATCGCGAGTGAAGTCGGGTTTAATCAGCATATTTTTGAATTGATACCAATCGTCCTTTGTTTAGGCGGACGGTGTGTGTGTGCGCACATGGCGACCGCAGTTGACCCCTCGGCTGGTTTCATAAGAATTTTCCATTTAGTCACTCGAAACTGCATCACTCACCAGTTGGGCGTGTAACGATAACATAATATTATCACTGGTTCATGGGATTTTTACATACAGATGATTCACAGGGAGCCTCTTAAACTTTGCCGTTTGGTCCTGGCATAAAGCTTTGGGACGACGGACAGAGCAAACGGTTATTTCTTGCCATTTCTTATCTGGTTCCCCTCTAACTTCAATCACAGAGAGGAAACTAATTGCATTCAATTAATTGTCATGCAAAACCCCAATTCATCACAATCATTCGAAGACATCCTTCATCCGCTGAGCCGATAAAATGTACTCTAATATGACAAATCCGACTATTGGGCGATTAGTTCGTCAACATTTTGACTCATCGTATATTATTATTAAGCAACATGATTCAACAGCTCTATTGGGAACAGACATATTCAACAAATACAATTTCCAGATTCGCGCGATAAGATAAGCCTGCTCTCTATATATTGCTCCACTGTGAGACCGTTTGGTAGTGCTGGCATTCTTTGAACCTCTGTATACGTACCATCGAAATGAAGCAGATAAGCCTAACCGATATGGAGGCCAGTTGATGAAAACATTTCATAGGGAATTGCTTAACAATATGAATGTCGGACTTTGAATCGTTGACTTGCGTTGGCTGTCTGAATCGTAGAGGTGGACGGATGAATAGGCACCAAACATAAAAATCGATGTCTGAGTTCACGAAGGCTAGCTAAAGGATTTCACAAATGTCACCAGAAATAGGCCAAAACTAAAGAACTAGTAAGCACGCTGTGCACAGTATACAAGAGCGACACAAATGGACACATTTGATTGAATAGTTTTGACTCCATTCACAGATCTCAGAAAAGAATCACGCCTGGTAAAGCCCGCTCCTGTCATAGATGCAAATAAATTCTTTGTAAAGTCGGAGCCTGAACGGAGGAGAGAGTCTAAGGCTCACCGAAACCAGGATTCGTCCTCTACCGAGTCCCGACGACTCACCAAGCCGAAGCTTTCTAATTCAACGCTCGCCATTGGCAAGGCTAACGAGTAAAAGCCGTGCAGTCTAACGCTCTCGAGTCTAGGACCCGGCGAGTGTAAGACCCTGCAAGTCCAAGGACTGCAGAATCCAAGGCTCACCTAGCCTAAGCTCCACCGAGTCGTATGATCAGCGAAACGAAGCTGAATAGTATACAGCGTACGTAGTAGTTAAGGACTCTTCACGTTCAAGACCCGCCTAGTTTAAGGCCCGCCGAGTCCAAGGGCCGCTGAAGTACTTGCCGACCGAGTCTAAGACCCACTCAAACCAAGAATCCAAAGATTTGAGATGAAATCTGCTCTCAAAAACCAAAAAAATCGACTTTTTGAAAAGTGACATATTTTGCACCAAAAAATGCAGTAAACCGGCAACACAATTGGGTCGCATTTTTTTGCTGAAAAAACGCGTGTTTTCTGCGACGTGAATTTGATGATTAGTTAATTTTGTAAATTGAATTTCTCGGTAACTAGGACGAATCCAGGGTTGAGAGATACCAGCATGGATCGGGAATTTCATGCAGAAGAGGAATATGGTGGGACTTTGTAAAGGGAGCTTGTTGGGTGACTGCTATGAGAGGAAACCTGATGTGGGACACTTTTTGCACAGAAATCGAAGATTAGCGACGGATTTGATAATGAAATGATGTAAGAAGTATGTGTTGTTATTAGAAACTATGTCTTGGGGTGATGAAGTCCCCAAAAGTGCGTTCCAGCCCCCGTTCAACCAGCATGACACTTAAAAATCAAACACACAAAGTAGACAGAGTAAAAGCAATTCTTCCGCTCAGACGGGAATAAAATATTCCAAAGAAATACCCTTTGAAATTGTTGCCAATCCACCTCTCACATAGCCAACAGGACCACGACCACGACCATTCCTCTGCAGTAAATACCAGCCACAAGATGATACACGAACTGTGGGGGGCGGGATGAGTTTGCGGTCGTGTATCCCGATGATATCTGCAAATAGAAAAATGGATACTTGGGATATGATACGGATAAGTAAAGTATGGAGAACACAAAAGGATCAAGGATATGCTTCTCCTACATTCTTCACCGTTTTTTTTCCCTTTTCGTTGTTTCAATCCTGTCTGAGTGTCATTCACTAGCTGTGTGTGAACTATGTTCATCTTGTTTGTTTATAGGTATCACAAGGATAACATACACACGCCCGAACAAAAACAACACCGTACAGGACAACAACGAACAACAACACCAAAAAACAAAAAAAAAAACGAAGCATGCAGCAGAAACTGCTAAGAGGGGTTAGAACGAACACAGAATTTTATGGAAGGAATATTCTTGTCAGGATTAAAAAGAATACGTGACTAGAAAATTAACTCGATGAGTGTCTCTTTCCCTTTTGGTTCTGGTTGTTCTTTTACTTTTTTCCTCTGATATTATTTTCCTGTCCGCTGTTTTTCTATCTCTTCTTTTCGTAAGTGTAGTTGAAAAAATAAATAAGAAAAAAATGAAAATATATGGTTCCGTTTGTACCGTTGATGGAAAAGCATATCATGAGAATCTAGATACATTTATCTGCACTAGTGTCGTTGTTTTGTCGTTGTCTTCCCTCCCCAACTATCGTGCTCATACTTTGTATGTCACCCAAGGATTATCTCAATGCGCACATCTCACCGCAGTGCCCATTAGATATGCATATCTGTGGATACATGTGCAGATTTAAAATATTTTTAGGTTTGCGTGCATTCATGTCATTCATTGGGTGAAAGTTTGGGGGAAAATCCACCGCGTCTAACTTGGCCAAGATATGAAAGGAGTCTGATTCGTTAACAGCCGTCGCGACGATATGAATTGAAAAAGTTTCCTCAAACATCCTCCATCCATGAGCGCATGAGACATTCGCAATCAGTTGCCTCAAAGGCAAATCCATTCGTCGATACATCTGTTTCGATGTTTTTTTAAATATCTCCACAATATCAAAGCATTTGACACTAATGCCAAGGCAAACAGGCAGAGAGGAGAGCCAAAACTCAAAAATTCAGATTAAAAAACTTTCGCAGAACATTCAACAATGCACTCCATAGACGCACATGATTATTCCACCCCCTCGGTATCGCTTGGAGTCAATTGATTGTTTTCCAAATCAAACACATATGCAAGAATGAGTGCATCTGGGCCCGTGTCCCTTCTGGTGCACAATTCGAATTGCATTCTGATGAAACTAATTTTGACATGCAAATGATTGCGCTGGAAGGTTGAATCAATTAGTTGACTGGGCGCTAATCAATGAGTTTTGTATGTCGCATGTTAACCATGTTGTTCGTCAAGTGATAAGATCCAGATAGAGCGCTCCGAAGCTGTGTACACATGCAAAACATCACAGAATTCCTAATCCAATTCGTCGTGCTGTGTCCGGCAAATGTCTGCGCGCTCTGTTCGTCTTTCATCAAGGCAACCCCTTTAAACTCTCACCTATTCGGTACACATAGCCATCCAAAAATGAGTGGATTTTCAGATGATGGCAAAAGAATGAACCCACTTTCCATTATTAAAGCCACTCTCATTGAGCAAACAGACCATTGGATTGCCATGAATAGCCGGTGGACATCGAATGTATCACCAGGTGATTCGAGGTTCGTGATTCGACTGGACTGTGTCGGCAAGTCGCAACGGAGCGATGCGAGAACACCACCAGCCACCAGAGTTTCTGTAAATATGCACAGTAAACTCTGTCGAAAGCCGTGTGGTGCACACAACCCAGCGACTATCGTCGGTCAAACAATGACAGCGATGTCATATTTGCTATTTGATTTTGGGTCAATTGAATGAATGCAAAGAAACGGGGTCAATCGAAGTCCGAGCGGATGAAAACGAGACAAATGCGATATCTGCAACTGGAAATACATATTCACATTTAGGCTCAGTGCATCCTGTTTCGGGGTGGGTACACCGTTCACGGCGATTTGATTCTGTAGAGCTCACTAAATTTTAAATGCCACCCTGTCTACACATCGGTACATTCGAACAAAAACAAAGGAGAATCGTTTATGCTCAGGATAAATACAAATTTATTTCAATCTTCATTTGAATGCGTACAGGCCGATTATTTA
This sequence comes from Eristalis arbustorum, assembly GCA_916610145.1. Taxonomy (NCBI): domain Eukaryota; kingdom Metazoa; phylum Arthropoda; class Insecta; order Diptera; family Syrphidae; genus Eristalis; species Eristalis arbustorum. Next base: position 73,812,301 of record OU744319.1, read on the forward strand.
AACACCGCTCACAGTTTTGATCCAATCGCGGACCGAAGACACACGAGAATAGACGCCGGGATAGTTTGGAACAGCGCAGCCATATCCCCATGACACGACGCCGACCAGAGTTTCATTGTTCACCAGTGGGCCACCGGAATCTCCTTGGCAAGCGTCCTTGCCGCCTTGCTGCAGACCGGCACAGATCATGCGATCAGTGACGCCGCCATACCGAGAGTAGGATGTGTTGCATGATTGTTGGTTTGCCTTGGGTACAATTGCAGCTCTCAGGTTTGTACGTGACTCCATGGTGTTTTGGGTGTTTCCCCATCCAGATACGAGCAGTGGTGTTCCGTCCTCCACATCCTCGTCCTGCTCGGGAAGGTTGATGCTGGACGCAACCAGGTTGGTGCTGTTGTAGTTCTCCAGTTCCAGAATTGAGAAGTCGTAGTCAATGGTCGAGGCGTCGTACTTCGGGTGCTGGGTTATTTTGGCAACTTGGACCAAGACACCACCGTTGGCGTGCTGTGTGGAACCGATGCGGACTTTCATGTAGGCAGCACTTGCTCCACTGGTGCAATGGGCCGCAGTGAGGACGATGTTCTTTGCAATCAGCGATCCTCCGCAAATGTGACCACCATAGCGCTGCAGCGATATTTGATAGGGAGCCTCTTCGATGCTTATTTGGATGCCACCAACAATGCGTCCATCGGGCATAGGTTTCGGCAAGAACCGACCACCATGAGCCAGAGCCAGCAAGCAGGACAGAACAACCAAACGGATCATAGTGGAAACTGTGAAATACTAACGATTCGAACTGACTGATGGTTTATATAGCTGAACTACGATGGCATTGACTTCGTTTTCTCTCAGATAGCGGGTGGATTAACACTTTGAGTGGTCACTACTGTCGAAGTAACTAGCACTTGAGAATATGAGGTTTTATGACACTTGTAGATCTCTTCAGATTTACACCAAGGGACCTACTAGGCTATCTTATCGAGGGCTTATGAATGATTTACAGCGCGTCTGGCATTTATTTGTAATGGACTCTGCATGTTGTAACTGACTTTTGTGTCTCAAGGGCAAGTGAAAAACAAACTTTCGAAACAACATATCCTTTATATCATGAAAACGCATTCGCCAATGATGTCTTAATAGAGTATGCAATAACAGGCGTAGGAGATGCACAGTCCTCCACTGTATCCATACGATGAGCACATGGATCCACAAGCAGCAGCATTGGGAGGATTGTTGTAACAGGGATCTGAAAGATTTCAAGTCAATGATTGTATTTCTAAGAGATGTTATGAAGTGGTTACCATAGTATTTTGGTGTTCCTTCCTTAAAAGGCATGTCTGCAAATGGTACAACGGCTTCTATCATGGGGGCATAATCGAATGGAGCCTTTGCTTCGTTTTGCGGGACATCAGCAACTGCTTCGTCCAGTACAGCCGCAAAGGATGCCAAGGCAAATATCAGAGAAATTGCAAACACAAGCTTCATCTTGAGTTCTGAGACTTATGCATTCTTCTTCTTGTCTTGTTTTTATAGCCGTTTGACTTCGTAACCTAGAACGGGGAGAGTGGATTGTGATTGATGAGCTACAGGCTGCCGATAAAAAAGTCATTAGGCAAGGTTTGAATAGATTTTCGTAACAATTTGCTATCAGTTGAAGGTGACGCTGTGTATAGATAGCTCTTGGCTTAATCTGTTTTGTGCAGGAAGCAGTTCTGGGAAGTAGATCACTCATCACTCACTCGTTACCCCTTAAAATGAGTGTGAAGTGGTTGATTTTGACGTTCGTTTATCCTAATAGGCAGACAAAAAGCGAATTAAACTGCTTTTAGAAACCCTATTGCAATTGAGATGGATAATGCGGATGCTGAATGAGCAGTCTCCATTTCATTGCACCAACCACCTTGCCATCGACGTGGCCACCACCGTAGCGATTTGTCCTGCATGCAATACAACACTTCTGCCTTCATTTCATAGATTTCAGTGAGACATGCCCAATTGCCGTAGATTGATTGAGCATAGAAATCTTTATTCATCTTTTGATACATTCATACATGAGACACAACAAATTCGACAAACAATCCAGCCATCCGAAGGCACATCGTATTTGTTGATTGTGGCTGAAGCACCTCATCTAAAGGCTGATACCGGCGAGTTGGCAATAACAAGCATCACTCGTACCAGTTACCAGTTCTTGAGCACGCGCGGTGGCAAGCAGCAAGCACTTCTTTCTATTGTTATGCAGGCATTAGAACAATATTCGGGCATTTAAATTAAAGCAATCACCTTTTCAGGTTTCCTGTGAAATCAGCATCTCCCTAAACAGGTAGCCACATGGAGAAGTTTGGCGCTAAATCCAGAGTTGATTTTATTTTCAAAAACATTTCCTCCGGTTTTTCTAGGTATTTCAAATATTTTGACAGTTTGACACCAGCTGATATTTGCCATACGTCTACTCAACGTGACTGTCATTATAGGAACTGTACTAATGAACCTCGTACAAGTTTAACACCCAGATGGTGCTGCAAGCTCGTCTTCGCATACAGGGGTACACCGAAAAGATAAATACCAATCTTCAACATGTCAATTCACCCGCATTGATGAATACAAATGTATGCAAATACGTTCATCGTTACTATTCACATAAGGAAGACTGAGTCTACACACTTCTACCAGCAGTAGCAGCTAAAAATTTCACCATGTTTCATTGCCAGGTGGAAAGCTTTCGGGTACTAAATTTTTATAGCAACACACATCGCAGCACTGAATTCTGAACGCAGCCTACATGGAACATGCGCCATAATTCATTTACTGTAAAAAGTTTGAGTGTTTTTTTTTTATTTTATTTGTGGTGTTGTATCGCGAGAATGGTGGAGTGAATTTATTGTGAATTTTTTTTTATCCGAACGTATAAGCAAAAAACAAATGTAAAACTCCGAGTCGCCATTTAATGTGTAATATAGTGCACCAATAATACGTGAATAGATTGAAACCTTTTGTCATAGGCTCTCGATTGAAACCAAATATTTCCAGCCCGCCTCGCGAGACCCTTAAACAAAAGACGAAAAGAAGAAAAAAAGCAGAAAAAACTCTAAGACAATTATTAACGAGTACGACTAAGTAAAAATATTGTTCTGCAATTGCACAGTACAGCATTGGACGTGTGCCTACTAAAAGTGGATTTTTTGTAGGATTCTCCCCACCGTCCACCCGAATAGTGCGATCATTTTTTTTTCTTTCGTCTCTTAATCAAGACGAGTTTTTTTTCCTATTCGTAATTTGAAAGAAAAATTATGAAAAATGCATAGAGTTTGTCGTCAAAGTTATAAAACCATAATTGCACACAAAATGTGCCAAGAATTGTGTTAGAGAGGGATTATGTATCGTGCGTGGATTAAAATTAGCTGCAATTAAAAAAGGGAAGAGGAAAAAAAATCTCCAATATTCGAAGTTAAAAAAAAAACGAAAAGCCATAGAAAAATATTCCAATGAAAAAAATGTCGACGAAAGGTAACAAAGCAGCAGCAGCAGCAGCGGCAGATATTTCTTCATCGTCGTCATCGGGAGCATCGGTGAGTAGTTCGCAGTTGTCCTCTGGTGGTAATGTAACAACAAATGGCACACCACAGAGGCGTTTACGAACGAGAACATCGCAATCTGCTAGTGGAAGTGATAAGAAAAGCAGTGATCGAACATGTACATCTGCGTCGAGTGATTCGAGCTCATCGATTCCTGGCAATATGTCCACTGAAGACACGAAAAAGAAACCGATATTTGCACGAGGAAAACCCTGCCATACCCAGCCCCATTCGTCATCGACGTTTTCGCAGAATAAAAATGAAGAGTTCCATTTTGATACGCCAGTCGAGTGTCCTGTGTTCCGACCAACCACGGAGGAGTTCAAAAATCCTCTCGCGTACATCAGCAAGATCCGTGTGCATGCGGAAAAATGTGGTATTGCAAAAATATTACCACCATCCGAATGGCGTCCACCATTTGCTGTGGATGTAGACAAACTGAAATTCACACCACGAGTTCAGAGATTGAATGAGCTGGAAGCTAAGACAAGGGTTAAATTGAATTTCCTTGACCAAATTGCAAAGTTTTGGGAACTTCAGGGATCCTCTTTGAAGATTCCCATGGTCGAGCGAAAGGCTTTGGATCTGTATACACTGCATAGAGTTGTTCAGGAGGAGGGCGGCATGGAGCAGACCACCAAGGAGAGGAAGTGGGCAAAGGTTGCTAATAGAATGTCATATCCATCGAGCAAGAGTGTTGGGGCAACTCTGAAGGCTCACTACGAGAGAATTTTACATCCCTTCAATGTGTATACGTCCGGAAAGATTATCGACATGAAGCTGGAACCAGAAGTGGTCAACGCCGATGACGGTAAGTTTCCTATTCCCATCTCTCAGATATTAGTGTTCTTTAGATATTACGTAATCGAAGTCATAAGATAGGAGAAGAACTTGTTCTCTTGTTGGATGGTGGAGTGCTTAGATATCACCTCTGCAAATGTGTTTTTAAGAAAGAAAAAAAGCCAATTCAGTCTCTAACATGTTGATATTCTTTCCGACGCAGGCCAGGACTACAAATCTCACGAGATAGTATCTCGTCAGCAGATAACTCCACCAAATGAGACAACAGCTAGACGCTCAAAACGTTTCGCAAATTCCGGCAAAGGTGCGGTGTGTGGCCTGGGTGCCACACCTTCTTCATCATCAGCCGTCCACATTGAGACCAAGGAGGATTTCAAGCGCAATCTAATCGCCACTTTCAACAAATTGGAAGCCAATGCGAGCAGTGGACAAAACCCAAACTTGGTGGATCCATTGATGAAGTATATTTGTCACATTTGCAATCGCGGAGATGTTGAGGAGTCAATGCTCCTCTGTGATGGGTGCGATGACAGCTATCATACATTCTGCTTGATTCCGCCGTTGGCTTCGATTCCCAAGGGTGAGTGGCTCTGTCCTAGATGTGTTGTCGAGGAAGTAAGTAAGCCCACCGAGGCATTTGGGTTCGAGCAAGCCGAACGAGAGTACACCCTGCAGCAGTTCGGTGAGATGGCCGATCAGTTCAAGGCGGATTACTTCCGGAAGCCCGTGCACATGGTTCCACCGGACTTGGTGGAGAGGGAATTCTGGCGAATTGTGTCCTCAATTGATGAGGATGTGACTGTTGAATACGGTGCCGATTTGCACACCATGGACCACGGATCTGGATTCCCGACAAAGAGTTCCCTTTATCTACTCCCCAGTGACCAGGAGTACGCTGAGTCACCGTGGAACTTGAATAATCTCCCCCTGCTGGAGGATTCCATTCTTGGGTACATCAACGCGGACATCAGTGGAATGAATGCCCCGTGGATGTATGTGGGCATGTGCTTTGCAGCATTCTGCTGGCACAACGAAGATCACTGGAGCTATTCGATCAATTACCTGCACTGGGGCGAACCGAAAACCTGGTATGGAGTGCCAGGGTCATGCGCAGAGGCATTTGAGGAGACAATGAAGAAGGCAGCCCCTGAACTGTTCGCCTCCCAGCCCGATTTGCTCCATCAGTTAGTAACAATCATGAACCCCAACATTTTGATGAACAATGGGGTGCCAGTCTATCGCACAGACCAGAACGCCGGAGAGTTTGTAATCACCTTCCCGCGGGCATATCACGCCGGCTTCAACCAGGGCTACAACTTCGCCGAGGCTGTGAACTTTGCCCCGGCCGACTGGCTCAAGATGGGACGTGAGTGTGTGAACCACTACTCGATTCTGCGACGCTTCTGTGTCTTTTCGCACGATGAGCTAGTGTGCAAGATGGCTTTGGAGCCCAATAAACTAACGTTTGGCATTGCCACAGCCTGCTACATCGATATGGCCGAAATGGTGGACACTGAAAAGAAGCTGCGCAAGAGCCTGCTCGAGTGGGGCGTCACTCGGGCTGAACGTAAGTCATTCGAGTTGATACCGGATGACGAGCGCCATTGTCAAGAGTGCAATACAACCTGCTTCTTGTCGGCGGTTTCTTGCGAATGCACCAATTCGATTGTCTGCCTCAGGCACTACACGGTGTTGTGCGTGTGTCCGCCTGAGAAGCATACCCTTCAATACCGCTACACACTCGATGAAATGCCACTGATGCTACAGAAGTTGAAAGCAAAAGCTCAGAACTTTGAAAGATGGCTGTCACGTGCCCGAGACATACTGGACACCAAGACACGAACAACTGTCTCGCTCGCCGAACTGCAGGAGCTGACTAAAGAAGCCGAGTTCAAGAAATTCCCAAGCTCAATGTTGATCGACAGACTGAACGCGGCTGTCCTGGAGGCCGAGAAGTGCGTGACTGTAATCCAACAGTTGGGAATCAACAAGGTAGGTGTATGCCATATGGACAAATAAACACTCAACATGTGTATCTTTTCATTTTTTGTTTTCTTCTCTATTTCCCACGTGACAGGTTCGTACTCGTCTGGACACATCATCGGATGCAGCACAATACAAGCTGACAATGGAGGAGCTGGAGCTATTCGCACAGGAGATAGATAATCTCTTCTGCATCATCGAGGAGGGTCACAGTGTCCGGGAGCTACTGTCGGTCGGTAAGGATTTTGTGGAACGGGCTAGGTTTTTACTCGCCAGCCCCACAGAGATAGAGCTCGAGAACACGGTGGAGACATTGATAAAAGAGGGTTGTTCGCTGCGCATTGAAATGCAGGAAATGGTTGATCTGCAGAAACGGCTTGAGGCCATCAGGTGGGTCAAGCGTTCGCAAATGTATCGGCACTCGAATGTAAAGATGACACACGACGAACTGAAGGATCTAATTTGTACGGGAAAGAACTTCGTAAGCGACCCGACCATAGAGGAGGAACTCAGCAACCTGCTACAGATTCTAGTCGAGATGGAGAGATGGGAGAGCACCGCGGCCAAGTTCTTCCGCGGCAACACAAATCACGAACTATCCGATATTGAGGTGTTCCTGAAGAGCGGCGACGAAATAAACTGTCAATTGCAATCGTACGGAGCGCTGAAGGACGCCATCAAGAAGGCAAAAGAGTGGCTGAAGTCTGTGGAGGCACTGCAGGCGAATGATAATTTTCCATACTGTCACACGCTGGAGGACATCGTGAAGCGTGGCGAAAACATTCCCATACGACTAGAAGAACTGTTCCGTATGAAAGGATTCCTGAGGAGCGCCAAGGAGTGGAAGGACAACACTGCAAAGGCGTTCCTTAAGAACAACACATACTACGCACTACTCGAGGTACTTATGCCGCGCGAAGAGCCAGTGGCTATAGATTCCGATAGCAAACGGCCATTCGAATCGGACTTCCTGAAAGACATGAGTCCAGCACAGATCGTGGACTCATTCAAGTCTGCCGAAGAGAAGGAGATCAAGAACATGAGGGAGCTGCGGCGATCCAATATGGGAAAGAACCCGTTGAAAGATGACTACTGCCTGTGCAAGAGTAAGTTCCAAGGTGCGATGCTCAACTGTCAGCTGTGCAAAGACTGGTTCCATGAGAACTGTGTGAACTCCTCAGTCAAGGGTTCGACGAAGACCAGGTCATCTGCAGGCACCCCCACCCTGGGCAGAGGTTGTCCAACTCCGCCCGAAAACGGCATCAACACGAAGCCAAAATTCCTTTGCCCCTCGTGTGTCCGATCGAAGAGGCCCCGTTTGGAAACAATCCTCCCACTGCTCGTCTCGCTGCAAAAGTTGCCAATTCGCTTGCCAGAGGACGAAGCACTTAGATGCTTAGCAGAGCGGGCCATGAGCTGGCAAGATCGCGCCCAGAAGGCATTGTCGAACCCGGAAATTGCTTCAGCCATTGAAGCCATATTGAGGAACAAGACAAAGGTGGACAAAACCACTCGACGTGCCACCACTCATCAGAGGAAAACTGCTACGCAACCTGAAAAACAATCGAGCATATCCGACGGAGAAGACGGAGACAATGACGATGAAGAAGACGACGACGATGACGATGAGGGACGTCTTCGAATTGACGAGGACGCATTCAGCGAGGCAGATTCACCCCATCCACCGGAAGATGAGAACAGTAAAAGTTACCCTATCAAACTGACTGATACTGAGTACGAAGCACTAGAGGAACTAATGATGGAAGGGGACTTGCTTGAAGTCTCCCTTGATGTGTCTCATGAACTTTGGCGGATAATCAAAGCATCAAATCCGCACGCTTCCGATCTAACCCACTATCAGCAGACATTTAATCTCCCTTCAGAAGAATCCAATGACAGTCTAGTCAACCAACACACAAACAACAATTCGAGCAGTAGCAGCAGCAGCAGCAGTACATTAAAAAAGCGTCGTTCCTTAGAATCTGCCGCTCTCTGTCCAGTACCGCGCAAAAAGACCGCAACGCCCAATAAGCTGCAGCCGGCGAACAACAAGAAAACGACTGGACGCCGATCGGAACCAACGAAACAGTCGACTCCAATCTCGACCGAGGAGAACACCGAAAACAATACACCGCCGCCGGCCAAGGGAGGAGGCAGCAATAAGAAGCGAAAGCGTGCCACCAGCAAGAAACTCTCACAACGTGCCCAATTGGCGCAACAAGAGGACGACGAAGAGGAGTGTCGTGCCGAGAACTGTCACAAGCCCACCGGCCGCGAAGTTGATTGGGTACAATGTGATGGCGGCTGCAATGAATGGTTCCACATGTTCTGTGTCGGTCTCAACCGCAGTCAAATCAAAGCCGACGATGATTATATATGCATAAGGTGCGCAAAGGCGAATCCATCTCAGACGCCCAAAAGCCGAACGCAGACCAGGTAGACGCTATGCCCCACAAATTGCATCATCTACCGCTATGAACTATAATAGATTTCTTTTGTTTCCTTTAATTCTTGTGTAAATGCACATACAAAAACCCCGAAATTCAATCTTTATTTTTTTTTTTTTTTGTACACAATTGACAAGCGACATGAATAGAGAGGATCCGCTCGAGCATTCCTCATTTGTGAAGTACGTTAGTTTTTAGACTCTTCATATACATACAGATGTATTCGTGTAAAGAATCAAAGAGAAAATATATGTATACAGCAGGAAAAATACTCTCCTCCTCAGAACCTTTTAAATAAATGTGTTAATTTATTATTACGGACTTCTAATTTCTTTTACCGCTTCTGTTTTGATGACTACCCCCGGCTCCCACTTTCCAAGGTTATTTACAAGAAACAGACACAAGAAAATATATATATATACATATATATAAAATAAAGAAAATATTTTAAAGTATATTTATTTCGTAAAAAATCATCAATGTATCTAGAAGGAAAGAAAATACAAGAAAATATGTACAATGTACTAAATAATCTAAGTGTGTACAATAACTTTAAATAATAAATAATTTAACTTGTAAATGTTTCGAAAAAAAAAATGCGCTGTTCGCTTTTCATTTCAATCCGGAAGATGTCCGTCTCGGTTGCGTGAGCCGTGCTCACTTCAATGGGCTGGCTGTGGTTTTATTGGTGTATGATGGGACCATCGGTTTCAACGCAATTTTACATAATTCTACAATTAAATCGCCACCTCAGCACAGACGGCTGGATTCGTATTGAATTTTAAAGGAAACACGTTCCATATGCGAGCACTAGTTGCGCAATACATCTCGTTCTTGCTGATGTCTCACAAAATGCACTTCTGGAATAAACTCTCAACCGATTCCACTTACCAATGGCACATGCCACCACTTGCGAATCCCAAACAGATGCGCATACAGAGAAATGATACACGTGCATACTTGTTTTGTTTTGTTTTGTTCTTCTTTTCAATTGTATTTCAGAATTGCTTTATTTTGACATAGGTTTGTATCTGACCAAAAATGTTCGTATCGTTTTAACATATAACATAGTACATCTGGTGTGTGTGGTCTTCGATTAATAATTTTGATAAATTAGCGACTTCCAAATAGTGTGTGTGTGTGTGGGGGGGGGGATTGCCAAGGATAAGACTAAATTTAACGTTTGAACTTGTTTAGAGCCTAGTTGCCAATCACGTCTTCTTAACGTATACTTCTACTCTCTCGTAAACCTAACACAGTGTTTGTTACAAGTTAATTTCTGTTTTCAATTGTCTGTTTAAAGTGCCCCGCTTTGAGTTTGTATATATTTTTTAAAGTATCTCTGTCTACAAACGAAGGTAGAAAAAAAATAATATGCATGCTAAGCATTCAACTAGTAAGTAGACGAAAAGAAAGGGTAACACCAGTGTGCCACGTTGAATTAATAGTATATTTAAATATTTACATTAATACTTCCATCGGTATGCTTTGTTGGTTCAGTTTTGTGAAAATAAAAAATAACTAAAGCGACAACTTGAACTCTCTAAGAATCAAATCAAAATAAAATAAGAAAATGGCATGTGGTGTGCAGCTCTCCCACAACCTGCTGGAGAAACAGGTTCCACGAGGAAGCGCACGCACACCAAATACCGGTGTAGCATATTAGTGTGTTATGGGGAACTAGGGGGTAGGGAGTACAAAAGAAAATCTCGTGGATGTGTGTGGGAGGGAAATCAGTCTCTTAAAACCTAACTAAACATTATTTTGCGAATTATGAATCTCATGAATTTTTATTATTTAAACTGTTGATTGTACTACCACTTATGTCCCTCCGGATGTAGAATAGGATGTAAGGCTTGCACTCGGCCACCGCTGATGAGGGCACTTCTTTAACAGTGTGGTCGTTAAAGTGCAGCCACGATCCGTTGTTTATTGCAAATGAAGTGTAGTGACCGCAGCTGGAGCTGGAAATTAGAAAAGACATTCCGTATAGCTGATGTGAACCCATCCTCAAGTGATATTCAGAACAAACCCATTGCCATGGTGAACAATGACGGCCGCCAGGTCGTAGACATTGCACGACTGGCTATTTCTTCTGGTCTCTGGAACGTTATTCAGAACATATTGCGACATATCCAACGATTTGATTGGGAAGGATATTCTCAAATCCAGCTTGGTTCTAAAATTGATCAAAATAACACATCAGAGCATCCGGTCAATTATCGGTTGATTACCTGAAGAAATTGTTCCATCTAAATCGCTTGATGTGAAGGCATAAGACATTGGGCAATCTTCGAATCCAAAATCGCTTTGTTGATCTCTGCTTGCACTTGCAAGAACTGCAGTAATACAGCTCAGTCTCAGCCAACTCCTCAACCTTGAATGGTCAACCAAATTGATGAAGAAAAGTCAATGATAACATGCACAGTCATTCGCCTCACCTCTGTAAAACTAGACAAGCAGTCGCTTATATTGCAAATTGGTTTTATATTGGTCTCCATAGCGGCACTGGAGCTGTCGCCCGAAATATTGCTAACTCCACTGCCTATTACACTATTGGTTCCACAGTCTTTGTAGAATTTCTCTGGAATGTCTAGGGACAGGTCTAGGAATGGATCGTGTTTTTTACTCTCCATTCCGCAGATGAGACATCGCACCTCACTCTGAAGGGTTCCCCCGAAAACGTTCGTCACAATTGAACTTCGACCGCCCTTGCAGCTGGCATTCGCTGTGGTTGATGGGGATGTTGATGATGGAGAGACAACTTCTTTGTAGCATGATGTACCAATTGAATTTACACTTCCGCAAGCGATCGACTTACCATTACTTCCAGTTGTACTCGAAGCCGCGGCCGCCGCCGCTTTGCAGTCATTCGCGATTGCCTGGATCGGCAGCGGATCCAAACTTAAATGCTGCAATTCATTGTGCAGTCGATCGAGCATGTAGCGCAGAAACTCATGCGCATCGTGCTGCCTATGACCACGAAATTGAGGAACTACTTTCCAAATTACAAGAAATAGACATTCAGGTGAGATGGCTTTCGATCCATCGCCGCCTTTGCTCAGATTAATCAAAACCTTTCGCAGTTCCTCAACCACGTTGGCGTCGCTCATGTTCTCCTTAAGGCTGCGCGAACAATAAACACGTTGCTGTTTCTGCTTTCCGCTTGGCTCCAAGCACGGCAGTGCATTGAAATAACAACTAAACTCCTTAATGTTGCTGAGTGATTGCAAAACGGAATTCATAAAACATGTGTTGCCGAGGTTTCTCAGGCCGACCACCTATTCAAAGGAGAGAATAAAAATCACATTTCTCACGTTGACAGCTGGTCATGCATACCTTTCGAAGTGATTTCCTCTTTGTAAGTCCATCTCCGCTCTCACTTGAAATTGTGCGCTTTCGTGGACGCAGCTTTCGTCCCGGCTTTGGGGTATCCTCCCATCCTGAGTCATTCGAGGACACGCTTGCGGTTTCCTGCTGAGATTTTGACGAGGACGACGTCTCCGAACAAGTATCATCCTCACTCTTAAGCTCCTGACGGATGCCCTCCACATGGCTAGTCTCATTTATGACAAAGTCATCGCATTTGTAACTGCAAAATGGAGGATCGATTAAAAATCGCCTTAACTTGAGGAGAATGTGTGTAATGTACCAAAAAACTGAATAATCCAGTGTGTTCATGCATACTTTATGACTCTTTAGCTTGAAGTGGCTAAGTGCATGTGCTTTCTCAAATCGACCACATAATACTGATCCACAGTGCAAGCAAAGCCAGTTGTTCTTCTCTGATTTGCATTCTGTAAATGTGAAAACAAACCAATTTGAGTACGAGACTACGTAGTGCATACATAATAAAACTATTCGCCTAGATATCGCAGTATATAGAAACTACACACAGCGCGACGGAGTGAAAGAGAGGCACACTGCAAAACGTATACGATCATGGTTCTCCTGAGTCTCCTACGTTGGAGTGCATGCAAACATATGTACAGGGGCTCTCGGAGTCGGATGTTAGCGTGACCCTTGGATACTTTGAACGAAGTGCTAAAAGAAGCCATATTTAGATTGTTATCATAGCGCATTCGGCACAGACGTGAGCCTCGTAAAATATATCTGCAAAGTATATCTTCAAAATGTTTGCGTAAATGAAAAAAAAAAAAAAAATGAAAGAAATTGTTGTTGCCCTCTCCCCTCCTACATGCATTATTATAATAAATCATTTGTTTCTCTTCTTTTTTTGTTGGAGACTTCCACGCACCATTTCTACACAATGACACAAGCAAAGTAGTGGAAGTCATGAAACCTGTCTACTCTCTGGCTTTGCTCTGTAAATAAAACCACCAAATCAAGTATACAGGTTTGAGTTGAAGGCACTGTTCGTCTCGCTTATTATTTCAACTTCACCAATCGACGAGGAAGGTCGTTTTTTGCAGAAATTTCTTTCCTTTCTCCGCCAAAAAAATAATAATAACTCCTTTCCCACACCATACGAAGGAGCGTTTTGATTATCCAACATCCATGAGTCCGAACTATCGATTTTCACGTAATCACATTATTAAAGCTTATCACCATTTATGTGAATTTGTTGGGATAGAAAGACGACTATTAGAAGAGTATTCACTTCAATGACCTTCCCCGGATCACAAGCGTACACATACATAAATAATTTCAAAGTAGATACATAGTTTCCTTTCACTCTCCTCGTCATTTTCAGACCAAAGAAAAAAATATACTAAAAGAAAAATGCTAGGGAAATGATTGAAAAAGAAAATCTATCGGAGAGCAGATGAGGGTGATTTATACTTTACCTGAGCACTTCCATAATTTTGGCAGATGCTGATTGCCGGCGGGTGTAGTCACCGAGGTGACGGTGGTGTTGCTACAGCTACTGTCTGCTGAGAGCACCACCCCACCTTCGGTCAGGTTACGGCTACTGTTAATATTGCCACCCCGTTCATCAATCAGCTGACACTTTTTTGTTCTAATTAATCCACGGTTTATCTTACAATTATCACTTAAATGTGGACAGTCCATTGCAGCTCTGACTAAGGCGATTATCGTTTGCTATTGATGGGTTTGTGTGCGGCCAAAGAGCGACAGGAACTTCAAATCCGGGCACAAGAGCTCACCAGCCGCAGGAGTGACGAGCGGAGCGGATTAGAAAAAAAAATATAGCTGCGGTCGGATAAATGTTGAGTATGCAGAATTTTTACGAGTGTGTATTGTGTGTTGTTTCAATTCGCAACTCAGTCGCACACACTGTGTGTTCAATTTCGCCTTCTCTCTCGCACCCGTTTCGGAGTATTGTTTTATTTTACTTTTTTTCTCGCTTTTGCTATGCTCTTGGTATTTTTTTTTTTCTACTGCGGCACTTCTTTCTTTTTACTTGCACGGCTTGAAAATGTTAATAAGGCGTTTTTTATGAAAAAAGGTTTCGGTAAAAAAATTAGATTCTCATTTTATTAAGTCTGTGGGATGGATTTACTTCACGGTTTCCTTATATTTTCCTCTGTCCTCTGCGCTAGGGTACAACGAACGACGAACCGACGACGGACCACTATACTTTACACACATACAATAGAATATATGTTGTCGATTATTTTTTGTGATATTTTTTTTTCTTATTCGCTTGTGCTCGTGTATATTTTTCTCTTCATCAGCGCAAATACAGGGAGCAGAATGAAAAAAACAAAAGCAAAATGATGGAAATCGAATGTTGGATGGGACAAAATTCCATTTCGAAAATTTATGGGAAATTTTCAAAATAGTATATATTTGTCTCAGTCTGGTGTGCCGCATCGGTTTATCTCGTTCTGTTCGTGGCAACAACACACTGAGCATAGATTTCTAGTACAATTTCCTAATACTGATGTAAATAAACAGTGACGTCATAACGAAAGAGAAGTAATGTGCTGCAGTTTAAAACTTAGAGGCTAAAAAATTATAATACCAGCCATGAAAAATAACAAATTAAACAAAATTCAACTGAAAATGAAAAAAAAAGAACGAAATTCTTACATTAGATATGATTTCTGTGACATCATAAAAAATGAAATGTCAAACAGTCAATTGTATTCACAATCGAACAGGTCAACTCGAATTTCGATTTTGCTTACAAACAGATTCTGAAACGATCCCTGTCAGTCAGTTCGTCAACTCATAGATTCATAGACGTCAAGTAGTTTATTGAATTTGCTGTTTTCGGTCGAACCACTGTGCGGTGAAGATTATTAAATATTTTCTAATTATTGAAAATTACGGCAATAAGAAAATACTTCGGATGAGCACAATTTTCACAGTCGATAAATTCGTGTTTATAAGTGATTTTTCGTGTTCGTGTGCGTGTGCGCGTCGTGAATTTGCAAAAAAAAATACAGAGACTGGGATTGATGGCTTTTAATCAAAAATGCAAGATTAACGCAATGCATCCGGAAAGTTAATTCCAGACAAAAGTCCTATCGCAATAGAAGAAATATATAGAAATACAATAATAACCAACATCAACAATGTCGAAAATACTGTATCGTCCCTTGGGTAATCAATCGCGCCATGGAACATGGACCAGTGTTGCTCTGACGAGAAACTCGATTATTTTCTCGTTCGTTGTCTGTCTGGTGATTGTCTATGTTATTTGGATTTCAGCAGCTAATTTATCGCAATCAGGTAATTTAGCTGCGACCAGCTTACACCATCACAACAGTATGCGTTTGATCAGGTTCAGCAGAGATGAGAATAATGAGTTCGTGTCCACTGTCCCACGAACTGCAGCAGCTTTAGTCTCATCGCACAAAAAAAGTGAGTAGGGTTGCCACAAATCACCATCGGTGTCGCCAATCAAACTTGTTTTATGTGTAAAAAAAAACTACTAGGTATATGATTACTTTCACTTTCCACGCAAAAGAGTAAACATCAATTTCATTCTTCTGTCTGTTAGTTCTTAAGTGTACAGTGTTTTCAAAACGACTTCTATTCGAAGGGGAATACCTCATGTAATTTCATTCATGTGTAGCTTCAGCCAATAGATCAAAACATTGCAATCGTTTGCCGTAGAATGTGGGTAAATGTTTACTTTAGTTGATATGTACATTCATCGCGTGGTAGTATGGAAGGTGTAACATAATTTTCCCATTCATTGTACATTATTCAACCATTTCATTTGCTATACCTCAAACTGCGTTCAATTACAGTCCGTTGACATTCGTACTTTGATGAATTTGATGAGTCAAGGTCATTTGTATCATGTTTAGCGAGGCGATGATACCATTTATAAGGATATCTAGTATAGACGAAAACGTGTCTCTTCGGTTCGTCGATCGGTCATCTGGTTACTCGAAAGAGTAGATAACTACTGTCTCATTAATTAGTATGTCATGTCAGGAAAATGTATTTTTCTGAGTCCCACTTGACGTGTCGAGTATTGCCTATTAAGGGAAACAGCGTTGGGTAAACATGCGAGAAGAAGCTCTTATCAACAGTGCAGAGATAGTCACATGACATCGCCAGATCTGGTATCCCACACGTACATTCTACCTGTCAGATTTGTATACATGTAGTTCATAGATGGAAGGCTTAATTGAATGTATGCACGCTATCGAAGGACCTCTATAGCTTACATGATATCCCCGATGGTCTCTGCACTGTTTCTTAGTTTAAGGAACTCTTTTTTGTGAAACCGCTGAAGTTTAACTATATTTTTTTTACAAATCTACATCACCTGAAGGAGAACATAGTTCACCCCTTATTTAGCACAAACCACCATCTGTACATATATTTAGACGTGAATAAAAATCGTGTAAGATTAACGGGAAATGTGGCAACCCTAGGCATTTTCTATAATATTTTTCTTTATTATTCTAATTAACATCCTGTATTTCCATTAATAATTGTTCCGCTTGTGCTTGTTCTACATTTCGTGTAAATTAACCTTGATAACTCTCAGAAATGGTTCAAATTAACGCGCTCTGGTGATTGTTGACCACCTTCATGACCCAATCCCACCTAACATCATCATCATCATTAGTAAGCATTTGAAAGTCAAGTACTCTGCTTGCTGAAGATTACTGATTATTTATGTATTCTTAATCCAACCAAACAAAAGAATAAAAATAACCCACTAAAATTGAACAAGCCAACAAATATGACTGTGCTCTTGTATGTTAACACAATTAGTTCAGTGCAAGGAGTAAATACAAAACAAGTTACGAAAATAACGCCAAAATACTTGATATCTGTATATACGTGTGTGGTTGGGTGATAAAAACAAATTAAGGCATGCAACTGGAGGACAGGTTTTTAGCTAACACGTAGGTAATAATTAACCTTTGAAAAATGAACGAAAATAATGAAGATTAATATCATTTGATAAGCACGCGAGGGCGTTCAAGTCAAGGAATATAAAATGCCTAAGCTGAACTTGAAATAGACGTTGCTAAAGTTTATTTACTTTGATTCCAAGGTACTTGCGGTGTTATCTGCTTTCTTTGCGCTATACCTGTGTTGGCATGTATTTTCTTTGCGAAAACACTGATTCCATGCATTTAATTACACTACCAGTCATATCAGGCGACTATCAAATCTGTTAATCTGTTAATTTCAGTGTACAAGTTGATTCACTAAAAGGTACCTCTGCCTATGGTAAAGCCACTGTAAACCACACGTTCGTGCTGCCGGAATCGATAGTGTTTCGATTGTTATCTGGGTCCCGTGAGTGTATTGATCATTTTGTTAGTCATGTTGTACCATTGTCTGGGCATATTTGTGAATAGGTCTAATCATAGAGAGAATCAAAGAGAATACCGGCGATTATGTAATCGTCATCAGACACAAAAACCTAGATTCA
The DNA here is from genome assembly GCA_916610145.1 of Eristalis arbustorum. Taxonomy (NCBI): domain Eukaryota; kingdom Metazoa; phylum Arthropoda; class Insecta; order Diptera; family Syrphidae; genus Eristalis; species Eristalis arbustorum. The sequence continues at coordinate 73,829,946 of OU744319.1, forward strand.
TTCGCTTACGTACAATATATGCAAATACTTATAAACAGGTTAACAAACCGGTTACACGAAGTTCACCTTATCAATTATATGATTATTTTATTGACACGGCAGACGGGTGACAACACAGCAGGCCAAGTGAGACGAAGTGCGATATATTTTGATATGACAAAAATAAAATTCTAACGAGCTCGTGCCCCTTTCGAAATTGATTGGTATTTTCTTCGTTTTTTTGTTTAGAAATATTTTAAACAAAAACTGACTCGACTGTGTGCACAATCGGAGCAAGAAGCATGCTTTTAATCATTGCCAAGCTAAATTCTGTTTGCAATAAATTTGTGAAAATGTATTTATAGCAGAGTGTACGAGTGATTCCACAGCAGATTGAGGCGGAGAGATTTACGCAGATAGTAAAATATTTCCACTTAAACTTAAATGCTGTAAGTGGGTGTGAGTAATCGTGTCGTGACGAATTTCTCAAAATTTACCACCTGTTTGTGGTGTTTCTGCGGGCAAAGTTCTTACCACCCGTTTGCTGTTCTCTGAGAAACAACTTGTTCTCCTTACCGACAGACATTCAGTACAATTAAACTGCTCTAATAGCGCCTTCATCAATTATTTAATGAACTTTGCACTTGAACGTGTTGAAATATCCAATTGATCGTGTATTTCTGAAATCAATTCAATTGAGAGAAGAACAGAACAGAAGAACGCAATTTCAGCATTTTCTCCCGTTAACCAATTAATTAGCCAATAAGCATTCGTGACGCCTGCTGAATGCTTTGGATCTAGTGCACAAAGCTAACGAACTTTGGTGTTCAATTCAATTATTTATTGACAGTTGTCATCAGCCCACAATGGTTCGTGTTTCATAACCATGTAGAGTGTAGCATGCCTCTGAGTTGGGCGATAGTTTGAAGTGTGGACAAGAAGACACTTAACCGATTATGCCGGTGAGTGAAGGCTGAAAGAGGAATAACGAATAGTCGTATGATTAATCATATGTGCTTCCGACATACTTTTGCGACATTTTCTGCGTTCAATGGTCAGCTCTCTACGCGGTATCTTCAAGTGGTGCCATGACTCATTTGTCCGATAAAAAAATATGCAAGTTCCTCCGTTCACACATTGTTTGCTTAATCCCTTTAATTGCTTATAGTCCACGGATAGCTTTATGTGTCTCGTGCTGCTACAAGTATGCTTGTGCTTATCACACCGTTCAAGCGTATCTCTTGTACCGTCTCTGAAAGTATTCGATAATTGACCTTCGCTTAGTTGTCATGAATCAACCAAACAAAACGGAGTAGCAGACTATTGTTGTGGAAAAAGTTCCTAATTGCATGTAATTTATCATCGACATGCATTATTTATGAGAAAGCAGCGACATTAACATATTCTGGCTTGGACAGTATCCAGGTTATGAATTAATTTGTGTAACCCCATGCTGGTCGGCCGTTCTGGTTGGGCAGTTGTTACCCTTTTTACGTCAGCTCTGACAAAAGACTTCAGGCCTACCCCCTCTGCCAGAACATAGGTAAAAGGGCCGCGCGTATGTGTTTTTTGTAGAGATAATCGATATTAAATCAATGCATATCGCATGCACTTATGGTTGCTGGCAGTGATAAACAAACAGGCGACGGCAGGTAATGATTTGCTCTGCGGAATATAGCACAATCTGTTAACGAGTATATCCGTGTGTTGTTTGCAAAAATTGGACACGATATTATTTCAGCAGAGATATAATTTTCCTCGAGGGAAAATGCAGTGCAATCTTGTTGTTCGGTTAGTGGTGGTGGTGGTGGTCCTTTTTTGTGTTGTTGCATCACGCCAATTGTGCTGTACCCTCCTCCTGCTGTCGGTCTCCTTAAACGACACGATGTATGCGTGTGTATATGTATGAGTGGCTACCGAAAACGTGCCAAGAATACATAAATCTTTTTGCATTACAACTTAGCTTGGCGAGGTGAGCGTTCTTCGGGAATATTTCATTAGTCACATGCGGGGAACTACTGACAGTTTATGGCTACGCTGTGCATATTCAGTGTATGCAGGCAAACGAGGAGGTCATCGCATCACATAACAATTTCATATTCAAATTGCAAAAGGTGTGTGTGATTAAGATTATCGTTCTAGAACGACACCTGCATTGCACTGCTTTTACAAAGTGTGTGTGTGTGTGTGTATGTCAGTCAGGAAGGTGATTATATATGGTAGATACCTCACAGAAGCAGAATCAATAAACCGAGGCTCACTCCTCGCACTCCGATTATCCAACACAATGGATTTCTTTTCGCAAGTAAACAATAATTGATTGTTGTTTGTTGTGCTAATTTCATTAGCATGTCATTTTGGGGAATTTCATTTGTTCATCGCGTGCTCTTAGGTCTCTGATTTCATCCACGTAGCCTCGTGTCAATTAAACTTCAATGCTCCTTCTCAACAGGAAGATATTCATTCACTCATTGTTATCACCTAAACATCAAACAAAATAACATTTAAACTCGAGCCATCAAAAGGAACGATTAAAAATGACTGCTCACATGCGACCTTGCCCATAAAAGAGTGTAAACATCCATTAAAAAGTATTTTCCCCCATTCCCCAGTTGACCTTAACCTTAGTCAATAATCTTTCCTAATTTACCCTACGCCATCTTTTCCTGCACCCATTACCCACCCAGTTCATCAACCATACTCACATTTCCCAGTTTTCTTAAATATCTATCTCATAAGTATGCCATGCAAAATTGACGACGGCGACTTAAGATTGACCAAGGTATATGCAACAAAAATCTTCATGTGCTGCAGTGCACTGGATCGTAACTGAGTTGCATAGCTTGGGGGTAGCCCACTCGTCAGTGGACAGAATGGATTCAATTTCATTTATCATGGATCAGGGACTCTACTTACCATGTGTATGCATGCATAAAATGTATAAAGCTTACCTGCGAATGTGTCATCGGTCGCAATCTTTGGTTTACTTGGTTTTAAATGAAATAACAAAATTGATTTTGCTTAAACATAGTGCATTTTATTTGTCTCTTTGTTTTGGTTAAACACACACACAAACGTTTTTGACAGGTTATTTCTTCTTGCAGAGGAGACCACCAACTTTATTGTCAACGACACATCAGTAGTTTGCAGTGAAAACTTCTCCGACTCCAGGCAATTTGTACAGAATCGTCCCATCAGTGAGTACGATGATCTGCCAACCATATACTTCATCACTCCGACATATCCGCGACGGGAACAGATTCCGGAATTGACCCGACTGGCACACACGCTGATGCACGTGCCAAAGCTTCACTGGATAGTTGCGGATGATAATGCTGAATGTAACATATTTTTGGGTTATCTGTTTAATAAATTTGGTAAGTGCAGCAGATTGCCCAAGGTTCCTAAAATGCAGTTTGTTCTCCCGCAGGTATACCGTATACACTCATATCTAGTCCAATGCCAGACATTTACCGCAGCAAGAGTCCCAATCCCAGGGGCGTAGCTAATCGAAGAGCAGCACTCAATTGGCTGCGCCACCAAAAGCAGACGTCTGGGGTGCTGTATTTTGGCGATGACGATAACACCTTCGATCTCAAATTGTTTTCCGAAATAAGGGACACGAAAAAGGTTTCCATGTTCCCCGTCGGTCTCATTGGGATGTTCTCAGTAAGCACACCAGTTGTGCAAAAGGTACATAGAATATGACAATCTGTGGAGTGCACGATTGTAATGTGCTTTATTTGCAGGGTAAAGTTATCGGCTTCTTCGATTCTTGGCCAGGAAATCGTCGCTGGCCAGTTGACATGGCCGGCTTTGCTGTGAATCTCGAGTTTCTGTCACTCCATCCGAATGCCACGATGCCATACAAAGCTGGCTATGAGGAGGACTCATTCCTGCGCAGTATATCGCTGACTTTGAAGGACATCGAGCCGAAGGGCAATAACTGCACAGAAATTCTAGTGTGGCACACTCAAACGCAAAAAACGAAAGCACCAACTGTCCGAATCAACTCACAGTATTTAGATGATAAATCAAGTTTGGGAGCGCTTTTCAAGGAACTGGAAATGATGGGAGTTAGTCATGCATCCGACTTCGACGGTAAGTTGCAGTGTCTCTCCCATACGGTCCCACATCATACCTTGGGCTCTTCTCTCTTCCGCAGGTGTGAAGGCGACAATGACTAAAAATGGAAAAACAAAACCAATATCTTACTATCTTCGGTGAGATTCAGCTTTAAAAGATTTCTGGGATTGGTTATTCCCAAGCTATGGCTGACTGTGACGAGCGCGTGACATCCAGCATTTAGCAACAACTCAAAACGCAGTGTATCTCTATTTGATATCGAATACTTAAGATTTTGTATAAAAAGACAACATTTCTGAAAATTTCGTGGTAGAAGCGCGACGTTGGTTTCTCTTTTGTCTCGTTAGCCGCAGACAAGTGACAGAAGTAAACTTTGTGTACTGGTTTAGTTGTTAAGAGTTATTGACTATCGTTCGCTAGAACATTAGTGTTAGCACCAGTAATAGGTAGTAATAATGCGTCCAAAACAAAACAAAAAAAATTATGAGGACTAATCGATCTGGTCCAGAAACTTCTCTTTACCAGTTTGTCTCAAAAGCCAAGTAAATAGTTTTGCAGTTCCTGCTTCGCTTCTAACTCAAAATTAATTTCGAAGATGATATCGATTGATTCTGTGATAATTTTCAAATATGAATACTACGAAGATAATTAAATTAATTAAATTATTATTTGAATGAATTTAAGTTCTAGATAGATGTAAGAACTCAAACCAAATATTAAATGTAACACAAATGGATTGAAGTCCAATAGGTGCTCTGCCGCGCTTGCTAAAATTGTACATACACCACACCACATAAACACTCGACGGAAGAAGTAATTGATCCTTAAAGGATATCACTCAAAATTGAATTCTTATGCGTTTGTTTTTCGCAAGAATGGCTAGTAAGTAAATTTCAGCATTATTTTTCTTTTAATTTGAAGCATTTTTTGTTTTTGTTCTTGAACGAAAACAGTGCCATTATTTATAAATGGACTAGTTTATTGAAAACAAATATACACACACACGCACTTTAGTTCGGTTGTTTTTGGCTCTTTTTTGTTCAAAATAAATGCTAATGATAAACATTTGATAGCGTTGCGTTTATTCTATCCTTGTCTCCATTTAATACCATGATTTGTAACCATCCACCCTCCGGAGTCTTACACAAACCAAAAGCAAAAAAAAAATCTCAATGTTCTTACCGATAACCGAAAGAATCACTCCCAAACATCACACACATCGGGGAGAATCCTGAAGATTGCTATGCTGTGCCAAAGTATCCATATCAATTTATGTCTGTACAGTGTACACCACCATCGGAGCGGTGTGACCACGATTGACCGAAGTTCTGCTGAATAATTCATGTCATCCTCTTATTTTTTGTGTTGTGTCTCACCGAAAATAGTTTGCTGCAATATATCGTTGGGGAGTATCGAATGGTCTTCATATGCACGCCTTAGGAGGACGTGAAGACAGCTCTGAAACGGACGAATGAGAGAGAGGGAGGGATTATTTTCAGACACTACCCATGCACACCCCCAAGTTCACATGTTCTCCAGCAAAACAAAAACTTGCATACACACTATCGAAAACCAGAAAAAAGGAGGAGAGGAGAAAAAGGAAAAATGAATGCTTGTGGGCATGCAACTAACCGTAAATTTGAATGAAACTTTTCGGGGCAGTTGGGAGTATGTTTCAAAAATTTAATTTAGTCGAATGTCGGTGGTATCATAAACCATAAGCAGTATGTGGGAGAAGAAAGTTCTCCGGCAACCAATAGCACACACCTTACCCCGGCAGGCGTCGCCAATACACAATGGGCAGAGCATGGATTTGGATTTCGCAGCGGTGTGCTGCATCGCATCAAACTTGATAAATGGATCCATCGAATTGTCCCGAAGCAGGAAATGAACAACTTCGCAAACAGACTGTAGGTACTTACATCGCAACAACTTTACCCTTGACGTCGGGTTGGGATACACATTTTATGCAAATGGTACACTTCCCAAAGTTTGCTGGTAGCATTTGTTTTATCAAGAATGGTTGTGCGGTAGTATCCTTTTTTATGGATGCACCACCTTTTACTGCATTATTAGGATTTTTTCACAAAATAAAACTCCGACCACCAACGAGCGAAGTTTGAACGCGAACGCTCGAACGCCCGAGGGGGACATATGAACGATTAGAGAATTTATCCCCTTTCTTGTCGTAATCGACAGTCGTTCTTTAAGGTTCCGTTTTATGAAGACCCGAAAAAAGGACACACGTGCTGTGTGTTAGTTGTGTGAATTGAAATCGCTTATCGCCCCCTCCGCCAGCATGTGCGTCGGAGACAGATGAGCGCGATTATGATGAAAAATAAACGACGACGCTTCAAAGGAGAACTCAACACACGGCGGGGCTAACACGTTCTGTTTGAACTCGAACTATTTCCTAATCACACACACACACCCCCTCGAATGTGCGATTTGCAATCACCGAAACGTGGGCGGGCACGTCAAGCAGCAGCTATCCTGTAATCCACAGCGTCTCATCCCGGCTACACAGCAGTTCAGCATGCAAAACAATTTCACAATCGTTTAAGGAAAATCACTTTCATTTGTTCTCGGTGTTGCTCAGTTTCTCCACTTCGTTCGTGATTTTCTCTTCGCCGCCGTCGCCGCTAACGCTACCACCCATTCACATCTCCCTCGTTCTGGGGAAGGCCTCTTCAATCATTGTTACAAGTCAATGGGGGTGTGATGACACCCTTGCTCATTCATCCCCAATTGAAAAGGCATGAATCAAATCAATTTGTCTGCCACTCGTACACACACCTCAGTAAGCACACGCCGTACCGTAAGGCTTTCCATTCTCGTGCTCTTGGCTTTTTCTTTCTCTTTGTCTGATCTTCAACCCTTACGTTGTTAACAGTGATAAGCCTGTCAATTATGTAGCATCCTAGCGCGTTCACTCTCTTGATTAGGTGATGGTTTCACACTCAGAAACCCTTCCGTAACAGCACACCAGCCGAACGGCGATAACCGACAGTCAGATAGTGAGTGAAGGAGGGCACATCATCTCGACCATCGAACTGAGATTTTTCTATCTTTTTCTCAACACCACCAACAGCAGTAGCAGCGGCAGCAGCAGCAGCAGCAGCACAGAACCCTGAAGCCAGCATTGCTCTGGCTCTGCTATCAGGATTTCAGTTGGCCGCCTCATCTCGGTTCGTTCGCACGGTTTTCTAGTTGTCTTCTCTGTTTCTCGTGCGCTTCTCGAATATCTCGCATATTATGGTGACGTGTACAACTTGTGTCGGTTTTTCAAAATTATCCTAGAAGAATGTAACTTTTAGTTGAAATCCAACGAATGTCGTCTATTATTGTAAGGATACACGATAGAAAAAAAAGAAGGAAAAATCCCTTGCCCTGTGTGTTGTGATGTGTTGGCGGCTCCTCGTTATCGTTTCGTTTACGTAAAAAGGATGATTCTGTGAAAACGACATAAAGTCTATGATGCAATTATCCCCATACGTGGTCTGCGTGGATAAATTTGGTGTATCGTGTTCCTTCCCTCCCCCACTGTGCATGCCGTATCGCGGCGTATTATCCTTATGAACTCAGCCATCCGACCAGGATATGCCGTTTCCTGAACGAACACATGTAGAATATATTTTTCGAAGAAAACTTGGAAATTCGCAAAATTTCCAATAGAACTCAGCCAAGATAAGAGTCTGGCGAGATAACGCACGGAAGTTGTGGCCTTATCGCCTTTCGAGAGATGACATACGGGTCATCCTCTCTACACGCCAGCAAATCGAAGAGGATTATCGTAATTCATTTAGTTTGACTTCAATTTGTGTGAAGTGTTTGTATGTGACGGGAATCTGAACGCGCCATTGAATCAGAAATTCAATTTTGAAATAAATTCATGAATTCCAATTGGCACGTGCGGCACGGGGGCTGCTGTGAGATTGAATGCAAGGATTGTGTGTGTAGGGTTTTTTCACCCCACGCTCTGGGCGGTGAATTTTCATTCGGTGGCCACTAATCGCTTTGTCGTGGTCGTCGTACATCTACGTACACACAGTAGATACTTCTGGCTGATTGTGGCCGCTTGATGATGCTATTGCCGGTTTAATCTGATCTGTTGGAATTAGTTTAGTTGATTGAAAATCTCCCCCAGTGGGCCTGCAGGAGGGGGGGCGGAAGGAAGAGGATACTCGAACTCAATATACATATCCTTCCTTCCACAGCAAGCGCGAGAGTCCTTTGTGATTTAATTGCAATGTCCTTTTTTGTTTTAGATTTAAGTTATGTGAAATATTGAATAGATTGGAGAAGAGATATTTAATTGAATAAACTCCAATAGGAAGTGAAAATGAGAAAACCGAATAAAGTGAACAGTGTCCAGCAGTTGCTGCTGGTGTTTCTATGTGGATTACACGTGATTTTGGCTGCTAGACAAAGTAAGTATACCGCTTGCCTTGCATTCTTAAATATTGTGTTTAGTATTCCCAAATGCGGAGCTCGCCCCACCACCCCGTTGAACTAACAAACCTGCACACAATCACCCCCTCCCCCTCCCCCCACAACAAGTTAAATAGAGACACACAATCGGATCCAGGAATTAATCATTAAACGGACAAGGTCAACAAACCAACAGCGATTAGTTGAATAAGCAAACAACAAGCGATAATGTGTACACATACGACACCAACTTCGATACGAGGAATCAAAATGCAGAGCCCGACAGCAGAGCACATTGTCAACATAAGTCCCACACCACATTTCTCCTCACCTGAATCCATGCCATCAGAGAATCCTGGAGAGATGTGACACAATTTCCGAGAAAGAAAAAAATAAACCCTTTGCCAGGCATCTATCGAAATGCCTGGATATCAATACACCCGTTCGCATGGGATTACCATCACCAGCCAGTTGGGGAAACAAAACCCATTCTGGATATCTATTGAATAGGAATCCACCCCAAATCCGACCCGGCAGACAACACCTGTCTGCTGTGAGACTGACTAACCTACTTTCAGCAGCAGCAAGCAGTCGTCACTGACTCGCATTTGCACAGCAAAGAGCTCAGACTCTTACTCTATGACACTTACGACATCTCCCAAGAGTCCGGAATAGGATGCAAGCTTTTTTTCCCTCTCTCCTGTTCCTTCATCTCTTTGGAAAAAAGGGACCACGTTAGGCGGTGTAGATTAATGAAAAAAGATAAATCATATAAGCCCGACACTAATTAACGTTGTTAGAGTATCAGGGACTTTTATGGCTCTTACTGAGGAGCGTAATAAACTTTCGCCCACTCTCACCCACTCCCACCCACTCTCCTTCGCTAATCACATCACTGCTACATCCGAGTACGTTTGCATGGTTGAAGTGTGTGTTACGTTCGCACGGGGCGATGAGTCTGAAAGGACGTTCATCCCACCCAGCCCGAGTTAGGTATTCAACGGGCTGCTATTCATTACTTACTTTTGGATAAGCACTCGTCTTAGGATGGATTCTAATTCACTGACGGGCCATCAAACAAAGAAGTAATTAGTTAACCAACCACTCTCCCCTAGATCCACTCAAAAATCCGAAAATCTGTGGCAGACCCATATGCGAAGTGGAGACTTCGAAGTTTGGCTACAATGACACAACCCGCTACCGGTACGACTACAGTGTGCATCTACGAACGGAGTTCGCTGGAACTGGGCAAAATTCATCGGACGTCTATATACGGGCCGGCGTTGAGTTCACCTTCCCCAAGCCATGCGAGGGCGTGATGGTCTTGAGCTCTGTGCAGTTGCGGGAGAAGATCGAAGAGGAAGACGTGGAAAAAGCAACGGAGAAGAGCACATTCATCGACTACTACGACTATGGCAACACAGATGTGAGTGCAGAAGCCGAAATCGACGAGTCCAATCTGCATCCGAAGAGCAAGGACATGGCTGTCGACCTGCAGAAGTATGACTTGCGATTTTCCTTCCACGATGGCATGATAAATGAGGTCTGCCCCAACGTGGAGGAGCCGGCCTGGGTGTTGAATTTGAAAAAGGGCATCCTCTCCGCCATGCAGAACACAATGCTGCGGTTCGACGTCGATCTGAACACGACTGAAACGGATGTCTCGGGCACGTGCAACGTCGCGTACTCCCTCGACAGGACCGACGGCTCGTATGTAATCATTAAGAAGACGAAGGACATCGCTAGTTGTCGCTCCCGCCAGTCCACGCATTCTATTCTGCAGACGACGCCGTACATCTTTCGTGACGACAAGGCCATTTGGCCCATCCTAAACTCGCACAGTCACTGCAACGTGAGTAGTTACCCGCTGACAGGGGACTGACCCTGCCACTAAATCCGCTTTCTTTCCGTAGCTCACCGTTGACCACAACATCTACAACGAGGTGGTCTGCTTCGAGCGCCACCAGCTGATTCCGTTTTCACAAAATCAAACAGGCGCCGTGACCGTGACCCACTCGAAGCTGGTGCTGACCAAGGAGGAGTCATACAGCTCTGGCGATTTCTTTGCATATGAAGGTATACATCCCACTCCCCTCTCAATCACCACACAGATACAGACAATCTCTCTGCAGACGAACACCTCATACAGAAGCGGTCGACTCTGCTCTTTGACCACACGCCGGCCACGAAGCCGACACATGGCGAGATCAAGGCCGCCAGGGATCTTCTCAAGCAAATGTGCCGCGTGGGCTTCCCAGACATCCAGAGAGAGTTCATAGAGGTGTTCACGAACTTCCTTCGCACCACGAAGCACTTAGACTACAAGGCACTAACGCAACTCTTGGCAAGGTCGGCCAGCATATGCAGCAACGGCAAGTAAGTGATAAGGGTGGTTTCGCGCCAAAAGCGTGACCTAAAAATAAACTCAAAACAAATTCAAATAAAGATGCTGAATAAGCATCAAATATTGGGTCTCAGGGTGGTCATGGTTATCAGTCGGAAGGCGGCTATGAATGGGGGCCGATAACTTCACTATCTCGACTCGAAATTCGACACCCATTCGCGCTGCGTATCGGCTGAGCAGCATGGGCACTCGGCTGCGAACACACATTTTTACTTTCTTCTCGTAATCGCAGGAATCACGTTCTGGAGAGCCTTCCCTACATCGGCAGCACGGCCTCTTATCAACTCATGCGGGACCAGATCGTGGACAACAACATCCCCAAGGACTTGGCCCACAAGTGGATGGCGTCGCTGGCCTTCATCCAGCGACCGGACGAGGAGACACTCGACACTTTCTACACGATTCTTGAGTTTTCCAAGAAGAGGATCGATCCGGAGTACACGCTCAGCTCGACGGCGGTGATTCGTAGCTACCTGAAGCACAATCCCGACAGCGAGTCGCACGAGAAGATCCAGAAAATCATTCGGCTCCTCGAGACCGAATTCCTGAGCCTCTTCAACATGTACAAGAACGAACGCCGAACTCACGACCGCATGATGGTGATCCTGAAGGGTTTCGGCAACATCGGCGTCTTGTCGGAGCCGTTCGCGGAGCAGCTGAAGGAAATCATAACCGAGAACATAGCACCGGTGGACATCCGCCTGCAAAGTGTGCTGGCCTTCCGACGCGTGAACTGCATCAAGTACAGGGAGTTCTTCCTGGAGACCTACGGCAACGTAACCATCAACACTGAGATCCGAATCTTCAGTTACATCCAAGCCATGAGGTGTCCCGACTATCGGTCGATTGATTTCATCAAGGAGGTCTTGCGGAACGAGGAGATAAACCAGGTGGGCTCGTACGTGTGGTCGCACCTCAAGAACTTGGCCAAGTCCTCCTCACCCGTGAGGATCGAGGCCCAGGGTCTGCTGGTCAACGACGACTTGTCGGACAAGTTCAAGTTGGACATTCGCAAGTTTTCCCGCAACTATGAGTACAGCTTGTTCTTTGACGAGTACAATTTCGGTAAGACAAGACCTTGTAAATGTAAATACCCTACATTTCGCAAACTCTCTCTCCGATTGCAGGCACCTCCACGGACGCGAACCTGATCTTCGGCACCGACTCCTACCTGCCGCGCATGGCAACCTTCAACTTTACAGCGGATCTCTTTGGTCAGTCGGTGAATTTCTTCGAGATCTCCGCACGGGCCGAGGGCTTCGAGGAACTGGCAGCGTCTATGTTCGGTCCGAAGGGACCTTTCAACCGCGAGACCTTCCAGAAGAAGTTTGGCTTCCTGACAAAGTGGCTGGGGGACAAGACGTCTATAAACGAAGGTAAGTTGTTTTTCACTCAGGTTGCTACCACCAGACCACACAAAACCATTTTTTTCGCAGATTCTCTCGACACTCTCTTGGACTTCGATCCAATGCGTATGAAGCGCAGCCCGGAAGCCGCTGTTCCTGAGCTCAACAACGACGATGACGACTACAACTTCGAGCAACAGGAGGACACCATCAAGACGCGAAACACGCGCTCCGTAGACCGAAGGGAGTCCATCCAGAAGAACATCGACGACCTGGGCTACAAACTCAACTACAACTACAATAACCCCAAGGCAACCCTAGGGGTGAGGATTTTCGGAAACGACCTGAAGTTCTATTCCCTGGAGGGCATCGGTGAAATCCTGGCCGCCGCCAAGGAGCTCGATCCCTTCCACCAGGCGGCGAAGTTCCTCTCGGGCAACGAAATAACGTACACCAAGTCGAGCGTGCTCCTGGACGCCTCTTACAATGTCCCACTGGCCGTGGGACTCCCACTTGCGATTCACGCGTTTGGAGCCTCCTCGGTGGACTTGAGACTCTCTGGAGAGCTGGACAGGATGCTGGACGCATCCGACTACTGGCACTTTGATGTGAATGGAAAAGTCAAGACCAGTGTCTCGGTGGACGTCATCACGACCATGCAAGCCGACGCCTTCTACTCGCTCTCTGGCATCCGCGTTAAGAGCAACCTGTATTCAAACTCTGCCGTTGAGGCTAAGTTGAAGGTGCGCGGAGCCAGTCTGGTCTCCGCGTCGTTCAGTTTGCCGCAGGATAAGAACGAGATCTTCAGCGCAAGGTCTGAGATGATCGTGGTGAAGGACACTGAGGAGCTTCTGCAGACCGGAATCGATAGACGCAGCTCCAACACCACCTGCACTTGGCCCTTCCTGGACCAGGCCATTGGTCTGAAGGTTTGCTCGTCGTTCAGCGTGCCGGATCTGAGCAACGCCAATGAGACCACATATCCCGGACTGCTGCTCAGCGGGCCAATGAACATAAGCTGGGTCCTCGAGAAGTCCGACCCGAGCGCCAAGGAGTTCATCTTCGTTTACGAGTGGGCCCAGGTCAAGAACAACTCCAACTGGTCATTCGTATTCACCACCCCGGGATCAGAGCTGAAGCGGCTGCTTACAGCGAATGTCTCGACCGTCCCCTCAGCTGTCAACGCGTCTATTTGCTTCATTAACGGTCCCCGGACGTACTCCGCTGGAGGAATATACCAAGGCAACCCCGACGACCGACGGCTCGACGTGTACATCGACACAAACGGCCGAAAGAACCTCAATCTGAACGTCGAGATGAAGAGATACCAGGAGCGGAACGCGTGGATTTACAAGCCGAAGGCTCTCCTCTCCGTGAACGGGGAAAACATCACCGGCTTCATGGGCACCATCCGAATCAACGAAAAGAATGGCATTTCACAGAACGACGTGGAGCTGACTTTCGAGACGAAAAAGCTGCAGGCGCTGATAAAGGGAAGCGTGGTGAAGAGCGAAATCGCCATTTCAACAAACATGACCGTGAATTATAGAGTAAGTGCATTCATTTCCGAGCCCCCTTTCCCATTGTAACTCAATGTTCTCTCTTCCAGTTCCAGGCGAATCAAATAGAAAGCGTCCACTTGGAGGGCAAACTGTCGAACACCGGCGATAAGTCGAAGACAGAGTACAATGCCAACATGAAGTTAAGATCGTCGTCCTACGCTCGCCTCAACTTCGCTTCCAATGCCACTTGGTTGTCGCTCCAAGGCCACACCGAGGGTGTCATAACCTACAACAACGTCCCCGATGCAATAAACCCCAACGAAACCAGTCGCCTGCGGCTCGTGTTCGCACGATCCCACTCGGAGGACTACATTTGGGAGGGGTCACGAACTAGGGCGTCCCTTGAGCTGGCTGTTCCAAAGTCAAACATAGATTTTCGAATTTCCGTGAAGTGAGTGCTGCCTCTCAAGTGTTGTCTGCATTCATTTAACACTAATTCCTTTTCAGACACGAGACACGCAACAAGAACGGAACCGAACACAACGTTCTGATTGGCCTCAAGTATACCCCACAAAAGGAGGCCACCGCGGTGTTCTCGGTTCACCTGCCAAGACGAAATCTCTTTGCAGTAGACGCCTACATCAACATAACCGTTCCAGAGTTCAATTCGACCACACTCAGCTTGAAAGTAAACGAAAAGGCCAAGCAGGACTACATGGTAAGCGCGCAGTTCCTTGAGAATCAAATGGCAACTAACGTTCTGTTTTAGGTGAACGTGAATGGCACATGGTTCTCGGGGCATTCGATCTCCGTCAGGGGCAACTACAAGGACAAGAGCTCTCGCATCCAAGTCCTCCACCATCTCAAGCTGATCGTCGAGAGCCCATCGTTTGAAGTAACGCAGTTCAACTTGTTCTTCCGGCGGAACAGCCTCTTCCTCTTCTTCGACATGCAAGGCAAGTACAGCAAAGACCCCTACGGACTGACGTTCCAGTACGATCGCAACGAGAACAAGACCAGCTCAAACGCGGAACTCAAGCTGAAGGTGAAAGAACGCGACTACTGGCTCACGGCGAAGCTGCTCTCGCAGCAGCCGAAGCTCTTGCAGATGGAGATCCATGTGGACAAGTAAGCCTTGCATATCCTTAACACGCAGCAGCATTTCAAAAAGTGTCCTTTCAGAATTCGTGACATCCACCTGAAGATCGGAGCTCTAAGCATCCCGAAACGCAAGGAACTCGTGGTCGAGGTGAAGTGGGACGCAAACAGAGATCCTTCGCAGAGGCTCGCCATCAACGCAGAGTACAACAACCCAGCCAGCAAGACCTACGACGCAGCCATCATGTTCACCTATCCAGACCGCACGCTCAGCTGTGCGGTCGACATTCACTCGGGCGGTCCGAAGTACTACGGAACGGCGAGGGCTACGTGGGGAACGAATGACATGATCCTCTTCAACTACGACGCCGGCTTCATTCCTGGCAAAGAATTCAACAACTGGGTTCGCGCCGAGTTGACAACTCCGTTCGAAGGTTGGCGCAAGAACAGCCTGACGGCGGGCGTGTACAACAACGAGAACCTCATTCTCGTGAACTCGTCCCTGCTCTGGGCCGAGAGCCAACGCCTTCAGTTGGGCTATGAGAGTGACTACGAGATCGACGATCCACTCCTGAGCTTCCACGTTGGCCTCGGCATCAACAGCACGATAAAGGACATTCCCACAATCACGGTGAAAGTGAAGCATTGGCAGGATCTGAAGAAGTTCGATTCCGAGGTGGACCTCCGGTACAACGACGTCAACGAAACCCTGAAGACGTACAGCGTGAAGTCTGTCTGGGAGCTGGTCAAGAAGAGCGGCTACCACAACATCAGCGGCTCGGTGATAATCATCAGTCCATTCGAGGGCTACCGCAAGGGCGGCCTGGCCACGAAGTTCAGTCTCAGTGACGACCGCCGGATTCAGGGCGCGGCCTCGCTCAACTTTGACATACGCGAGTTCACCCTGGCCATGGATGGGTACGTCAAGAAATTCACCGACAGCATGTTGGAGATCAACATCACCACGCCGCTCGAGAAGTTCCGAACCATAAACAGTCGCTTCGGACTGAGCGAGAAGCGACGTCACGCGGTAGCCGAGGTTCGCTCACCCACAATGGCCTTTGGAACCGAGATCCTGTTTGTTGTGAACGCTTTCTCCGACTTCGACGTCAAGCTGAGCCTGGCTACGCCGATGGAGAAATTCCGGCAACTTGGCCTGATCGGAAAAGTGAAGAGCAACACCGTCGACATCCGGGGAACCTTGAATAACTCCACGCTCGGCTTCACCGGCGTGTGGCGGTTCCTCAACATGACAGACTTTGAATACTCGTACGTGGTCTACACGCCGTTCGTTGGCTTCGAGGAGAACGGCTTCATAGTGAAGCTGATCAAGAGGGACGTGTTCATTCTGGAGGTGCACGGCAAACTGTCCAAGTACAAGCTGGGCGTGAAGGTGAACGGCAAACCGAAATCGAAGCTCCTCAATCTGCTGAGTGCCAAAAAATTGGACCTGGAGCTGCTGTACGACGAGGACTTGCAGGCCCCACCCCCGCCTGAGGACGAGGAGGACTACGACGAGGAAGAGTACGGACTCGACGAGTACTTCTCATACTTTGTGGAGATCGAGCTAGACACCCTTAATTGGCCGACAGTAAACAGCCAAGTGGACATTCAGGAAATATCAGACTTCTACATCATCCTTGGCGAAGCCACCCTCCCAGCTGGACGGGTCAACTTCAAGGATAGGCTCTACTTCCCGGACCTCATGAATATCAAGAACGTGCTAAACCTGTGGACTCCGTTCCATGTGTGCCGATCGCTCAAGTCAATCGTGGAATACCACGTCGACCTCGACAAGTTCTTCGTCGAAAGGGTTGAGTTTATCGTGGACAACGGACTAGCTCCGCCGACTGAGTTTGGATTCGTGGTCAACTATACCAAGTTCAAGGAGGACAACGAGGTCAAGCAGCACGATGTGTCCTTAATGGTGAAGACCCCCTTCGAGATCCTTAAGGAAATTGAGATAGAGGCCTTCCTGGAGCTCGAAGAGAACATCCACAGGGGGAACATATCGACGAGGACGGCCACCACCATGCTTTCCTTGGCGGCATCCGTTGAGGTAAGTAAAAAACTCAGTCAGTCCGTAACCTGATGATTTGTATTTATTGCAGGCCGAAGATAACTTCCTGGAGACCTCTGTGGGAATAATCCTGAACACCAATGTCATACCGCACTACGCCTGCAAGGCGTACTTCAAGAAGGACTTCTCAGACGTCGACAACTCGCTGGGCATCAAGTTCGAAGTGTTCGACAACGGAGTGCAGAACCAGCTCCAGATCGAATCGGAGTGGCACCTCGGCCCCACGTACATAATCAATGCCAAGGGAAAGATCGAAACCTCCATGCTGCCACTTAAAGTGGCTGAAAGCTTGATCCTACTGACGAAGGGTCCCAATCCGCTGCTCAACTTTGACTTGGCCATGGTCAGCCGCGACGGCCAACGCATTGAGTACGGATCCAGGGCGAGCAAGAAGAAGGAAGTCTTCAACGTCGAGCTCTGGACTCCCCTAAAGAACTACCGAAATGTATCGCTTCACGGCACGATGCTGCGCAATCAGGCAAAGCCCAACGAGTACGTGGTCAACGGCAACTTGTATCGAAATATGGCGGTTTTCACTGTGAGCGGAACTGTTCAGATGGCCGACACGTACCCAACGCAAGCGAGGTTGCGAGTGCAGCCAAAGGCTGGAGGCCCAGACGGGGTCATTGAGATGACCATCAAGGACTCCGACGGTACTCAAGACAAGAGCTTCCAGTTCAGCGCCATCGAGGACGGCAAAATGTGTCAAATGTCCGGCGGATACTCCTTCCGCAACAAACTCGACTGGGACTTTGATGTCCTCATCCAGTCCACGGAAGCGGAGATCTCAAGAATCAGTCTGAACGGCAAAGTCCAGCCCAAGGCCGATGGGCACTTCGTTGGCGAGATAGCTCTGCAGACACCTTGGCGCCAGTTGGGCATAGAATCCATCCGCCTGGGCACCGACATCAACGTGCAGAAGGACTCAGGAAAGGTCGAAGGGGAGTACCAGATCGGCCAGATGATCGGCAAGGGCTCCTGCGCTTGGTCGTGGATTTTGGCTCAAAACATGCAACTCATTCTGGAGAGCTACATGGAACGCGAGAACGCATCACCACGCATTGTCCACGCCAGTGCCAAGTACCTGAACCCGAACAAAAGCTTCCAGAGAGTTCTCACCGGTGGCAAGCTGAATGTGGATTCGAAGTGGATTCTAGAAGTCAACGGCACGCTCAATTATCTGTCAATGCACGACGTGCAAGCGGGTTTGGTGGTGCAGCTTCCGCAGCCTATTGGAGACGTCCATCATCTGGGCGCTCGCTACCGCGGCAACATTGGCTCCAAAGATCCAATAAACGTATTCGCGGAAGGAAAATACGAGGCGATTGAGTCGAAGAGACGCTTCCTCACGCGAACCTCGTACAGAAACGTTGAAGACCTACAGGGCTTGTGCAGGATTCAGTGGGGACAGGCGAATAACATTTCAACGGTCGAGGGCGACTTCCAGGTGCTGAAGAAACTGGAGTTCAGGAAAGAGTTCTATGCCAAGTTGATCACACCAATGCACGAGGAGGACACTATGTTCGTGAGTGGGCACTACGACAAGGACAAGGAGTTCCATCAACTGGTGTAAGTGATTCATATTTCAGTTGTTCAGCGTCGCTCCAACGATTTCTGTTTCAGGTGCACCCTTGACTTGCCGGCTTCCAAGAGGTTGGGAGATGTAGACGTTTCCTTCAGCAGCCTGTCAAACATGAAGGGACACGTGAACGGCACAGCTAAGTTCTTTAACATGACATGGCTACGAGGGGACTTTGACTTCTCCACCACCGGGTAGGTACAGCAACAAACATCGTGTGAATCTCTCTGAAAGTTGATTTTCTTACAGGGGAGAGTCCATACGGTACATTAAGGCAACTTGGCCAGCTGACTCCGCCTTCTTCAACCTGCACAGCACGTACAGCTCGCAGGCCCTAAATAGGGACTTGAAGGGCAACATTCAGATAGAGGTGCCACTCACGTCCCGCCATCGAGCGGACATCGAGTACAACATGAAGGAACGCGAACTGGTCAACACAGGTCACGCCAACGTCGTCTACAACGACAAGAACGTGCTCAATGGCCGGTACAACTGCAAGACCGAGCAGAGAGCTGGCTTCGAAAAGGACATCATCGACATAACCATCGAGAACGAATTGAAGCCCTTGGGCATTCACTACGTCCACTCCAAACGGTACACGGACGCAGAGTTCCCCAATCACGTAAGCTTGTGCAGTTTCCCAAGCAGATGTATCCTAAGCTGAATTTTCTTTGTAGGACATGAAACACTGCGAGATATTTGAACTGCGGAATTCGAAGGCCTTAAACCTTACCGGTGAACTACACGTGCGCACAACAACGTCTGGACAACAATTCAAAATCGTCGCAATTCACCCCAACCGGACGATCATCCTGGACTCGGAGTACGACAACAAGGACCCGTTGAGTAAATACAAGTCCAAGTTGCAGCTGGCGCCCACCGCCTGGATTGGGTACAACTTTGAGATTGGAAACTCGAGCACGGTTTGATATTTTTCAATAATTTAACCCCACTTCCTGGCTAATTGAACTTCCTTAGGCCACGAATGAATCGCAAAACTTTGTGTTTGAGCTGTCCTATCCGAAGAGGAATCTCTCCGCCGAAGGCTGGTACTACGTGACGGACGAGAAGTTTGACTCTGACATAGCGTTCAAGTGGACAATTGGCACGCAGACCGGCGAGGAGGACAACGAGATCGAGAAGAAAGTCGTTCGAGCAGGTTTTCTCTGGCAGGCTGAACCACTGGGAGAGGGAGACAAAGACAACCAGACTGCCATTTTGAGCATTGGCCATCCTTACTTGGATAAGGTGGGTTTTCTTATTTGAGAGCTCAGAATTCATTCATTCACACACTGTGTTTGTTTAGGACGCCGAGTTCAAGGCATCCTACTACCGAGGAGAGTCTGATCTCCTGAAGGCAAGCCTCCTCATTGACTACTCAGAGGACCCGGAGCACTTGGTTAAGTTTGAGACTCTTCTGCGGGATCTCTCTGCAACTGAGGGTTTCTCGAACTACACACTGGACTTCGAAGCTGTGCACCAAGCGTCTACCCTTGATGTCAAGGTCCACGGTACTGCAGCTGCTAAGACGTCCTACTACAAGACTGAGTCGAAAGCGCACTACAGACGTGGCTATTATCCCGAGAAGAAAGGAACCTTCCTGGCTAAACTGGACTTGGCAAATAAGGAATTCGAATACGAGGTTTGTTTCAGCGGCCAGTGCAGACTCCTTTTTGACATTGATCTTACTTACAGAGAAACTCTCCGTACCGAGAAATCCGTTTCTGGGCAGTCCCGTATGGAAAATATCCCCTGTACGGTCTAAACGCGACCGTCTGGGATGGACCTGAGCTCAACAACACCGGTTTCGTGTATGTGGACCTGGCAAATAAGCTAGCTCGAGCGGAATTCAACTTGACAGAAGACTCCAGTCAAAATCTTCAGATGATTGGATACATTCCCGATGCGAGAAGTGCATTCCTGGACATTTGGAGGAACTACGAGGAGATTCGAATAATCGATGTGTCCTCGTTCCTCAATATGAATCACTCGCGTCTAATAACCGGCAAATTCCACTGGAGGCCCAAGATTAAGGACGACCTCAAGGTTTGTTGGGTAATTTGTCTCGCAAAATTCTACTATATACACATGTCCATTTCAGGAGAAGGCTAGAGCCATAAGCAAGTCCTTTTACACATCGTTCTCCGACGGCATCGACTTCTGGATCAAGAACGTTTACACCGAAACCGTGGAATCTGTCAATGATATCTGGGGAACCGCGAAAATACACACACAGTCATTCTTGGATGATGTTGGGTAGGTGTCCCCAGTTTGGGCAAACCATGCAACTAAAAGCTATTTACTTTCAGGGAAATAAGTGTGCTGGAAGGCGATCTCGAGGACCTGCGCATATTTGTGAATCAGTCGTACGAGGCGAACGACTTCTACATCAAGACCGTTGTCAACTTCACCCTCTCCGTGCTGGACGAGTTAGCGATCCGCGATCATATTCAGTCCCTGCCGAAGATCTTCACGGAGCTGTGGCATGCCATGGGAGACTCTGGAAAGGCGCTCCGGAAGAACATTATGTGGCTGATTGAAAACGTAACCAAAGTCTTAAGTCTCTGCTGTCCTCCGAGTTCACAGTCTCTTTTTTTAGATCAAAACCTCGTACCACAAGGCCCTGGAGGCAATCGGTCGATTCTTCCACGGCGAATCACTAAGCTACCTCTCGGACCTCATGGAGAAGGCTGTCGAAAAGTATGACAAGTTCGTGAAGGACCTTCACATTTCGTTCATAAAGTACGTCGAGAACCTGTGGAATAAATTCTCGACAATGATGTCGAACTACTGGAAGTCAGTGCTGAAGCGCATTGAACCACACGTCTTCCGATTCCTGTCCTACATAGAAACGACTGCTTGGAATTTAAGCAAGGAAGTATTTGGTAAGTCCTTGCAGGCGTCTCACTCAGGGGCAAAATAATGAACTCCATTTGCTTTTCAAAGACTTCATCTATAAGCGCACGAATGAGCTTGCCGAGTCCCCCTACTTCAACAAGGTGTCCAGCTTCACCCAGGACCTTGACCGCCTGTACAAAGACATCAGGTCAAATGACGCCATAACCAACATAAAGAAGTACTCAGTGATTGCGTGGAAGTTCATCAAGGAGAAGTACTTCAAGCTGGTTCCATTCGGCAAGGAGTTGAATGAGGTTTTCACCGAAATCTGGGAAGAGGTCAAGGGACTGCAGAAGTTAGAGCACATCCAAGTGATCATTCAAAAAGTCAACGAAATCGTTGCAAAAATCGAGTGGGTTGCCGAAGAGTTGCAATTCGAGTACCGCCTCCATCAACTGTATGCCTTGCTGCGAAACAAGTTCCGAAACTACGATCTGAATGCATTGGAAACCTCAGACATGTACCGCGAAGCGAAGACGAAGTTTGTTTTTGATCCTGAGGTGGGAGTCATAGACTTGGAGCAGAAGCTACCGATGTCCTGGCATGCATTCAATGAAACGCCCAAATTTGAGGAAATTCCGGAGTACAAGTTCTTGTCGAAGGCTCAAAACTTCTTCTCGAGTACAAACGCATCCATTGTGAGATACATCTATGGTTTCAAGACCCATCTGGATCCAAACACTTGGTTCCCACCATATACACGTAAGTCGCCGTTTTTTCTGGCAGATGCATCCACTCAATCTTTTTTTTTTTTATTTTCCAGAGCGATCGCTGCTGGTCGGATCTCGCCACTACATGACCTTTGATAAGAGCTTCGTTGGACTTAATCTACAATATGAGGAATCTCTCGAGGGACAGTGTTCGTATTTACTCACACACGACTTCTTCCGGCGCAACTTCACTCTGATATTGGAACCTGCGGTAAGCACTGCAAGAGATAGCCTATGTGCCCTTTTTCACATTGTATTCACAGCCACTGAGGAAGGACAAGCAGTTCCCCACTAAAACACTAATCCTGGTCGCCGATGAACAAATACTGGAAATCAATCTTGAAGACGATGTAAGTCTCGGCGATAGCCCTGAAATCTCCTTGACAGCAAATTTCATTGCAGACTCTTACGATTGATGGCAACACATCGCCGATGCTTCCGCTCCAACTGGGTACACTCTCAGTCTACCGTGAACTGGACGTTCTTACGGTGCAGTCAGAAAGGGATTTCATACTCCATTGCAACATTCAGTTTGACATCTGCTGGTTTGAAGCGTCTGGATGGTACTTTGGACAAACCGCGGGCATCCTCGGAACCCTCAACAATGAGCGATTCGATGAATACATGACAACCAGAAATGCTGTCGTTACAGACGAGGAGGAATTCACCGACTCGTGGAGTTTGAAGTCGTGTACGCAAAGAAAGACTGCCAGTAAACAGACAGTGCCTCCAACAGTGGTGGAGATGTGTGACCACTTCTTCGTGTCTGGCATGTTTTCGGCATGCGTGGATACCATTAATCCTGCGCCGTTTGTCAAAATGTGCTACGATCTGGGAGCGCACTCGCACTCCATGATCGACAACAATCCAGCCACAAAGGGAATCTGTACGGCGGCGCTGGCTTATATAGAAGCATGTGCAGCGTCTAAGATTCCGTTGCGAGTCCCTGATCAATGCGTTTTGTAAGTGCCAGCCAAACACACCTTAAGAATCCCACCTAAATCTTGTCTTATCCAGTTGTAAGCTATTGAATGGATCCTACGTACCCGAGGGAACGTTTGTCACACTCAAGAACGAGGAGGTCCCAAGGAGCGCCGACATCGTGTTCATAGTTGAAGCGAAACCATGCAATGCAAACATGACTCTCCGAAAGAACATCATGACTGTGGTGGGATCTTTGGAAGAAGAACTAGCCTCTGCGAAAATAACAAACAACAGGTAAGACAAATCATTCACTTGCGGACCCACATAATTGTGATTTTGCAGATTTGGTGTGCTGGCATTCGGAGGAACCGGACCATTCGACCTTCCCCACAGCATAGTTCACCACAACCAAGTGTTCACGTCTGACGTGAACGAGCTCCACAAGTACTTCGATCATATTCAAGTGGCCAATGGCACGAACAATGACATCCTGCAAGCAATCACTGCAGCCACTCACTTGAAATTCCGCCCTGCTGCTTCGAAAGTGTTCATTCTACTTTCCTGTTCCGATTGCTCACCAAGCAGCATGAAGGTGACATACACACAGCTCTTTGCGTTTACTTCTCATTCAACGATCGAATCTTTCCAGTTCGACTTCACATCCATCTTGCAATACATGCTCGAGGAAGGAGTGAACCTACACATCTTGGCCGACACCGAATTCGAGTTCGAGAGGACCCGAAAACTGCGTCACTTCTTTGGTCTGGATCGTGATTATGTGTACTCCAAGCGATTCCTAGACGGTGATGCGGAGACCAGAAAACAACTGCACATACCAAAGGACAATTTAGGACTCTGCACTCCTCTGGCGTTGGAAACAAACGGGTCAGTCTTCACGGCAAGAAAATTACAACCCGAACGTAGGTATCCCATCAAGAGATTTGCCGGCATCTTTGCCAAGCGTGTGGCCAAGACAGCTGCGCCAAGTACGTGCCAACGATGCGAATGCACTGGTCACAATTCCGGAGTGTCCTTCATTGCGTGCTCACCGTGCTCACTCCCGACACAGTCGTCTGCTGAGGATTACGTAAGTGAAATGCATTTCGATATTTGATACTAAACTTTAGTGTTTCTTTATTTTTAAGGATTTTCAGTTTAACGACTGGGAATGGGACGACGAGGATAATCAAAAGGATATCTACTAAAATAAATTAAGAACTTAACAAGAAAATATGTTTGTATAGGAGGAGGCCTGGCCTAGACGTTTACCACACTCACATTTCGGATTTTTTGTACCTTTTCTCAATAAAAATCTTTCACAAAAGTATGGCGTGCTGATGATTTCCACACACATGACATCGTTCTCCAATCGCAGTCTTGGAAGGAATTTGCACGAAGTAGCATCTTGCGAGATCGGGAAGACACCGTGAAGGCGACTGAAATGCAGAATAATCAATAAAATATCTTGTTTGCGTGTTTTACTTACCCTTTGACTCTCCTCACAGGACTGCTTCATTTCAAGTCGTCACTTGCCTCATGGAAGTTGATCGAATTTTGGAGTCCTCATGCTGAAGATCTGTAAAGACATATGAAACTGCATGTAAATCCAAACAAAAAGGATTCAGATTAACGTCCCATGATATGTGTAAAATTTAAAACAAAAGCCCACACGCATGTAGCAGACGCAACAATCAACAAGCTTCTACGTTGTGCTCAAAAGCTTTGATGACTTGCCTATCAAATACACAAACCACACGTAGCCAAATACAGCCACCATCTGTTAAGAATTCTAAACAAACCGGCCACAGTGTACCGCATCCAAGAATCATGGGAAAAAGTTCGTCGCCTGCCGCCATATTCAGATACCGTAATGCCGTGGCTCATAGTTTATGCACTCTTCAAACGCTTTTGGTTGGAAGAAGGCGTTTTTTACGCCTCTACGCTTCCTTAATCTTGTTCGAGTAGGTATATTACCCCGAAGTGTTATTGCTTGCACGCGCGTCCTATTCTAGAAGTTCTTGTCATTCCACACAGCTTTATCGTCCCGCATAGCTGAACGCTTGTCGAGGTAATAACAATTTCAATTAACACATGCACACGTACATACATACGGTCATCATGGAGTGTGTGTCAATTCGACTGATAAGACGACGGATACATATGTGATGTCAATCGGCTAAAATTGCAACAAGGATGCAACAACCTCAGCCTCAAATCTCCAGAAACCTGTCTATTCATGCATACACACCAGCAAAAGAATTCATTCGGATATTATTAAAATCTCACACTCCTGCGACTGGGACTGGATAAAATTCACTTGTTTACCTGAACTCCCAGCGTACGCCAAGTTTTCCTTCACCCCGCAGCTATTCGCTCCTCACTCGAAGAGCCAATGGTTTGTTGTTGTATTTATTTTTTTTCAATTTTTTGAAAGCTGCCACAAAGGATATCTATCTATGAGCAGACACCGTAGATGGTGCCGCTTGTTGACGTATATTTTTAGAAGCACAACACAACACACAGAGCAAGGTGGTTATTCGTAATTTTCGTCGTCCTTATCTGGGGGAAAGCTCGTCTCCGTCAATATGGCATGGCATGGCATGGCCTGGCAGGGAAAAGTTCAACTCAGTACCCCCACGAGTGTGCTGTGTCAAAATACGCTTTGCCTCCAAGAGATAACAATGTGGGCACGATGGCCTCCGGACTGGCGGGGAGTGTGGGTGGAAGGTGGAAGATTCCTTATTATAATTTCCTCTTCATTAATTTCGAACATGTTTTGTATCAAAAGAAATTTAACAAATCATTGAGCAATAATTAATTCAGCGTTAACGCTTTTTCAGTGTGAGTGAATGTGTGGATGTGTGCATGATTTGTTTACTGAGGGTTAGATTGACCAAGATGAGAGTTTAGCCCGTCGTCGTCGGTCGTCGGCGTTCACCTACTTGAATGCGTAAAAATGGACTGCATTGTTCTGCAGTTATCACGTGATTGAAAACAGCCGTGTAGACAAATTCATTACGCTCTGGATGGCTTTATCTTTCGCCTTTAATGTCGAGTATTTGTCGAGCCTTAAAGCAACTGATTAACAATTGACTGGCGGCATTCCTAGGAACGGCCACTGAATGGAAAAAAGTTTACCTCGTTCAATTCATTGTTCGTCCTCGCTCTCTATGTCTCTGTCTCTGTCTCCGTCTCCGTCTCCGTCTCCGTCTCCCATGGTGCGGCAGATTCAATTATTCATTTTCTTTGAACATCCCTACAGTCTATCATTCCTGGAGGCGTAGACTGGGCAAATGGATTATAAAATAACTCAAATGAAAGGTTACGATAGGTCACGAAGCTATTAGAAGAAGGATGCAACCTTGACTTATTGAACGAAGGGGTTTGCTGCTTTCATTTCCCAACCGATACCAGGGTAGCACATTCATATGATTTATGTACTCTTAAATGAATGGAGACAATTTCCATGTTGCTTTGCTATTCGATAAAAACACTCCCTCTCGTGCCATGTCCGTGCCTGCTAGGGCACTTGTGTGCGTGTATGTGTGTTCGTGTCCTAAAATAGAACCTATTTATAAATGACCCAATTTGATGGATGGCCAAGCAATTTTAAGGTTCAGTTGCATTCTCTGCTGCAGCGGTATTCATCGAGTGTAGAGTAATTACACCGCACCTAAAACATGTACACCATATCCTTAAAACATGAGAAACAAATTCCATCCTAAACAGTAACTAAGGAGCGTACACAAGAATTTTATCACATTTTTTTGGGGAAGAAAAGGAACTCAAGGAAAATCAATACAAGGATATATTGTGTGTATATGTGTACACAGTTTTCGGGGGCAGCCTCCATTCTTCTTTTTTTGTGTTTTTCGTCCGCCTAAAACTTGCTGCTCCTTTCATTAAACGGACCGCCACCATGGCCGCCCTCACCGTCGCCCCGTCGACGGCTGGATTGAAATAATAACTGAGGTACGTACCTACAGTATTGATTTTGAGAGAGAGGTTATTTTTGGTTTGCAATTAGGTGTGAAGACCTGTGTTGTTGCAGATGTTTGTGGTGGTATTCGTATACCATTTGTCACGTAACTGGTTTTTCGGGAACACCAGCGTCCCCCTCTGTTTCGGTTTCAGTGAAATGTGAAATGAAATAGATAAAAGGGGTGGTTATTCTCTATAATGAGTTTGAAGTCAGTCAGTGGGAAAGTTAAATTTAATGAAACCACTCTTGCGTTTCGTGGAGCCGAATGGACATCAAAAGCTATGTTTCTGTCTTCTTTTATTTTTTGACTGGCAAGACCCAACTGCGCGTGGAATGGTAGTTCCTATGACAGACTTCGGAAAATGCATTTGTTCAAAACAGCGTCATCCGATCGAAATCGCTAGCCAACACATCGCCATCAAAAATCAATTAATTTTGAGGACATTTCCCATTTCTATTCGATATACACTGGGAAGCGAGGGACGGAAGGATGAGAAAGTATAACAAAATCACACACTGACTCATGGCAATAAGTATCTATGCAATTTCCTCAACAGCAACACCCACCAAATAACAATTTTGTTGAGCTATTCGGAAAGATATATTTGTATCCTTCAAAAGGACGGGGGACTGCCACGCCATGCCACACCACGCTGCGCCGCCAACAACACTTCAGTATCGAGTGGGCAAGACGCCATGGTGGATACTCGAACGTAACAACTTTGTTTTCTTTATTTACGACGTTACATGCAATTGTGTGTGGACGCAAATGAGAAGCATGCAAATGAGAAAATAACTATATTTTGAATACACAGATCCGCCAGTGCACTGAGGATATTGTATTCCAGAGCCAATTGCAATATTGGTTTGGGAAGACCTTCAAGTGAAAACTGAAGTGCTAACTGAAGAAGTTGGAATTTAAATTCGCTAGAATGTCTTTCCACCTAAGACATGCTAGAGATCAGGTGAGCAAAAACTCATCAATCGAAGAAATAGCGTAACCTGCCCAATAAGCCCACTCACCCAGTGCTTTGTCCCAAATTCTCAGCTAAGCCCTTTCTTATCTTCCCATTGTTTAATGGAATATTGAACAGTTTCAGTAGGTAGGTGCCCTAGAGCCGAAGGTAAGCGTTGAAACTTTATGGAGAAAAAAAAGAGGAAAATAATTAGAAAAAGGTTTGAACGATAAGACCCGCACTGTATTTTGATAACAAAACAATAATTTCCCGAGCGACACTTGATTAAAAAAGAGCGTCTATATGTACGCGTGCATACATCAAGATTAGGCCATAGTTGAATGAGGAATGAAATAAAGGTCTTTTAATCTTATCTTATCGGTGGCATGACAGCTGCCTCGCACCTCTCCTCATATCACAGGCAAACGGTAGGAAAAACAAACACATTCGGCTTTTTGAGGAAATGAAGCAAATAACAACGACGTTCTTTTTTGTTCTTAAATTAGCGTGAAGATTCAATTGTGTGTCAGCGTCAGTGTCTGACTGATGGGAGGAGCGGAAGGAGCTGTTTTTAAGCATAACTACGGTCAGGTTAATTCCCGTAGCAAGAAGCAACAAACTCTTCTTCCATACTCAGCACCTAATGGAATTGTCATTTGAGCACCTTGAAAAGGCGAATGCTTCACTAGAAAATAATGACATACACGAGAGTACCTACACTTGGGGCGTACATATGTCAAGGATAATCTAAATCGACTTTTATCCATGTTTTTTTCTCTGCTTCCCTTTTCCTGTTGGTTTATATTGTTTTCTTTAATTAAACTTGCCACCCTAAGTGCCCTGCCCATCAACGGCTCGCTCTCAGTGAGGTGTAAATAGATAGATGATACAAAATTGATTTCATGTTCTTTGGATGGGTTCGACTATTTCTATACACATTTGCTCTGTGGGTAGATGCATACATACACATGTACCCACACCGGTTAATCACGTTTTGATTATACCTTTGGTGAAGTGTTCGAATTTCTATCGATTTACAGCTCACGAGGATTTTCTAATCTCATCGTTTTCTGTGTTACTCGCTGCTCTTGCGGAAAAGGGTTCAATTGCTGGAATTCAATTCTGAATGGCACATGTAGATCCCTGAATCTCTCTGTTAATTGCTAAAAAAAGAGAGTAATGAACACACAACTGCTGGAACACAGAAAAAACACACAAAAGATTGCCCAATGAGATAGTACTTCTTTTGTTGTCTGTTTGAAGACAAAAACATTTTATATGCCTATATTAGTGCCGAATCGTGACCTTGACTCAGTACGTGCTTGGATTATAATTTAAAACTACTAAAAAAACATGGGTACATACATAGGTATGTATGTTTATCGAATTTAAGCATGCAAAACTCATAGCTGGGTTGTTTGTTTATGTATTAACTCTCTCGAAACTACATGCATATGTAGGTATAGTAAATCAAATCAATCCAGGAGCAGCACAATCTGTCAACTCAGATAACAAATGTCAATAGCACGTGCCAAACACATTTATCTTTCCCATTTCTAGGCGTCTAACTTTGATGCATGACCCCTTGAAGCTTGTGTCGAACAACCGGATTTACATATGCATATTTACATGCATACCCCATATATACCCACATGCAAATATACGTATATATATATGTATATTCAAGTGTACATAAGAGTCCTTGAGTCAGGATTTTTTTCTAACCACAAAAATGCACCTTGTTAACATTCCCCCAAATATGCACTTTGCGAACATGACCAAAGCTGGGCTTATGTCAAAAAGACAGAAGCAGGTCTTGACCTGCTCAAACATCAAGTGGATTGAATACGGCTGGACGATATTGGTGGCCTCTCTGGCGATCTCATCGAAATGTAAGTAAAAATTTTTCAAAAATGTTTTAAATGAAAAATAATGAATTAATAACACTTTAAAATAATAATAAAATATTTTTTTCCAATTTCAGATGAATATGGTGTGAAGGTATGGTATGAAGCAGAATCCAATGATTGGATGGTAAGTAGGGTTGTCATTCGAGTAGACAGAGAACAAACTCCAGTCAGGTACATACGTTTCGATTAAATTTTGAACATGCCTTGTATTTCCCCAAAGCAAATCTATGTATGTGCTTGTCATGAAAACCAATTAGTAACCTTTACCGATCCTTCATTCCATTTGACACGAGATACCTTCGAATAAGTTGGACGAGTACAACACCCTCTTGAAATTCGCAAAAGCAACGCAAAAGCAAACTCAAACTACTGATACCATATGTATTATACCCTCTTCACTCGTATTCGTACTAGAGCATGTTTCACTTAAACAGCATAGTCATTGCAAAACTATGATAACTACATTCACTATAACTCTTACCCCGCGTTTACCTGTCTCGCATATTAATTAATCATTTATCGTTTGGCTTGACAATGAAAAGAGCAGCTGTGTTAGCAGAACTTTATAAATCCAATTCGAGGAGACCTAATGATAACAGCGATGTTTGATTTTCAACTCGGTTTTCCTTTGGTTGTTTGCTTCGTTTTTTTGTTTTTTTTTTTTCGTTCGTTCGTTACTCCGCCACTATGGTTGAATTTAGAATATATTTTCTTTCGTAAATAGCATCGGGTTTTTAAGCATACGTACGTAGATAGTCGACGAAGCAACTTTAAGCAAAAAGAATCGAAAAATTGACGTACTTGGCCGGCAATGACTTCACACTTTGCGCACTGTCTATAGGCTTGCGAAATTATTTTATTGCACGCTAAGGAAGTTTTTTGTTTTTCATTATTATATGTGGTTTTTTTGCTATAATAACTATTTGGTTTCTTTTGATGCAAACGAATTGAAATCAGTGCTGCTTGTGTGAGAGTGGCCGTATTGTTGTGGTGGCAGTGGGGCAGTGTCAGTGGCGGCTAGCGGCTGTAGATGTAGTGTGCATTAAATCAGGTCAGCGGTGTGTTGAAGCATGGAAATGTTTATTTGCGTGCAACGCATTGACAGTAGTAACATAGCGGCGCTGCAGAACACATTTCGACTCACTTCAATTACACTAATAGTATAGTTGTGGTAAGGTAACGCGGTACGAAGTAAATACCATGCAATGTAGAATACAAAAACTGGTTTAATGAGTTAAAACCACGAGAGGCACATGTGTGTTACTGTTTTCACTTTTGAAAGAGACTTGTTGAGCGAAAAGATGCATGCAATTAACGCATGCATGTTTATGAAAATAGAGAGGTTCATCTAGTTCAAGGTCACACACCAAAGGGGCAGCAAATAGGAGAAGGAGAAAACGACGAAAAACTAAATCAAAGGAGCTGCTACAAGTTAACATACGTAACCCTTCACAGTCGACTAATTGTAGAAACCCTATAGTGCGACGGCACATTTTCGTTTGTCATATCTGAGCCCACACCCGCACCCACGCCCTCACTTGCACACACAGAAACGGCTTAAAATAAACATAATCAATGCTGAGAAAGCCAACGCGTAATGGGACACCACATGCTATGGTAATAGAGATCTACGACAACATGGCTTCAATTCACATCTCAACTCAGTGTGACATGTAATGGAAACTTTATCATGAAAAGTGCCTTCCAGCTATGCACCCTCTCACTCAACGGATATGTCATATGTCCTACGACTATGATGTGCAAAACTGCATATCTCTGCACGGGTTTATACTGTGTACGCACACATCTTAGTAACTCTAAGAAGAAGAAAAAAAAAAAGTAGACGACATTTGTGCTCATCGGGGATGCATCCTTAACATACAGGCCACTCGAAACTCGTGATTTCTTCGCACATTTTTACTCAATTACCCACTTGCTTTATTCGTGCCCTGCTCACACCCACTCTCTCCGTGAATATAATTTTAGTCACTCGCAGATTATTCCTTGCCTCATTCTTTTTTTTCTCTCCTGCAAATTGCTGTGATTATCAACCGAAGCGATATGTTAGCTAATCGCACTTATCTAAGAAATAAAATGCATGTGCTTGTTCTGCGAAGAAAAAAAAATCCACAAATCGGTTACATAAGAGTCTTTATTGTCAACTAAATACTTCTCAGGCATATGGTGTAGTAGATCGCGATTCATCGCGGTATTACACTTCGAACTTCGCCGCTGATTGGAATTTTGCTTCTAAAAAATGCTTCGGCCCAAAAAAATCACGTGCAAAAAGAGAAAAAAATAAACTTGTACACCGACTCTACTCGGACAAGTCCGTCTTGGGCATTTGTTGCTGATCATTCATAAATTTTTTTTCCTTTCGCAAACTATCTGACCAAATATGGAGTTTGAGTGTTCATGTGTATTCACTATTCTGTTGCAAGACTTCAGTGTGTCACCGATGCGTGTGCGAGTGCGAGTGCATGAACGTACAATCCGATATACACAACTCTGCAAGTAGGTATATGCAGCCAAAGTGAATGGTCGTCTTAAGCAGTTTTTATTACACATAAGAATACACTCCTCTAGACGAGAAGTTAACAAATAAAACACTTGAGATTCAAGTGCTGTGCAACATGATATTATGAGACTGCAATAAATAATTAGTTGTAGATCTAGATGAGAGTTGATTTTGCTGCTCTTGTAGACACCAGGTGAACGATAAAGATAACGAAGTAACATTTCGACACTCATGGAAAAAAAAGCAGATAATTCTTTCTGATATCGGAAATTTTGTGAAATGTAGACTAGAAATATGATTGCGACCAGACCAGTAGGTTTGCCATCAGAGCAGAGGATTTCAAAACTGGAGTGATTGCGGAACGAAAGCCTCACGCACAAACAAGGCAAGTTACGCCGACGGAGTGATTTACACCCAATTGAATCTGTAACATACAGACGACTTAAGAAAGTGAGCCCGCCACGTTTAGCCACCTCACGGGTTGCGTGCATCACATGTTCCACGAATGATTTTCCAATATTTACGTTCTTTATTTGAGTGAAAAATATAACAAATGCCCGTTCCCCCGAGCAGAAACCTTTGTCTTGGCTTCACCTCATCGGCGCACAGAACTGTCTGAAAAATTAGCTTCAATTAACACCGATATGTGATGTGGCAAGAGAGATGAAAACAAGAAGCAACGTTGAGTAGGTAGCTTAGCTTAAATCTGATGAAATGTCATTTGCCTAAGAATTTCTCTGCATACCCATTTCCAATTTTTAAGGACTTTCAGCTTCAGACAACGTGAGCGCACCTCAATTTTAGTGCTTCTTTGAGCAACGACACGATGAATAATTGCAAAATTCACCTGCCTACCTTTACAAGATTATGGATCACGAATTCATTCGCCGTGTCGCTATATTAACGATTTATTTTTTTCTTTTTCTGTATCCCCAAGCGGTTTGTTGCCCAAATTGATTAGTGAATTAATTAGCAGGAGGTATTTTTGAGATCACTACATAGCTGACGCTAACATAACTTTTGCACAACTTCAGTACGAGCTACTGCTGAGAGAGTAGTGGGTTTGTAAACCTTGTTATTTTATGCCATCGATGGAAAGAAGGCGATCTTTTATATGAATGCTTGCATACATACAATAATTGCTTTATAAATTTAGAATTGTATTTGTATGGCAAATGCGACTGTTAACGTCAGACGGTTGTGCCATATTCGAATCATAAATCGCGTCTATTTTTAAGCGAAAAGATTTAATACGATTTTAATAAACTATTTTTACGTACCGTCGTCTCCGCGCTGCTCTTAACAAAACACAAAAATAGGAATTCACTTTTGAACGGGTGTTGAACATAATAAAGGTTTGAACTGATTCAATTAAGGTACTTGACGTTGTCTCCGTTTGGACGCTCCAAATTTGAGAGTATTTCTCTGAAGAGCTTGATGTCTTGAATGATAGTAATTTTCGTATAGATGCGATTTAATAAAATAAAGATAAGATGTGAATAGTTGAACAAAGCAATACTTACAGACAGAAGGTGATCAAGGAGCAAGAGAGAGCAGGGTCCTTAGGCAGAAGAGAACCCAAAACCATGGTTGAAATCTGGAGGATTACCTTTTGCATTATTCGATTAAGGAAATCTGAAAGAAGAGAGGACTGAAGGAATGCTAGAATGTCTAGGAGAAAAAAAAGGAAAGTAGTCATTGAAATAAAACATCGACTCTTTGTGGTTTTAATAATTTTTTTTTCTCTTTTTCATCATTTGGATTTATTTTGTATGCCTTAATCATAACTTTACATAGCATTTTTTTCATTTTCATTTATATTATTATTTATACTCATTAGTTTCCTTCCTCTTCATCTTCTTCTTTTTTCATGTAATTTGTTAAATGAAATGATAAATTGTTGTTGAAGTTCTCTCTTTTTTGTTTATTCTTATTTTTGTTTCCACAATGTAATCTTCTTCTTAAGTTATAGTTTATATCATTTAATAAATTTAGAACAAATGTAATAAAAGCACATTGCGTGCAATCCAAAACAAAGAAAACAAAAAACAGATAAAACAACACAAACAGAAAAATGTATATAAACAAAAAATATACCTAATATAGATATTTATTTATTTTTTTCCATTTTGATATAAATAATTAAAATGTTCTACGTTACACTTTGTGGTTGTTCTTGTTTTGTTTTGTTTTGTTTTTCTCCTGCAAAGTTATACGTTTCCTTTTAATTTATTGTTAAAAGTTCTAGATTAAATCTTACGACAACGACAACTTGTTCCACTATAATAATTTTCATTTTTGTTTTTGTTTTTTTTTCATTATTGTATACTTGATTAATATTAGTTGTGTTTTTTTTTCTTCTTCATTTTCATTTTTGTTTCTTTTTCTTGTCTCTTTCGGATTGGTGTATTTTTGTGGGGCCTTATTACCCTATTTAAAGTTTGTTTTTATTAGGATTTCATTTTATATTTGTTAATTGCAGCCTAGGAAATTTTTCATTTCTTTTACTTTTTTTTATTCATTATTTATTTAAATATAGCAAATATGTAAGGTTTCTCTTTTTTGTTTTTATATATCCACGAATAATTTTTGGACTCGACACTATGCTTCTAGATATATTTATAAATAAATGTGTGTTAATGTATATGTTTTGTGTTAGAATTTTTTATTTATTTCTTTTTTTGTTTACTTACAATAAAATTTGTTTTGCACAATATTCATAATGACAATAAAGAAAATAAAATAAAACAAATAAGATATAATAAATAACAACAATAATGCCTACACATATACACATAAAAATCAGTTTAAAAGTTGACTTCTTTTTTTTCTCATTTCTTTGTGTTTTTTTCTTTTTTTAAATATTTTTTTTTCCTGAAAATCATAAATTACCTACATGCTTAAAATATGTTACACTTTTTCTTCATCTTTTTTGTTTTCACAATCTTTATTTGAATGAGAATAAATTTGAGAAAGTAAAACTCAGAGGGGGCGTGTGGGGGACTACGGGGCAGATGTGATAGAAATGAGGCTTTAAAGTAGAGGCTGACAGTGGCATCAGCCTTGTTTTTTTTTCTAGAAGAAGAATGGACAAAAGATGTTCCTTCCCTCTGTTCACATTTGTTTTCTCTTTAAAATGACTCCTAATTTAATGTAAATTTTTTTTATGAATAAATATATAAAAATGTTTCCATTATTCTGGTTTGTAAATTAAAAAATATTGCATTTCTAATATTTCATTATCTTCTGTGTTTTGTTGCTTAAACATATGTATGTTCTTCTTCTTTTTTGTTTTGTTTTGTTAGTTTAATAGGTTTTTTTTCTCTAAACACTCACATTGACATTAAGTTTTGTTTTTACAAAGGGCTATATAACATATACATTTAATATTAGTTTGGATCATTCAGATTTTTCTCAATTTGTTAATATTTTATCTGATTTACCTCTAAGTGGAGTTCGGACTTCATTTCATTATTTACGTAATGATCTCGAGGAAATAATATGTTTAAGGAAAAAATTATCGTTTTTCTTTTTCTCTCTTATTGAGTAGTTTTCTTCTTTTTTTCATTTTTTTTGTTTTGCTTTGCGTATTCTCTTTATTTCTTAATAACACTGCGCAACACTGATATAAAGATATATTTAAAATTACAAAGTGGTCGTTTATTAGTTTAGATAGAACATCCAAAATGAGGAGCTAGGATAGATCCTTAACTTTGACTTGACCAACATATTCGGACAATGTTTATTGCTAGATTTATTTACTTTATTTTCTTTTTTTTTGTGGAGGATCGACTGAAATTAGAATAAGTGAGTTTTGTCAAGATTATATTATTCGAGAATGCTGAGTGATGTTGGAGGGGTTTAGGCTTACGAATATGTGTGGTTGTTAGTGTTTATGATTGGGGTGAATGTCATACAGTGTGCTCACATTGCAATTAACACTTCTTCACAATAGGAGAAAAACAAGCAAACAAAATGTAATCACGTGTACGTTGGGAAGCATTACAGGGCCATACAGAAGTTCATAACACGGGGCTGCCTTGATTTGAGATTTACAATTCTCGCCGCACTCGTAGGTGGTGCACGTTTTTAGCAAATAATTCTCATGTTTCGATACATCCCACGTTTCCTTAGTAGACGCCAGTCGATTTAAAGATAGAAATGAAGGCATATGGAAATACAGGAAGACGCTTCTAAGATAACGTCTTCCGTAACATCGGTCACCGAAACTGAAATTAAACTGAAAACCCATAAGAGGATATCCCGAACAGTCCACGAGTAAGGGCAGCAATCATATCCAAATCTCTCTCGGCAGAGCAGGTGGGATTAGAAGAAATAAATTTAACATGGCGTCTCTCCGGAAATTTTCGAGTCCCTTCGAAACGATATCAACCTAAGAAGGGATATATTTGCTTCCTGAAACGGGACTCTCGTCCTCCTTCGTGGACATCTTGACCCTTCTTCAAAGTCATTACGCTACATATTGATACGCACGCATATGCGTCCACGGTGAACAGGCGAGCGGAAGCAAACAGAACTATATCAGGAATCTGCCCCACCGGCGGAGGTACACGCGTTCGTTTTAATACCAAATTAAGTGGGTAAACACGTACGAGGAGCGAACGAACACCACCTCAGCCAGAGTCAGAGCCAGAGCCAGCAGCAGCATGAGGTAGTCTCTATTCACATGCAAAAATCGATAGTCAGAACATTTGTGTTTGAGTGCGTATTACAGTGAGGTGGCAGACGAGATACCAACAACAGTAGCAATAACAAAAATTCACTGTGAAGCGATATCGAACAAAAAAACGTTACGTATACGCCCGCCCGCCCGCACGACCGAGCGCTCGCCCGCTCACGAACTGACGAAACATTCTTCGCCTTTCTTTCTTATCCTGCGCCTTTATCATCACTTATAAGCCCAAAGTGAAGCGCCCTATCTTAAAATGTATATTTTTACCATGCCGCGCCATGCCTGTGGTGGAGGTTTTGTATTGCTCGGATGGCTTTTCAGCGAAGAAGAATTTTCGGGAGTGGAAAGTTAAATGGATACCTTTGAATAATAATGCTGACTATGATAATAATGATGTTATGTTAAGGATGCATAAAAATTCGACATCGTGCCGTTGTCATTGTCGTTCGCCTTGATGATGATCATTGGTGTATTGGTGGTTCAAAGAGCCACACATTCCATCAAACTCATGTGAATAGAGCCGACATTCTGAATGGGAATAGACCCAGTCACACAGGCACAAGACGTAATGACACATGCACACAACAGCGCACCGCGCCGTTGTGTGGAGAGTAATTGTGTACCAAATTTGGGGAGGGTTACTATTTATGGCTTTAAGACTGATTTTAAGACGAAATCACAGATGTGACTGTGGGACAGATCTCTCGTGAAGAAAGGGGTACACACTCGCATAGAGAATCCAGAAATCCAGTGCTAGCCGCTCGGGAGCGACAATATTGCACGCTCGAGGGTGCGAGAGATACTAGAATAATAATAATAAACCTATAAATCATTCGTAGATCTAAAAGTCTAAAAGCATTTTACATATTTATTAGATTTTAAATTTAAATAATTGCACGGATGGGTGGCAGGGGTGGATGAAAGGAAAACACTTCTTCGCTTTGTCACCGCGATGGAACGCACGCGAAAAATAAATGTATATCAAAAACAGTGATAAAGTCTGATTCTAATATTAAGAAAAAAACAGAAGAGAAAAAAAATTGTTGTCATTGTGGAGAGGTCACAAGAAAACGCTCATCTGTGAAAATTGTCTATCCACGACAGACCACAGTCGACTCACCGTGTTGGTAGATTATATTTATTTTTGTATTATTTTTCTTTTCGCATTGCTTATTGCGGCTCACTGCCAGAGTTGGTGCTGGTGCTGGTGCTGGTGCTAGTGGTGGTGGTGGTGGTGGTGGTGCGGTGCTTGTGTGGCTATTTTCACCCTTATGTATTTTAAGTGTTTTATGTTGTTAATATTTTAATATTATTTTTATTTGTCGTTGCGATTATTTATAGATTCGCAGATCAACACACTTGTTGAAAAATATTTTAGCATTTTTTTTGTGAACACATGCACACACAATGGCAGGCAGGCAAGTGGATTTATTTATACCTCGCCTCAGACTCGTTTATTAGGTAACAAAAAGAAAAGAACACTGTTTACGGTGCAGATATTGGACGAATGTTCACTTAAATGAAAACGAATAGTGAACTGTGAAGGAAAGCACCAATAAATTGTATGCTTTACAGATTGACACTCTGTTGCGCTGAAGAGGAGTTCGCTGAAAACTAGCAGAAATGTTTGATCATTTTTTCGCAATGTCTGTGCAAATATAAGAAACGCTTTAGTTTGTTTTGGATTTGCCTCTGCATCATCAGTGCGGAATGTAATTTATCAGTGCTGCTAGCGCTTATAAACACAGCCTGTTTCAAGGCAATTTGATGGGAGTACAGCTGCGTATCTATGGCAGATCATACGGGACATGAACGGGCGCGTAAACACACGACAGTCTAAAATTAAACAGGGGATGAGATGTGGGTGCATGGATGCGTTCGAAGAAGATGACACATCACTACTCGATTAAGAAGACAAGCGTACAGGGAAGCAGAGGAAATGTGAATGGCTCGTCTTCAAAAATAATGTTTAGACCATCGGACGAACACAACACAAGCCAGAAAAAAGGAGATATATTTCGCCGACAATAAGCATTGACAAGCTTTAACGAGTGCCAGCTGTGCAAATCAAACAAATTATTCTGTGAGAAAAGCAGACATCATTCCTTGACACATGCAAGTCCACTCCCTTTCGATAGTGAATTGAACTCGACACACCTTTTATTCATTCCGTACCCTCCGCTAGGTTGGCACAAACGCAGAGAATACATACACCTAATGATAGTCTTCAGAGCACGATTAAAAGAGAATTGCCATCACCCCAGTATGTCCTATGACCGACCACAACCTGCCCATCATCACCTCCAGCGAGTTGCTTGTTATTAAGTTTTTGCTGACACAAAAGTCGACCGCACAAAATCCCCGATGGAAAGCTGACATTTTCTTTCATAATTTTCGCTTTCCTCTTCAATGCTTTTCTTAAGGATGAGCAAAACGAGGGAAAAATAAGAAAGAGTCTGCCATTATACTCAGGAGATTAATGTAGACCGTTCATAATTAGACAACCTGCCAAAAGGTTTACTCGCCCCCATCCAATTCATTTTCATTTGAATAGAAGGGGAAAGTCGGATTCTCTCCAGCGACTCGCCTCAAAGGCCAACCGGATTTCAATTACAAAACTTATCTCGAGTAAATTGAGATAAACGAAAAAAAAATCAACAACAAATACAAACACTTAATCACTGACAATATTCAACAAGAGAGAGAACATTGTTTAAACAAGTGATAACGCTTCTGTAGTCTATGTCCCCCAACTAACTTTAATTCAATCTTCATCGTTACGTTTTTTTTTTTTACTTGCAAACAATGCCCTTGTTTTCGGTTCCTAATTGCCACCGCATACACAAATACACACGCGTACACGTCCACGACTGCCTCTTCCCCCACAGACGTTTTACGTTCACGGGGCAATAGTTTGAATATCAATTTAAAGAGTGGAATCAATATTTTATGAAACACGGGGCGCATGATTGTGTCGACGCGGACCGTAGGGTAGAAGACAACTTAATGACCACGGAAACGTCTATACTCTATAGGATTCAGCTTGATTAATTCACCTCTTCCATTGGACGAAGAAAACGCGACAAATTCTGTATATTCAATTCGGGGAATTGCTTCATGCAGCCGCCCTGTCCTTACATCCCTAATTCAAGTCTCCAATTAGCATTTATTTTCGACGTTTTCAAATATTGATTCGTACAATTTCGAAGGCTTCATCTTTATGCTTCTTTTCTGCTGTTCCTAATTAAAGGCTGAGTAGGTCTGGTCGCATATCATTTTCATTTCAGAGGTCGGGTTAACTTCGAGTGGGCGATGCCGTAATGACGGGGAGGGTGGATGTGAAAAAGAAGTCGTATTTGGCTCAAGCATGATTTTCTGATTTCTAAAGCGACAAGGCTGCAAGTGGAATGAAAGTAATTCTTGGAAGCCGCCTCTTGCACGGTTGACAACGGCACTGCCTTCAATGAGTGTCTGGAACAACGAGCACATGCATATACCAACCAAGACCAAACTGCTTTCAGGACAATATGGAGGACGTATAAAGTTCACAGAGGGAGCCAATCATCAGCTACTACTGTTATCTAATTTTTTGTATATTTACTATCACACTGGGCAAATCCATGCTGCAATTAGACTGAGCACAGCACCAGGTAGTGTTCAGTTTAATGCCAGAGTGGCGAGCAAATCTTTACTAAGGAGTCACAATTAGATTAGATAAAACAATTTGTGAGCGATTTTATTTCAGTTATCAGACAAAAGAGAATGTGGTGTATGCTCCCCCTAGCTTCAATATAAAACAAAAATATTTCACACATACTCTGGCAAATTGAGAGTATAAATCCAATTTTAAAACTTTTATTCGTTCCTCAAAGGCGAACAAGGGAAGGATTGTTCTGAAACATATGTTAGTTGGCAATATGCATAATAACTCAACGTGCGAAAGGTAGAGATGTGTACAGCACAAAGGCCAGGAGAAAAGCGCAAGCAAATGTTTATACAACTTTAATAGCCGCAACAAGGTTATATTGCTCTGCGTAACTAACTCAGTGATGACGTTCGCTCACAATGTGAATTACATCACCTGCAGGTTGTGGAACTTTCGCACTCAAAGGGCATCCCTTCGTAAGGAAACTAGCTAAAAAGCCGAAGTTTGTTGCTTGTATTGAAAAAATCAACATAAAAGTGTAGGAGCTGCTCTCGTCTCTGACGAAACGCATGCTTGATTGTTTGAAACGAACGTTTGTGGGACAGACTTTCAGGACTTGCGGGATTGCATCTGGTAGGGATAAGCGTTAAGACGTTCCAGAGTAATATGGTCAGTATATGCAAAGCATTGATCCAAAATCAACTCACTTATACTCAACCGAAACATGGAACCCGCATTATATTACAATTTGCTCGTCTTAGCAATAGCCAAACTACAGCAACATCCAAACCAGATCACACGCTTAAATGACTGTCTATTCGACCGTACGCCTTTGGGTTAATTAAAACATCTTAAAAGCCACCTCAGACTGGTCTCA
This sequence comes from Eristalis arbustorum, assembly GCA_916610145.1. Taxonomy (NCBI): domain Eukaryota; kingdom Metazoa; phylum Arthropoda; class Insecta; order Diptera; family Syrphidae; genus Eristalis; species Eristalis arbustorum. Next base: position 73,871,565 of record OU744319.1, read on the forward strand.
GGTCAGACGAAATGCACGCCGACTTGCATTTTAGCAGCAATTAAAGCAGCGGGCAGTCGTTAAAAAAATGAATGTAAATAAATAAATGTTCAGCCGAATGAGTAAGTGTAGGGTGACTGTGATTAAATGTATGTACCTACATGCATAGAAACTTGAGAAAAAACCAAAACAATATTTACCTGCTAAGTTTAATTTTGCTGGACATTTTATTGCTGCTACTCGGTTGTTTGGTGTTGATTGGTGTTTGATTTCGGGTTGACAATTGTTGCTCTTCTCCTATTGCCTCTCTTTCTCTACCTCTCACTCTCTCTATCTCGCGCTCTCTACAATATTTCTCTTTCGCTTTGTCTAAGTTCATATACACAGATGAGATTTGATATTATGCTATGATGATGATTATTATTATTTAGTTTCTTTTCATTTGTTTATTTATGTATATTGTTTTTTTTTTTGTTTTCTGGAAGTGATATTGTTATAATATGATGGTAATGAATATGTATCGTAGGGGGTAGGAGAACGACGACGAAAACTCTGATTGTGATGTTCTTTTCAGTTGCTAATGATACAATTTTGTTTAACACACATTACTTGGTTTTGTATTTATATATATATATTTTGTTTTATTTTTTATTTTCTGGTTAAATGATGACAACAACAACGTTTCTGACACTTTTGTTTTTTATACTATAAATTACTGAATGACTTTTTGTTTGTTGCGTGTGAGTAGAAAAATTTAAAATTCAGCAAACTCCTTGGCGCATTTCTCAGTACTGCTGATTCGCAGTACCTCCTCCTCGTAATCATCGAAATTACTAGTGTCTCCTGGTCCCTTACATCTGGGTATAAAAGGTGCCTCAATCTTTTTCTGGAATATGGCAATCCAATCTGTTGATGCGAACCACTTCTGATTCTTGATGTCATTTACACCGGCTTTAAGATTGCCATAGCGCTTGGTGAGATCCACCTGCAGCAGATTACGCAGTAGATCCTTTAGGTCTGAACCGAAATGCGATGGGAAGCGCACTTTGCCGGAGACAATCTTTTCATAGATTTGAATCGGTTGATCAGCGAAAAACGGAGGATATCCAGCTGCCATTTCATAAACTAGAACGCCCAACGCCCACCAGTCGACGGCTTTGTTGTAGCCCTTGCTCAGAATTATTTCGGGTGCTAGATATTCTGGGGTACCGCATAGTGTCCATGTGCGGCCTTTTACACGCTTGGCGAACCCGAAATCCGTTACTTTCAGATAGCCTTGTGAGTCTATGAGAAGATTCTCCGGTTTCAAGTCCCGATAGATAAGATCCAGATAGTGAAGATACTCGAAAGCGAGCACAATTTGTGCGGCATAGAAACGAGAGTGTGGCTCTGAGAATCGACCGACCTTGCGAAGGTGTGAGAACATCTCACCGCCTGGTACATATTCGAGCACCATGTACAAATTCGAATTATCCTTAAAATGATATCGCAGGCTAACCAAAAACGGGAACGATATTGCTTGTAGAATGCGTTTCTCATTGAGAGTGTGCTCGACCTGCTTCAATTTAACAACTTTCTGCTTGTCAAGGATCTTCATGGCATAGTAATCTTTGGTTGGTTTATGCTGAACAATCATTACTCGCCCAAATGAACCGGTGCCGAGAGTTTTGATTCTCTCGAAATCGTCTAATGCTGCAGTGTTAGTTGGGTTGCGACGCCACTTATCCTCGAATTCCTCTTTGGCTTGCTCAAGGAACTCTTTCACAGTTTCGGCGGCGTCCACCTTTTTATTAGAGGTTGTGGCGTTGTTACCCATTTTTGATGTGGATGCAATGGAAGAAGACGATGCTAAAGGAACTAGCGATGACAACTGTTTTTTGAGATTATCCTTTGATGATGATGACGATGTTGCTGCGTTGGCCCCTGCTGCTCCTGCTCCTGCACCTGCACCTGTTCCTATCACCGATGCTGAAGTAGTGGATGATGGTGAAATGGAAGTGGACTGTGATGGTGAGTGATGATGATGGTGGTGATGTTTATGGTGAGGAGGTGAAGATGGTGATGGAATTGGTGAAGTTGAAGAGGATTGAGCGGCTACGGCTCCCGACGGTTGCAAGTGATCTTCGATCGCGGCGTTGTTGTCCTTTACTGAGTCCAGGGTGTTAGCGATCTTTTTATTTTTTTGCTTTTTTAAAAATTGAAATATCGCTTTAGCAATTTTGACAGATTTTCACTTAACCGACTGTCGAAAAAAGGAACTCTCGTCAACGCGAGAGACGGAGCTTTTTTTGCTTTTTGCTTTTTATACACTCACCACGTAATGCTTCTTTCGTAACAACGACGACTACGATATGTTTTCCAGGGAGAAAACAATCGGACACCACTGTATTAGTTTATTTAGATGTTAGTTTGTGAAAGCGGGTAATGAGAGATGAGGGCTGAAGTTGGTTAGTTGGATAAATGGAGGAATTAAACTTTTATCACACAATTGAACACAATTTTTTTCACTTTATTCTTCTATATCAGTGATTTCGTAATCACTTCGCTTTTAACTCTTATTGCACGATAGCTATTTAGCGGATTTTTTTAACTCGAACTCGAACTCGAAACAAATCTCGCAGAAATTCCGTTTTATTTGCACTTTTATTGGGTTGGAAGCAGAATACCAGCAGAAAAATCAATTGTTTGCACTTCTCTCTACTACAGCGAAACTGAGAACTTTTTTCTATTTTCTATTTTCATTTGCACACAATTCAATAAGAGATCCTGCGAATTGGCATTTTATTTCTCAAGCGAACATAACAAATTTCGTGTTCTATACAACTTGTTTGGACATATTTTCTTTATTAAATTCACGAAATATTTTCTGACAGGATGCTAGTAGAGCCCCAGAGGTCAGTGGTACACAATTTTTCTCGTTTCGTTTCTTTACGCGAATTTATTTCTTTCTCGCACGGGTCGCATGGCCTTTTTTCTGCCTTGTTTGTATGTTGTTTATTTTCGCAGCGCACAGAAAAATATTGTGAAATATATTTTGTTTTGTTTTTACACTGCTTTTGCAAAGAAGAAATATTCAATGAACCCGCATCCGTACGACCGAGCTACTTTGCAAAATGGCGATCCGTATGAAGAAAATTTTCCTATGATAAAAAGAGAGGAATACAATTTTTTTTTGTACATATCTCCTTATTGGTATAGAAAAAGTTGGTTGGTACACCTGTTCTTCAGTAGTAACAAGTTGCACAGTGCAAAAAACAATACTCTCCGACAGGTGGAGCCGCTGCAGAGAGAGAGAATATCCAAGAGACATACAAATTCATTGATTTTTAAGAACACAACATATTTGTGGAGAGCATATTATTTTATTCCGTTCGTAAAGTTTAAAAAGAGGATTTTTGACTTTGTTTTTATATATATGTTTAAAAAATTAATTTCTTAAGTCTCGCAGTTTTTGCTGAATTCTTCCATTCTGAATTATTGACTGAATGCTTTTTTGAAAGCATGCATGTCCGGTGACACTTGAATTGTCACAATTGGAACGCGCGTGGTGTTTCAAACGTTTATTTCAGGAAGTGATTTTGTTCTGCCCTCAGTGAAGCAATTAGCAGAGAGGTTGCATTTAATTAACAAAAACTACAAGTCCCAAATAACAACATATAAATCACAATGGTACGTACAAGCAAATAAATTAATGTACTTTTCTTAACCGGCATTTATTTCTAGACTGAAGAAGTGAACCCGAAAGCATTCCCCTTGGCTGATGCTCAGCTCACGACCAAGATCATGAACCTGCTGCAGCAGGCTCTGAACTATAATCAACTGCGAAAGGGAGCAAATGAAGCCACGAAGACTCTAAATCGTGGTCTGGCCGATATCATCGTAATGGCTGCTGACGCCGAACCCATTGAGATCCTTTTGCATTTACCATTGCTGTGTGAGGACAAGAACGTCCCATATGTGTTTGTTCGCTCAAAGCAGGCATTAGGAAGAGCATGTGGTGTATCAAGGCCAATTGTAGCATGCTCGGTCACTACCAATGAGGGTTCTCAGTTGAAATCCCAAATAACATCTATTCAACAGGAAATTGAAAGGCTTTTAGTTTAAGATGAACTGTACAAATTTTCTATTTACGTTTTTTATTAAGAATCATTTAAATAAATGAAATCTCTTTAAATTTGTGCGTGTGTGTGTAGAATTTATTAGCTCCGCAGCAATTGAAGTTCATTTGAAATGAATGAACTGCAACGCCTGTTTCAATACAGTAAATTATCAGGTGGATTATCGTTTTTCTTAAATTCTTAGGTTTATTTCAATTTAAATAAAAAAAACCATTCGATTGAATACAACAAAAAAACAAGGCGGATGACTTGTCTTAAAAAAAAATCAGCTCATGCAAAAATGACAATTCGCTGCTGAACGATTCCACCCTTGGGCCATTTTAATTACTTGGCAAAACAAGTAAACTGTCAATGTCATAATTACAGTTACTTCGTGGTGTGTACCGTGGTCGTTGATTTTGGGGTATGATTTGTTTATTAAGAAGAAAAAATGATATTGTCGAGACACAATTTGGGAAGTACACAGATTAAATGCAAGTGACAAATCGCTAACAAACAATCGGCATCATGAAGTTAGTTAATAGAAACATAGATAAAGCGAATCAAGGGTAAGTGTATATCTTCCAAATATTTGCCAAGAAAGTTTTGGTCGTGAATTTTAAGGTTATATATCCTTACCCCAATATTGAATTCGTTTTCAGGACGGTGGTTTTGATCCCAGATGATCCCGAAGATATGTGGCATGCATATAATCTGATAACAGAAGGAGACAGTGTCCGAAGCACAACAATACGAAAGGTTTGCACTTGTGATTCGATACAAAAAGTGTTTACTAATTTCAAGGTTGCAGGTACAAAATGAGACAGCAACTGGTTCCTCAACCAGCAATCGAGTACGGACAACATTAACCATAAGAGTGGAGTCCATAGACTTCGACACACAGGCATGTGTCCTACGTCTGAAAGGACGTAACATTGAAGAAAATCAATATGTGAAAGTGCGTGAACTTTTTTTTCCTTGTTTTTTTTTTTTTTTTTTTTAACCATATTGACATGTTGAATCATCAATTTGCAGATGGGTGCATATCACACGCTCGACTTAGAATTGAATCGAAAATTTGAACTACGCAAGCCAGAATGGGATACGATTGCCTTGGAGCGCATCGAAATGGCCTGTGCATTGCAGTCAGCCGATGTAGCGGCTGTGGTAATGCAGGAGGGATTAGCACACGTATGCTGGATTACAGCCAGCATGACATTGGTGCGGAGCAAAATCGAGGTCTCCATACCTCGAAAGCGACGGGGCTACGTTGAGCAACACGAAAAGGGCTTGGCGAAGTTTTATGAATCTGTGATGCAAGGAATTTTGCGACACGTCGACTTTGACGTAGTTAAATGTGTTCTCATTGCCTCCCCGGGTTTTGTCCGTGACCAATTTTTCGAATACATGTATCAACAAGCTGTGAATTCAGACATTAAGGTTGGTACTTTATCAGATGATGATGCGAATTTTCGAAAATAACGTGTTCATGTATTGTTTTAGGTTCTTTTAGACAATAAAAGCAAATTCATGCTGGTGCATTCATCCTCAGGTTTTAAACACTCGCTAAAAGGTAAGCAATCCGTGTGAATACAACTTGTTTTAGTGCTGACGTTCTTGCTTCATTTCAGAGGTACTCCAAGAGCCCGCCGTGATCGCAAAAATATCTGACACGAAGGCAGCTGGCGAGGTAAAGGCATTGGAGCAGTTCTATCAGACTCTGCAAACTGAACCTGCGAAGGCATTTTATGGCAAAAAACATATACAACAAGCTGCTGACGCAATGGCTATTGAAACGCTGCTTATCTCGGACAATCTTTTCCGGTATGTATTTTAGAGTTGTTATGTTGGCGAGCGCTTAGAACAGGTGAGCAACTCTTTAGAGATACGTCAATCTGACATCGTCATCAATCTCTTTGCGACCCGCTTCGATTTTCTATTTATGTATTTCTTTTTCTTCATACACATTTTAACTGCTTTGCCGTTGACTAGCATAACAGTCAATAATTCAGTGAGAATTTCACGCCTGAAGAGGCTTTACGAGGTACACTTGCCCATAAAAGAAAGAGTTATAGCGTGCGTTCACCGTTTGTAATTTCGCCGGTTAAAGAACCTTCAACTTGCGTCCGAGAATGTAACCGATGTGCTCCAATTTCCCTAGCGCACATCAGCATTGACTGTCTACCAAGGTTGTGTGCACTTGTGCGTTGTCTGCTGTTCGGTTTTTCTTCTCTTTTCTGCTCGCAAGTACCTACATCGTTAGACTGCGCATATGTAGAGCGTTGACCATATCAGTAGCAAGTAACTAATTTGTATGCCACGACTGCAAGCGCGTATCAATTGCGCACAAACGAAAATTCCACACACCAAAACGTTTAGAAAATATTTAAAATAATTTATTAATCTTATTTACAAAGTCTTATGATGATATACATATACGTAATGCCCGCACGAGCAGTCCAAAGCGGATAAGCTGGATGTATATAGATATACTGCACATACTGATGAACTTTCTCGATGGAGACGCTTTCGATGACTCAAATGTTTTATCAGTCAACTCACTCTGTCCTAAATCACCGATTAATTTGATTTTGCATCTCGGGCTTGTGAATTGTGTCACTCGGCTTGTTGTGTCTTGACATATCATTCAGCTTGGCGTTTTTTTGACTTAAAATGTCCCTAGGTGCATTCGCAGAAGCATTCAACAGGAGCTTGTCATAGTAGTCAGACAGGGTTTCTCTTCTCGGCAGCAGCCTTCTCTTGGATGACGTTATGTAATTGTGATACTTAAAGTTGGCACAAGGGAAATACATCTCGTGGATTTTATTCTTCACCATGTTCACTTGCGGGTAGCCACACTCCGAAATTAAATAATCCGGTTCAAGGTGCATGGCGAAAGTCTGAAAAGAAATATGCGGTTTAGTAACAAGATATACAACAGAGGAGATTAGTTTTATTTATTCCAATCTCACAGACGCTGGCTTCGTAATCTATTTCGTAACACAGTCGCATTACATACCTGGTACTCAGAACATACCCATGGATGGAAAGCAGGATAGTGGGCGCAGTTTTCCTCTTACGGAAAGTAGTATTGAACAAATCCTCAAACCATCGCAGTAGCTCACTCCTACACCCTGTTGCGTCGAGCGGAGCACACATGTTCTCTACGATTTCTCTTTCGAAAGAAGCGTAATGCACCGTATGACTTATCCCCAAACTACTTCTCTGATTAAACTGTTTTTGTAAACAACAAACTACTGCCCACAACAATAAGCCCATGGGAAAGTCTAAATCGCCTTTAAGTCTGCGTCCGAAGAAGCACTGCCCATCGGGGGAGAAATGAAAGAATGTCAACCAATGAGAGAGGATTACAAAAACAAATGCCAGATACAGTCAACGTAGGCCTACGTTGCAGCAACCAGAGGTACGAAATCTGAGCCGGTTACACCGGGGAGAACAACAACTCGAATGAGAAAGTTGGGTATCAGGTTTACAAACTGGTTATCCGTCAATGTAAGTGCATACCCGATTAGAGTCGGAGCGAGCGACGCGACCTTTTAAATGAACTCTTGCTACTTATCTCTGGTTTCAAACAACCCCCTCGTCCCACGACCAGTAGGCTTATACGGCAACGCAGTTGCACATGAAATCAATCAAATGCGGTTATATAAGACAAAGTATTGGATTCTTGAACAAGTGTACATCTCTTATCGCCGGCGAGGCGGTTTATCAGCGCAGGAATTTCAAGCATGTGTATACGTCGCAAGCGCTAATCGAACTGTGATTAAGGGCTCAATCGTCGTGAGAACACACTTGAAAATGCCCGTGCGTGAGTTCGCTTCCTCCTCCCCTCATAATTCTTTTTGTGTTTACCGTGTTTTTTATTGTATACCGGCGCGTCATGTTCTGATTTCGCATAACACTCAGTTTTCTCCCATCCACACAGTCTGCTCATTGCATTGGCTTTACAATCAATAACCGTCTTCGGAAGCGAGTGAATACAATATGAATAAATTTTAATTCGCAGATCGATAGTCATCACTTAACAACTTGCGCAATTCTATTGAAATGTTTGCAGCGGTATCTATCTATAACACTCATCAGTTAGTCTTGTGACATTACCTAAACAAATTCCACTGTAGCTCCTGCTGATGGTTCCACTTTCACTTTGCTGGCGTCGCTGACAGTATTGAGTCGCCGTGCTATAAACTTCCGGACATTAAATCTGACACAACCGCCTTCGCTTCAAGCACGAACAAGACTGAGGAGAATGTTTCCTCGCATTTTTCTTCAACCGCCAGTTTGCTGTTTGGCTTGACTGATCGTTAAGATGTGTTGTTTAAGTGAATTTTTATTGTTGTGTTCTCTTAAGGTGATCGCTTCTTGTGCCAAGCAAGTGCATTGTTATGTGGACGAGGATATATTCCGTTGAATGATTTTGTTTCTCATGATACCATAGTAAGGCTAGATTTTGTCTCCATTGTGATGAGTGTGTTCTTGGAAGTCGGAGGGGGTGGATTGTCTGTTGTTCCGATTGCTGTGAATGTGCACAAGAATGTCTCTCTGTGTACGCCAGGCGAAAGAGAATGAAGCGGAGCACATTTATTTTTGGCTTCAAAGCGTGCGTTCTCTTTGCTGGGTGATTCGTACCTGTTTCATGGGAATGTTAAAGGTGCGGGTTTTTTATAAATTATTCCAATGGTTGATCGGGCTGTAAATGCTTTATTTCGATACATGTTTATTTTATGTTGCTCATCCGAAGAGGGAAAACAAATCGCGGCATAATAAAAAGAATAGACTGTATAGGTACCTACATGAATTCAAATGTCAAGGTTCTTGACCTTGAAAATTCTCTTTACATTCGGTAAAGGTTTTCGCATGAAGAGAAGTCATTAAAGTCATTCTGCTTACGTTGAAAGGTGTCTTAGAGTCAATTGATTACGCATAAGAATTTCACGTTCGGCTTAGAAGTGATTTCGTTGTACGCTGTCGGGGTATTTTTTGACGAACGCTGCGAAGCTGAGTGGCAAGTGAATGAAAATGTAGTTCCATGGAACTGAAACAGATCTGATCATTTTGTATGTTTATACGAATCGCTTCTGAATGTGTTCTTTATTTCTGCGTTTGTTCCCATTTCAGCTGCCATGATATCAGTCAAAGGAAGGAGTACGTTGCGTTGGTGGAGTCAGTCAGAGACGCTGGGGGCGAAGTTAAAATATTTTCCAGCATGCACATCTCAGGAGAACGTAAGTATAATAAATCAAAAGACCACATTATTTCCTCTATTGCATATCAATGCAAATTGAATGCGTTCTGGCCGGTATTACGCCTAATGTGTGACTAACTATAGATTCACGTGTGCCCGTCCGTACGAGAGCGGCCGCTCATTGATGACTCATACAGCTCACGTTCCCAGTGTGCGCAGGGATTTCCTCATTTAATATAACAATTTTAGAACTCTATTCCGTAAGGAAAATATAAACATTGGCATCCAGCCCAAGAGATCGTCACGATGTGTATGTTCTTTTTTAACATGACATGCATGTACCTTTGTGCATTTCAACACACTTTCTCGTTTGTGGCAGACTGCGAGGACACACAGCGTGAATCTATTTTTGACAATGCACACTGCTCGCATGAGGCACAAACACGAATCCAATGAGGTCAATAAACAGTGTTCACTGCCGCATAAACTGTTCTGTTGTTGCCCCATCGGAAGGGAAGGGTCGCGATTATTATGATCATAGTTTTCCATTGATAAAATATTGTTTAATTTCATATATTTTCATTTCAGAACTATCGCAACTAACAGGAATTGCCGCAATTTTACGCTTCCCAATGCCCGAACTCGAAGACAGCGACGGCGAAGGAGGAGATGATGATTCAGACTCTGATTAGAGCCATTGCAGGGTTCTAAAAAAATATGTCTTTTATCGTATAGTCTAAGGGATAGGTAGCAAACGTACGCGAGAAATAATTCTAGCCTTTAATACCTAAATAAATTAAACAAATCAAGTTCCCCTCCCCGTTTTTATTGCGCTCTTCACTTTTCGGTTTTTGTTTTTGTTTTTGTATGTTACCTAGTAAAGATTTAGTTATGCATGCTTTTAAGCATCAGCATTTTTAGAGTAAGAAAATTAAAACTGCGCAGAGTTTACCAACATGTGGCGCTCGTTGTTTTGTGACCTATTTTCGTATATTTGTGCGCGCAATTGACGATTGTAACGATGCCTTCTGTGTATACAATGTTCTTTGAGTCAAAAAGATGTTCCTTTTATCATCAGGTTAAATGTGAATACATATGTTAAGAAAAACCACTGACTAAATGCAAGGGTATATTGAAAAGAAAAAACCAAAAGAAAACAAAGGATTTAACCGTTCATATGCCAAGGTACACAATTTTATTGAAATAAAAGATTCAAAATTAACTAACAAAACCAGATCTAAGCTGAATTCACACGTTTCGCTTTTTTGTTTGCTTTCTTGGTCAACTTATCGGTGTTGTCGATCTGCTTCCGCTTCTTCTTAAGGAGCCACTGCTCTTTGTCCTTGTCTTGTTTCTCGCGGATCAGCTTCCTGAAAAGATTTCTGTGTCGGGGCTTGACCATGCGCGCTTTCAGACGATGCTCCTCGACTTCGTTCTTGTGCAGCATGCGTTTGCTTTCCTTGTGCAGTTTTCCCGACTGGACAGCCATGTTGCTCTTCTACGATAAACAGAAAGAGAGAAAATAAATAAAGATTCGAACAAATCCACTTCCTCTTGTCAACTTACTTCTTCAAGTCGTTTTCTTTCTTTCTCATCAACGTCATCGTCTTCATCGGCGGATTCGTCTTCGTAGCCATCCTCCTCATTATCATCGCCCTCGTTGCGCATGTCTGCGTCGAACTCGGCCCGTTCCTCTTGATAAGCAAGCTGAAGCTGAGCATCGATCAAATTCTGATCATTGTCGTCCTCGTTTTCTTCTTCATTATCATCACCCTCATCATCACTTTGCTCTGAAATGACGAAGACATCAGAATCTACAACTTTTCACTAATGTGCAAAAGATGTGTAAACACTTACCATGAGTTTCAATTAAGGATGGATCCAGAAGAGCCTTCTCTTCAGGTGGTATGTATGTATCACGTTTGGAATCAACAAATGGCGACAAGTGTGGGGGCAGGTCAACGCCAATGAAGTATTTGTTTGTGGGAAGAAGTGAACGCTGATTTACACTGTCGAACACCCATTGCGGCTGAATGTAGTCACGTGATATGTACTGCTGTGCCAACGTGGGCCGGTCAACGATTTGATGAGTGATGGTTTCATCGCTCTCCTCAAACGTGGCACCAGGGAACACTGTTTTATCCCAGGACACACTCCCACCAAACGAGCGTATAAGTATAACGAGCGGTTCACGTGGAACTTCCCTGCCGACGAAGAACTTCAATCCTTTGAACAGTGTCTTGAGCTTACGAATTTCTTGTGCTTCTTCCTTCATCTTTAGCACTCTCTTTGAATCACCGTCCTGTTGTAGGAGCTCCAAATCTATCTCGTTGTCCTCTTCCTCTTCTTGCAACTTATCAGTCCTCATCAACTCGTAGTTCAAAGCAGCGATGCGATCGGAGACGAACGAGTGTTCATCCTTGATAGTTGCATCGTTGTCGGCTAACATGCCCTCGGGGAATTGAGGTGGATAAGCCATGTTGATGCTGTGGTAAAGGCGGAAGTTGGTGAATCCCATCATGATCGTGTAGAATTCAACGAAGATCGACATCACTTTGAAGTCAACTTCGGTCTTGGAGTGCGGTTTGAAGGGATAATAGTGGGGAACAATCCATGTAACCTTTTGTCCCTTGATGTCAGCTTGGAAATAGTATCCCTTGATAGAGATGAAGACTTTGCGGAGGGACTTTGACGCAATGATGTAGTGCAAGAACTCTACGGTCAAGCGACGACATAGTGCAGACTGTTCACGTGGAATCAGTCTCAGTGAGGGAAATGTACTGAAAAGGAACAGAAGCGTCAGACAATCGTCCAGATCTTTTACGGCGTCGATGAAGGTTGGATAGCGCTCTTTGACAATGTGATCAATTTTAAGTTCGGGATACAAAGCAAGGCGGCGCTTCAGGTTACGGAAATCCTTTATCGCACGATCGCGGCCTGTTTTTTTGGCGAAAATCTGAGAGATTTCATTGTTAAGTCAAGTGAACACTTTCATTTGATGATGTGTGTTGTATGAATTTACCTTGTAATCACGCAATGTCCACACGATGGGCTCATGGAGAAGGAACCGAATGTCCTTGGCATGGTAGAGTACCTTAATTTCTGTGGAACCCTTTTGAGCTCTCCTTCTGTGCTTTGGTTCTCGGGGATAGACACCCTTGATGATGCACAACCTCCGGAAGTCATTTAATGTCAATTGAAGTTTCTTTAAGGCAGCCTTCCTGGTGATATACTGAGCAGCCTCACCGGACTGATACTGTAAACGGAAACAAGTACAAAACGTGTTGATCGCAAGTTTTTGAATTGTTTAAACAAGTACTTACCTTCTTTGGACGACGCATCTGATGTTATTTTGTGAACAGACGATTTGGTGTACTTTAAAATCAAAACTAATTTTCGAAATGGAAAACGCACGTTGTTTTCCAGTTCGTTCACAAATGAAAGGAATATGTCAAGAGTGACAGTGTTGTGACCAGTCCTCACCTTACTGTACATTTGCTGAAAATGTGCTGAATGTGGTATCACAATAGTGGACTAGGCGGTGGATAATTTATTATAAAAATATTTAACTTTGGTGCGATCAGTTTGTGATACATAGGACTACATCCTTAGAAGATACATACATACATTTTTTTAATGTTTCCTCATGGCTATCTAACATTTTAAAATCAAATCTGTTTTAATATAACATCGTTTTATATAGCATAAAATACTGTCTGACATGAATGTACAAGCATGTATTTGACGTTTCATGTCATTACCTTCATACTGTACGGAGTATCTAAAAATTTGCAGGCTTTCAAAACAAAGTGAAAATTATTGTATTGGGTTTCCCTTCTTGTTGCTTAGAAGGAGATAATTTATTAAAGTTATTATTTATAAGCATATTAAATGCTTTTGACTATAATCTAAGTCTACAACACCACACATAAACAAAGCAAACATGAGTAAACATACGTATACGACGGCGAACCTGTCCGATGTTCAGCTCAAAGAGCAGGGAAATCAAATGTTTTCTGCTCGAAAATTCGACGATGCTATTAATTGTTACAGTAAAGCAATCGTAAGTAGGAGGTTTACACAATTTCCACAAGTGCTAATTGATGCAACCACTTTTAATTAGAAAATCAATTGGACCACGTAGAATATAAATCAATAAGTACATTACATATTACACATTTGTTTGATGGTAAATTCGATTATTACAGATTAAAAATCCAACGAATGCCACATACTTTACCAATAGGGCTCTGTGCCATTTGAAGCTGAAACGTTGGGAACAATCATGTCAAGACTGTCGGCGTGCCCTGGATATTGATCCGAACCTAGTTAAAGCCCACTTCTTCTTGGGCCAGTGTCTGATGGAATTGGAGCTGTATGACGAAGCAATAAAGCACCTGCAAAGGGGTATGTGCGAAGGTTTTCTCCAATATGTCAGGTTCTTAGGTTTCGTTTGGTTCTATGTGTACTTCAAAAGCTTATGACCTCGCAAAGGAGCAAAAGCAAAACTTTGGCGATGACATTACTTCACAACTGCGACTGGCAAGAAAAAAACGATGGAACGTGCAGGAAGAGAAGCGCATTTGTCAAGAGATTGAACTACAAACGTATTTAAATAGGTTTGCACTTAACATACTCTAAGCTTACGGGGATTTTAAATTGTTTTCTTTCGTTTTGTAGACTTATAAGAGAAGACATGGAGAACAGGTTGGCGAAGTTGAAGCTAGATGATGATATGAATGAGGATCATTTGAAAGAGAAGCAGCAGGAAATCGAACAAGAATGCGTGAGTAGCTTGCCAGCAATTTAAGTGGGTACTAAGTTCAAGAGTGAAGTTCACATCGATGCAGTTGAGTATGCATTTTATATTTGAGAAACGATGTGTTTTTTTCTCTGAATCCGAATTGTTGGGTCTACCTAAATGGGCCACCCAGAGTTTGCTTCATACGGCATCTACATACTGTCTCTATAAGTAACATCTCTAACGCGTTTCTTTATTTTAGGACGATCATACTACTGCACTTAACGACTTATTCGCTAAAATGGATGACCGGAGGAGGGTAAGTTACCCTTGAACGTCGTGCCAATGGCAGATACCTTCTAATGGGATCAAATTTCAGAAACGTGATGTACCAGATTTCCTGTGCGGCAAAATAAGTTTTGAAATCCTTACGGACCCCGTGATAACACCATCAGGCATAACATACGAACGCAAGGATATCGAGGAGCATCTCCAGAGAGTCGGCCACTTTGATCCAGTCACCAGGGTAAAGCTCACACAAGATCAATTGATTCCAAATTTTTCCATGAAAGAAGTGGTCGACGTCTTTCTTGCCGAAAACGAATGGGCCCTAGAGCTTTAGACACTTAGTATTAACGCATTCATTAATTCGTGTATACCAGCTCTATCTTTTTCATAAACATTTGTACCCACCATTGTCCTCCCCCATTTCTCTCCGAAATAATACCATCTGTACGGTTTTGAAAGTACACATAACCATTTATTTTCATACGCCTAGCATATGTTGTCCCAGAACGTCGCTTCTTTCTTAATCCAAATGCCAATTTGATGGGACAATAATCGGTCCACATATGATGTTTGATTACTTGTATGTATATATTGTTTGAATTTATTTGAAGTTTCCTTTTTTAGTAGTAATTTAACAAAAGAAAGAAAAAAAAACAAAATACATCTGTTCTTTACTTTTAATAAATACAATAAACTCCAGTGCATTTGTCCGATCTAGAGTAATATAAAGAAACATAATCAATTTTAGCGGGTCCTGGATGCGATATTGAAATATTGTGATTTGATTTTCGGTTAGGACATGATAATACTGCTTTCCGAATAAAATAAATACGTATTGTTTTTATTTTAATGTTATAAATAAAAGTGTTTTAATTCCTCCGTGTTGTGAAGGATGATGAGGCTGTGTTGAATTCGAAGGAAGACAAACAAGGCGATTCGTTTTAATTTTGGTTTTATTCTTTTGATTCCGTTTACATATCTATTTCACGCCGGCAACGACTGCCAGCTTATATATATATATATATATTTCATTTTTTTCTTTTGACAACATAGGCTCGAATATCTATATACACTGCTTGGTTTTATTAATGGAATCAAACAAGCGCCCTCACTTCGGTTTGTTTTTATATTTCATATATATGTATGTATGTAGTGTATAATTTGTTAATGTAGCTCACACGCATATAAATAACTTCATTTTACTCCATATATATTTATATGTATATAAATACATTTAATCAATATATCTATACGCATACACATACATAAGTGGTTTCTTTTTTTGTTGTTGTTAATCTTAATACATGTACATATACTGATTTATACATAACCATACCGCTTCCCGTTGCTTAAATATATTACTCTCTGTAATAACAAATAACATAGTTTTGTCTCTCATTTAAATTTAGATGAACGATATGTTTTTAAACGTAATAGCCTTAAAGTACAATTTATATCCCATTTATTAAAATAACAATTTACAGGATTTCGTTTAGTTTTTGGTTTCTTTTTTTTTCATTTTATCTTTATCTACTTAGGTTTATTATACACAATTCTCTTATCATTACGTTACATTCAATGGCTCTTGTTGAGTAGATTTATTTGAGATTTTGAGTTCGTGTAGCATGGGTATGGGTATGAAATTGCATGCAGATCCAACAACACCTCCCTTTCTAAAGTATAAAATATGCTTATTCTGCGCCATCTATCAAGCAAAACATAGAGACACTTATGCCAAGAAGAGATTGTTCAATGCATTTATGTATAGGATTTATTGGGAACCTTCTAAAAACAGACAACCATCAACGCACAACACTGAACAACGTAAAGAAAAATATGACATTTTGTCTACGGGGTGGGGTAAGGCTTTTAAGCTAGAACCAAAGACATTAAATTTACCTACAAATAATCTTGGCCAAATACATAGTTTCTCTTTCCCATCTGGAAGCGCATCCAAGCGTTGCTGTAAATGCTGTAAACGCGCTGGATAAGTGAAAGTCTACGTTTAGTTTAGGGTCAAAGTGGCAGCCTAGAGCGTTCTGAAATGTTGGCTTTCTAAGCAAAAATGTTCGGACCCTTCTTTCAACTCCAGACAGGTGCGTACACACGATGGCCTCTACTAGTTAACGAAAAAGTTTTAAGAAATATCACTCTATTGCCCTAGCTTAGCTGGACTTAAAAGCAGTTCGGGTTCGAATTTTAAAGCTGCAGCGGAAGGCATTGCCATTGTTGATGGTGGTACCAGTGTATTGCCAAGCAGATTACTATTACTATTGCTACTGCTACTACTAGCGGCTGTCGCTGCCGTTTGGTTTGTCGTCAATCGTGATGGCGTTTCTTTGCTACCGCTTCCTGGCAGTGATGTTGTTACCGTCTTCGAGGCAGACTGCAGCGTGTTACCAATTTCCATAATCTGGCCGGGTAAAATATTCTGCTGCTGTTGCTGCTGGTATTGCAACCCTATTGTTGGCGCCGCTGCTGTTGTGGTGGTTGACACTGGGGATACTGTATTGTGACTGCTACTGAACCCTACAGTACGAGTTGGTTTATGCGGAGTCGACGGTGGTAAGTCGAAATTACTATTAATTGTTGGCTGAGACTGGACATGCAATGACATTGATTGTACTGCTGGCGATAGAAAATTCGAGGAGCTGGAAGGTAATGAGGGAGAAGCTAATTTCGCGCTTGAAGTTGCTATCGACTGCGTTGGTGGCGGTGGAGGTGGTATTGTCACGGTCTCTGGGTTTGTGCTTAATGTTGGTTTTATGACCATAAGTGACGTCTCCATTAATAAATCACCGGATTCGGATGACGTTTGCGACATTTGATGCTGCTGTTGCTGTAGTTGGTGCTGTTGATTGAGTGACATTCTTTGTCGAGATAACTTGCTTGCTGATCGTTCTAGTGGTGGTTTTTCGTTAGCCCGACTGGAACTTGAGACGGGCACAATTACGCACATCGGCTCCTTCTCCTCGTCGTTGTCCTCATCGTCGCTCATCTCGCATACATTTTGTGTTGTTTCAAATTTTTTCATTTCCAATGGGGCTTCTAATAAATTAACAGAAAATGGCAATAATCCATACCAGCGGTGTTGAGGCAACAAACGCAATACTTACCCATAGGCTTTTCGGGCTCTTTGATGATAGGAACTACTCGATTCATAGAAGGCTTCTGTTCGTTTTGCAAGAACAGAGATGTAGTTGCAATCTGCCGAAGTGCCTCCATGCCTTCGTTCAGCATTTTACTGTTGCTTTTCTTGTGTGTAATGGGATATTTCTGCAAACCATTGCTGTTACTATTGGTGGCTTTGGAAAACAAGGCTATTCGAATTTACCTGTGTATGAGGACCTCTTGCAATTGACACACGTTTAGTCTCACCGCGCAGTAGCGAAGTTGTGTGGTCGGCGTCAACTTTGTTACCTTGCTTTTTACGGGCTTTTTTGCTTGACGATATACAGTGCGATGGGCATATACAAAATAATATCCGTAAAATGCAACATATTAAACCGATGCCTGCGCAATTTGTATAGGTTAGATTCGAACAGAAATATGCATATTTACCCACCTATTAGTGAAGGTCCTATAAGTCTTAATTCCACAGTTTTGAACCCCTTTTCGCCGGTTCCAACGAACGCTATAACTAATCCGAGCGCTATTGTTCCGAGGCCAACGTACAGGAAGGCATTCGCAAATGTGCTAGGTCCCCTTAAAACGCCTAAGAAGTCTTCATCGTCTGACGATCCACCCAGTGATGCATCCTGTATCTTTAGGGAATGGAATACACATGAATCCCATCACAAAATATCCATTCCTACTTACTTCCGCACTAAAAGTCTTGTTTGCATGCAATCTTCATAAGTTAGATACTTACTCGATTTCGTTTCACCCATCTCCGATGGCAGGCAGTTGGATTGTTGTCCTGGACGCTACAACGTCGACCACGCTCCAGCCAAGCTGCTCGACCCTGTGCACACTGTTCGAAACAACATTAATAGAGTAGGTTATGTCAAGCAGTAAAATAATAACACAGTCAACTTTAAATAAAAACCGACAAAAAGAATTGAATATTTACGACTTCCGATGGCGAAAACAAAGAAAACGAAAAAAATGGAAAAAACACATTCCTAAATTCCGTTACACAGGTTGGACACAAAAGAAAAACCATTAAAAACGAAAACAAAGAAATTAACTTCGATGAAATGTAAAAAATAAAGAAAACCAATGGTTTCCACATAATGTAAGGAACAGTAACAAAAATCGAAATAACGTGGAGCAGCATGCATGGATTGAACGTTTGAAAAAAGTAAAAAACTTTAACGTATTCGCATATCCAAACAACAAAAATGCAACATGCAACAGTTAAGGAAAAAAGTAGCTAGCTTCTAACCCAAGCCATAGTAGGTATACACTTTAGGGACTACGCAAACTACGATAGTTTCAAAGAAAAGATACATTACTCCTGCCTAGATGCAGAGGTTGTCTTATTCTGATGAGTTAGAAGAAAATGACATTGTACATATATCTCTAGTTTGAGGCATGGTGCCTTAACCTTATCTGCCTTCGAATAGTGATAAATTAAATTCAAGTGCTGGTCGATGAAATACCGCGCGGTTAACGATACTTCAGTAGGATAATTGTGAACTTCCACGGATAAAGATAACAAAAGGAATGGACGAAAGAAAAGCTGAAACGAAGCGTATTTCGAACCACGAATCTATCTCCACAAGTGAATCAATTCGATTCGATTTTCACACAAGCACCCATCTCACCGCACAGACCACAAATCGCCAGAATTTGATTGTAATTCTTCTGAAGCACTGGGCAATGGGACCTACATAATGACGTAAATTTCGTCCATGACATGTGCCACAATGAATGCAGCCCATCACGATTTGATGCGCACGCAATGCCTGTGGCCGAGGATGCATGCTACCGTTTCTGGTGGTGGCCTAGTGTTTAGGTCACATTTCGGAACTCTCGGTGAGTTTGGTGGAGAGATTGTTTCGATTAAAAATTCAATGTTGCCGTTCGAATCGATTAAAACACATAGCAAAACGTGGAAACAGGTGTCCACTGGTCATAGGTACGCCTAATAGGGCCGCTGTGTCAGTTGGAAGATGTGCAGATCGCGATGTCCTCCGATTCACTGTAAGCTTTCCTAATCGATTAAAACTGCTACGAAAACTTGGAAACATAGAGAGTGTACTACAGAAATATTAAGTAAATGATAGAAGTGGAGGCGTTTCTTGAATTTATTGAGCCGATCTCGGTGCGAACATTGTAAACATTGCGGTGTCCTTAAAGTTAAGAAGCCAGTGATTCAAAGTGTACCAGTGGTTTAGCTTGAGAAATGTGTTCCCTCCAATGTTTGCTCGTGATTGATTGCAGGGGTGCGATTATGCGGGTATGTACATCGAGAGGTCTATAAACAAATAAAAAGGAATAAATGAAAAACATTTAAACAACAACAGAACAAAACACAAAGAAATGACTGAAACTGTTCCGCTTTCACATGTGTACTTAAGAACATTTGGGCAGCCATTTTACAAATTAATTTATTTCAGTCTTCTTCGAGGCTCTGTTCTGGTATCTTCAAACATATTTGATTGATTGCCGAACATATGCGGAAATTGAATCGCATCAACATTTCAATTTGTCTAACTCAGCAACTACGTGCTTCAACTATTCCCAAGACTCCCTAATACTCGTCGAGCTGAGCGTTTCATTTTCAGCTCACATTTCGTGCATCCTAAGTAAACAACGACCTACTAATTTACACCAGTCTCTGCGTGTGGCTTAGTAAGTGTCTTCTTTGCTGTTAAACCTTCCCACCCACAGGACACCGAAATAACACCAGAAGGCAAAAATCGATCTGCCCTTGAATGCGAGGGTTGGCGGATAACCCTACCTGTAGTCTGTGTGTGTGTGTCTGTGTAGAAAAGAAATACCGCCTCCGTTATTTACCTTTGTGCCACGCAAATCTGCTATGCTTTCATAACATGTACTACTTGCTGATGAGAAGAAAGAAATGCATGCATGGAATGAAAGGAGTGGAATGGAACGCCCTACTCTCTAGGGGGTTGGTTTGAAGAAATCAAATATCACGAAGTCAGACACACAGAAAAATGTGGCCACTTAGTATGTCTCCACCTAGTTGTCGTGCGACTTTCATCGAGGGCTTAGGAGGAATCAACGAGGTAAGTGTGTCGTTTTTTAGGAAAAGGTGTTTCGTCACACCACCTAATTCGAGTCAAAGTCGTGCAATTGGCGTGTGTAGAATACCACGGTGTTAGGATTGTCGTGTCACTAGGTGTCCCAAAAAGTGGAAGGAAACCCTCAATTACTATAGTCATCCCATCCTTTCAAAACATATCTTGGTAAAGCTACGCACAGACCTATAAATCCAGGACATTATTGCAGTAAGTATGTTTATTTAGAACTTAAACATTCAAAGAAGCTCCACATTAAATGCAGGCACATCTGTCTGAGTCAGCAGTTAAAAAGTCTGCTCGACTCGGCAGATGCTAGAAGCCTTCAACAGAAACAAGTCAAACCAAATGTAAACCATACTCACACAAAAGGTCCTTTTCAGAAACACATACATAAGGTCCTTCTCAGGGCCACACACCCAAAACGGCCTTCTCAGCCTCACAGTCAATACCCATACCCATAGTCCACCACACAAAAAAAATGACACTTGAAATAATCCAATTTTCATACAAAAATCCAGGAAAAACACTAGGCCACCAGAAATGCCGAAAAAGCAGTAGGTATCTCAATTTTAACCTCGGGCGATATGTATGCCAAATTGGATTTTGTATCCGTCTGGTTGGACGAAGCGGGTTGGTTGGTGGTATTCTGGGTGGTACACGGTCCTACGCTTTCGATCGTATGCGAGGCGATACACGAGGGTGGTATGTGGCTTGTCCGCTCCGGCGATCTGTGCAGTGAAATTTTCATACAAAATCCTAGAAAAACACCAGGTCACCAGAATCCCAGCAAAAGCAGTAGGTACCCCAATTTTGAGCCGGATGGTATGCAACGATTTTTGGTTCGGGCCACGATCAATGGCTGGTCAAAAATCGTTGCATACCCCCGGGCTTAAATTTGGGGTACCTGCTGCTTGTTCTGCATTTCTGGTGGCCTGGTGTTTCAGGCCGATTTTTGGCTGAAAATTTGGAATTGGTTTGCCGGATTGGCGATTGACGGACAGGGGTACTCATAAGCGGTGGTATCCTACTACTTACCTACGTTTGTTAGTGCAATCCTGAAAAGGACGGTTTGTGTGTGCCGAAGTATGTTTTACATTTTGGATTGACTTTAAATGTTGGAGGCTACTTGGACCTGTTGAGCCAAGCAGATCTGAACTGCTAGACCCAAAAGATCGACCTCCTTTTAGTGTGCTTGTTTTCTATTTTGGGCTTAAAAATATATTATTTGAAGGACTAGCCCAATGATTATGACCTCATCTTGAAGAGAATCCTCTGCTCTTCAATCCCCCCCATATTCCATTTTAATTACCCCTCACCTTTGCCACACAAAAAGTGGTGAAAAGCTGCAGAAAACAACAATTTTCCCAATTTTTACCGTTTGACGTCAAAATTCGACGCGAATAACGGGACTTTTCATCATGTGTGAATGTGCGTCTGAAAGGTGAAGTCATGACCTAAAAACCCTCATCATTACTTCTCCCCTGAGACCCCCCGTTCCAAAGATTTTCAAAGTCAAAGAAAACCTGTTCCCGAAAATATACCTACTAAAATTTCTGGGCGACTAGTACTTCAGAAAAATGTTCTCACGAAATGCAAGATTTTTTTGGTAATGTGAGTGGGTCGTGCAAAATTCATAACTAGCTCTAACTTTTTTATTTGAAGGAATCCTTCGATGAGTGGTACCTCATATTGAAGGGGACCGTCTGCTCCTTCCTCCTCCGGAAAATCAGTTTACCCTCCCCCTCACTCTGGATCTAGTGGCAAAACACTGGAAAGAAGGTAGACTGTTTTGTTCACACAAACTGGCTTTGAGGTGGAGATTTCTATGAAAGGGTCTCATTTTAAAGAGCAGGACTTGGTCCTCATTCCCATTCTACATTCTAGTGGACCTACTGCGGGAAGATCGGCGACTTTATGGGCAGTTGTGAGCGGCGGTGGACTGTTCAATGTGTGTGCAGATCCCATACCAGCATTTGACTCCTCGGAGGAAAAAGAACGTCCAACCCACTAGTATTTCCGAGAACCCCCCGCGAAACTGCTTGACCTACGTAACGCAATTACAAATGAGTTACTGACTGTGCAGTAATAGCTGGCGCAAGGAGCGTTCCGAGTATAGACAATAAACATCCTTAGCGCTCCGACATTGCGAGCCGTTGAGTTAATAGGAATCTAAACTGACACGAAACGTCCAACACGTATGAGAATTGAGAATACGTTCACCACCTGTGTGTGTGCGTTCATGTGTTTGCCTTTGCGAAACGAACGATTTCGTGAAAGGGTGCCCCGATAGATATTTGTTGCTATTTGTTGAGCTTTTCCTTTAACTCCGTATTTTATGCTATAAATTAAAATGTCACGGAACATGGAAAAGCGTGTATTTCTAGGTTAAATGGTTGAGAGGGAGTCGAGGAGAATCGTCGCAGAAACGTATTGTGTTCGGTAATGGACTGAGTGTTGTGACTCAAGGACTCGCCTAAACGATCATCGTAGCGACATAAAACGTAGCATTTCGATACAATTCTCCCTTCTAGTTTCTGTTTTTTTTTCTCATCATTGTAAGCCAGGTTGTTTGCATCAATTCTTCTCCTCCCCCTCTTTAGTTAAAAAAGTTTTTAATGAGATTTCCATTTGAGCAAAGCTAACCATTTCTGCACTCTAATACTCGCGTTTAGCTGGTCCGACTGTGCACACAGCGCAGAGCTATAGACAACTTTGTAAATAATTACCAAGGACAAGCAGTCACAAAATCAAGGCAACAACCTAAAAGTTATTTGAAAAGTAGACGAAAAAAAGTGCATTTTCCATTTCGTCCAACCCCCACAGCCCATCGTCCCCGCGCTGCATAATTTATCTGAAAAAGACGACATCATTCAAAGTCAAGTGCATCACAGTCCTACACCTTGTGCATTCATCTACAGCTGCACGGGAAAAGTATGCAAAAGACTAGGTACCGCATGCCCGGCTGCTGATAGTTATGACGGTGGTGATGATGTTTTTCCTCTTCGTTTTTTTTTATTTCCAAATGATTCTCTCAAATGTCAATCTGTGGAGGTTGATCTCCTTTACCTACTACTTCGGCCGCAAGATGGGACATATCAAGATGAACACAAAATGGAAAATAGCAAAATAATAATACACAAAAACGAAAAAAACAAGGAGACGAAAAATGGAAAAAACAACAATGCGAATACAGAAAACAGAAGGACTGGGAAGCACGATGCAAGAGCTGTTGATAGCCAAACCATGGACGAAATAACCCTGGCATAGATTTCACTACTTTGGTGCTTGAAGAAGGCTGCCTGAACACTGGCTTTCCGGGGTACTTGGTTGAAAATGAAATTCCGCTTTTCGCCCATTCGCCCATCATGGCGAATGAATTGGTTGAAATCACTCTGTGGGCCAGTACTTCTGCGCTTATTGTGTTTTCCGCAGATATAAGCAATTTACTTGATATTTCTGTGGCCTCTATTCGCCCCCTCGACGAGCACTGCTTCACATCTGCTTTGCTCTTATTTGATTCTCAAAATGAATCGCCTGAAGATTATGACTTGTGACAGGGGAAAATTGAAAGACGCCTAGTGGCTTAACACCTCAACCATACGCCTGGGTTGAACTGAATAAAGTTGTTTTTGTGTGTCACACAGAAATGATAACAACGTGTTCACTCATACGTTTCTCACGCCAAGAAGCAATTTTACCAGACGTTGAAATAAGATAAAAAACACCGTTTTTTCTAAGCAAACTTGTGTGTGTGTGTGTGTGCGCGTGTGTGTATGTATGTCCTTCATGTACACAACGACGTCGTTTGGAGAGAAATTATAAAGAAGAAAACCCCCAACCAAAGATTTCAAAGAACCGCTCCTATTGTTCGGGAGTTTTTCAACTCAAAGTCTGGAAAGATTTCCTTTCATCTGCTCATCCGTTCTCGCCGAGATGATGGTTGGTAACCTTATTCTTGACCATGACTTCTAACCGCAGAACATGCTGCACTGGGATACTTGTTTTTCTATATAACAAAAAAACCTATTAGTTCAACGAGGTTCCACGGCAAACCTCTAGGCATGTTTGTACATATGTAGCTCTATGTTCTATCAAAAAAAGGAAATCGAATGTAAGGCATTATGTGTGGACACGGATGAGTTTAGCGAATTTCCAGGATATCGTATTATTGAAAAATGATATTTGCAAACAGCTTCCCCGTCTGGGCGGAAGGATGTGCTGGCGGATTTGAAAGAATAATGACTGAATCCCCGAGTACATCTATCAGAGCTATGCACACACTTTCAAACGTACATTTGGCACAAGCGAGCAGCATGGACGGACAAGACGGAAAGAATTGCAAAAGTATTTTAAACTCAACAAAGGATGGAATGGATTTTCCGTACAATGGAACATTTACTGCACGAGTGAATACCTCATCAGGCATTGCAAAGGGAATTACTGGCGAATAATATGTATTTTTCGGATTTACGATTTCGTTGAGCAATTGTAGGGAAGGCCGAGCGAAAAATGTATTTTCGGCAACATGCAAGAGGCATTTTTTCAACACCAACCCTCCTCACACTCTGAGTTTAAGGAAAAACTTCAAATATCCGTCTATCTAAATCCGAAGGACATGCGATAAATCATTAGAACCAACTGCAATAACTTCCCCTGCCTAGATTTAACTTCTCTCAAACCGCACAAGGGCAAAATCCTCTTCTGTCGCTCTCCTCCGAGATGCAGGGGTTTTATCTGAGTGGTTTTACTACACTACGGTATTCATCATCAGCATCAGCATCAGGGGGGCCCTATCATAATTCCAGGCATATAAAATCAATATCCAGCAACATCTTTGAGATTTAATGTTTTGACCTTTTATATCCCCTTGGCTGTGTGTCGACGTCGACGTCGAGTGGTGAGAGGGGATGCTGAGGAGTGTGGGCCCGGCAAGGGGTGCCCCAGCAAAACGGCAAAAAGAATAACCTGATAAATCTGCATGTTTTTATGTTTTTTAATTGAATTGAATCGCACATCGCATAATGCTGAGTGCATATATGGTGGAATGCATTATCTACGTACCTTTTCTTCTTTCGTGTGCACTTCACAGGTTAATGAAGCACGAACGGAAGAAAATATTGATTTTTATGCTGTTTTTTTTCTTCTTCTTCATTCATTTTTGTTTTCGCCGATTTTTTACTCTCTGCGGTCTTAATAGCATGCATTTCTACAGGTCACATAAAATAATGCACAAATACAAATATACAAGGAAGTACACGTATACATATATATATATATACATCTATATAAATCTGACACATAAATAGGACTAATGTAAATATACTTTTTTTCGCTTATTTTTGCATTTTATTACATCACGTCGCTTGTTTGCATTTAAACTTTTCTCAGCGAACGTCTTTCTACAATGCTTATGATGATGGTATGTATGTTGAAGGCAAGAACTCGCTCATTCTCGCTCATTGGAAGCAGAACTTGAAGTAGAAGTAGGAGGTGAGCAGCTAATTTCAAGGTATGCGAGCGAGGTAGTACACTGGATCTTAATTTCAAAAGTTTACTGTACAAGAAGATGAATAAATGAATTTTCAGTCATGATTTCAAATGGATTCTTCTTAAAGATAAATACATACATATACATAGAAGATTTGATAGAGTGCGGAGGGGTTTTTGGGAAAAGTGTAAATTCATATACATATTGAGAGAGAGAGACAGAGGTGGAGAAGGTGTGTTCTTTCAGAATAAAGTCTGTATCAGAGAAAGAAAAAACGAAAAAAAAAAAACGAGTAAAAATAAGGTAATAAAAATGAATGGCTTATCTGTCGGCAATACTCGTACACTACCTCCACTTAGTTGGCCAGGAGTGAATGAATAAAATAACCGAATGCAAGGGATCCTTTCATTAAGCTGCTGGGACCATTATTAGTACTCAGCGTGAACGCGAGTAGAAATTGAGAAGAATGACATGCCTAAGACATTTTTTTTGTTAGATGCTCTCTCCGTGCTGCATAGTAAAGTTTGAGTTTGAATTTAAGGAATAACTTTTTCTTCACCCGAATAAAGAGGCTTTCGAATTGGAATTGGAATGCATATACAGTACAGTAAGTATGTAGCTCCAATTTGCGAAAATCATACGAAATTATATTCAATTCACATGCTTATGAGATATATGTAAAGATATTATGTTCATTGTAAAGGGGATGCATCTTTCCGATCGTTTTGATTTTTTTTTATTTTTATTATTTACACTGCCAGTTGAAACTATGTAATATGCTACAAAATTATTTAAGCCAGTTTATTTTTGGTATGGTAACATACATGTCAAATTGCAGATTCAATATTGCTCTGTTGGAACCTACTCGAACTTGTACTAGTCTACAGTTGTTCAAACATAATTCATATATATATATTTTTTTTTTGTTTTTTGTTTTATTGCATTTTTGCTTTCCAGTTAAAATGTAAACCATAAACCATAGACTTACCCTTGGGCGCTGAAATACAGTTTATTTAAATATATTATTTGTATATTTAAATTTACCTCAAAATGTGAAATTGCATTCCGGTACTTACAACTCTCTTTTTTTACTTGCTTCAACTTGTGAATGTTCCACGAAATAATTCATTTCATTTTATTTTCATTTTTTGTTTTGCATTTTTTTGCCTTTCATTTTCATTTTTGAATTTTGACTTTTTTTATTTGGAAATAAAAAAGTGTATACATATGCAATGTTATGTTTGGTTTTGATGTGGAAACATTTTCAACATTTTGAATCAAGTTGAGCTCCTAGATCGAAAACGGGAATAATGAGAGGCAAGTAAGCTTAACTTAATTTTTGGGAAAACTTGATACCGTTTAGTGAAATTTATTATATCATTTTTGAAATATTTAAATCAAAGTGTGGACATATAGAGCTTTAGAGAAACTGAGAGAGAAGAGAGAAGAGAGAAGAGAGAGAGAGAGAGAGCACTACAAAAGAATTTGCAAACCGACAGCAAATTTAACCGTGGAGTATGAGTAATGACTGTTCGCTTGTCCATCGGACAATTGAATGTATATTATAAAAAAAATCGTGATCGATAAAATTGAATAAAAACAGAAATAAAATTTAGCACTCTTAACATATCACCAGGAAAACTTACTGTCGGAACACAAAGTCAAACAAAACAATCTAATATCATTCAGCAAAACCAAAATCTGTTCATTATTATCTAATTCTCAAGGACTCATATATTTACTTTCAACTATGTATAAGCAATAGATGCTTATTAATCATTTCCATACAAAAAACGGTGAGAAAGGGGTGTCCTTTTTAAGAGGCAGGACCGTTTATATTAGAGTGCAGGGCAGGAGGAGAAAACTCTAAAGAAGTAATTTTTGTAGAGATGAAGTTTAATAGGGTTAATGTCATCTACAGAAACAATTTAAGCTGTTTTTTTATTTTGCTGTTGTTAATCATACATGTTAGGGTCAACTTCTATGTAGTTAGTTGCACGATAGGGTGGTGTAAGAAGGGGGTTGTAAAGGGGGCAAAGAATAGACCAACAAATGGGACATTTACGGGGGACCTCTAAATGAAATTCAACACAAAGTTGGTAATTTGTAAAAATATAACACACATCTGATGACTGTATGACAGAATTTGACATCGGTAAACAATTGAATAAACACAAAACAACTGAAACAAGGACAAACAAATGGGTGATCGAAATTATTCTAACTGGTAAAACGTTCAAATAAGAAGTCATCACTTTTGATGGTACACTTAAAACACAAATAATATCATTATTTCTTTGTTTTTTGCTTTTTTTTTTTGAAACGAAATGCATATACAAACTTTCTTGTCGATGTATAGTATAGTCTACGTTGCGATAGAATTAAATTAGCTAAGCCTTGTTGTGTATTTCAATTACATACATAGATACATACGTTCAATTGATTTGTTTTTGAATTTGCAATTATTTAGTTTTTGTTTTTCTTGTTTGTTTTGATTTATGTTTTCTTTGTTTGTTTTATTGTAACGCAGACGACATTGACAGCAACGGCCGAGCCAAGCGAGCGGTCAGTGGTGCGTTCACAGTGTGATTGAAGAAGAAGCGGCTATGAGAGTCAGTCGGTATAGTTCTAATTGACGGTTTAAACATTTTCCCAATAATAATCAACCCTAAACCATTAATTAGAAGTTACCTTAAACGGGGGAGATTTCGTGGTAAACTTTTGAAACTCCAATCATAGCGTGCCAATTTGTACAGAATTTACAGAAAGAAATATGATGATGCTAAAACCAAATGCTTGCGAATGCTTATACGCAATGTGACATGTCGCTCCGAGGAGAGCTACAGCGAGTGCGAGTAATTTACAATTTCGATTCGAAATGCTTAGAGAATGAGAAACAGCTCAATTAATTTGCACACTTTTTAAGGTTGATTTCAATTTCGTATGACACGGAAAACAAGATGAAATAGTTTTCGTTGCATAAATCATCGGAAGTAGAGTAGATTGAAACTTTTGTGACTTTGCTATCCTTTCCAGTTTCCCTAACCACTCTCGGAGGTTTACCCCGTTAAATTTAACATGAAAAGTTTTTTTGTTTCTTTCTCAAACGAAAAGCCAATGCTGTTGCGGAGAAGAGTATGCCAAGTGAATCTTATTTGACGTGATAAAGCGCTACTTATGTATACGTACTAGCTCTTAGGTTTGCAATGTTATATTAAAAGCAGATACAATTATGGATTGCTTTTTAGAATGGCGTGTGATGTTGTGTTTGGTAGAAAGAATTACTTAAAGCATATTAGCAAATGTATACGTATTTCTAAAATGGAAGAGTAGCATCTTCTAAGTAAGTACATAAAACTAAAGTTACAATTGTTTAAAAGCATGTGATTGTGACTACTTTATATAGACTCTTAAAATGACTGAAGATTTTATTTTAAACAAAAAAGTGATGACTTCTCTCCTAGGCCAATTTATCCCCTTTCGAGAAACAAAAATTAATCAGTAAGAAGATCTCAGGACAGTAAGAAGGAAGTCAATATTCTGATTTCAATTCTTCCATAATTCACCCACAGGATATGCCTGACCGTCCAACATAAACATAAACATAAACCTTATCCAGAGTTTTTGCGTTTTTTTCTTTTTTTATTCGGAAAGAATGTACATATGTAAGTTAAACGAAAAGTAGAAATAGTTCCAGGAGATATCTGACTGAAAAGTTATAGAAGAAGAAAGCAGGGTCAAACAACAAAAGTTTCAAAATATGTCTTTTTTGGTGGTGTATCTCTGTTTCTGAGTTGAAAGTTGCTGGTAGAGTTTTGTTTTGAGAACGGTTTGTTTTTGGTTTAAGCATTTTTTTGTTTGTTTGATTGTTTGTATTTTAATTTAATTTTTGTTGTATAGAGAGAGAGAGAGAGGAGTCTTTAATACGAGATAAATTAATTTAATTGAATTTTAGGTTATTACCCATGACTCAGGTGGATAACGAGGAAATGGAGCTATTTCTTTTGTTGCTACATTACTAGGCAACTCAAGTCTTCCACCTAATTTTCGTAGCTTTCTTCTTCTCGCCACCCGAGATTTCGATCTTAGCATCAAAGCCGCCTGCATGTTGGTTGTAGTGTCTTCTGCGTCTTCTGCGTCCCTTTCGCGTCTTCGTCGTCCTTTTGCGTCTGCGACGCCGCCGTTTAAGTGTTAAAACGTCCTCACTCGACACGCGACTCATATAAGTATGGAACTCTTCTTAATTGACTATTTTTTCGTTCTTTTCTTTTCTATTGTTTGTTTTTTTTTTTTCGTTTGTCTTATGGCTTTGCCTTAGTGTAATAATTTGTACAAATATTAACTTGAATGAAATATCGTATAGTATCTGACGATGCGCGCGGTTAGGTTTTTCATTTTTGATTTTATTTTACTACTATGGCACAAACACATTTATAGTCCGTTTAATAGAACCCGCAATTTGTCGAATATTTACGAATGTAATTGAAGAGCGTTTGATTCGGTTTGAACGAAATGAACGATTCGAAGTAGAAAATTTCTCATGTAAACCGAAATTTGAGATTTTCTTTCTAAAGTGTCCGTAAGGCTATGATGGCAATACTCTTTTGTGTTTCTTTTCTTTTAGTTTT
This sequence comes from Eristalis arbustorum, assembly GCA_916610145.1. Classification (NCBI taxonomy): domain Eukaryota; kingdom Metazoa; phylum Arthropoda; class Insecta; order Diptera; family Syrphidae; genus Eristalis; species Eristalis arbustorum. Next base: position 73,902,204 of record OU744319.1, read on the forward strand.
AAAATAAAAAAATATGTTTTTTGATCACATTATTTTGGAGAAGCACTTAAGTTATAATTTGTTTGTATTCTTGTATTTTGCTCTACGCAACGTTCATTACAACTATAAATATCACATGAACTATATAGAAATACACATGGATTTGTGGATTTAATGTGTGGGGGGGTAAACATTGACATGTTCACATCAGAATCTGCAAAAATAACAATAAAAGTGACAGCTAAAGACATCAAACCTGCATTCGGTAGAGATTCGTTGTTGTGTTAAATTGAATTGCTGGGTGGATTCGTTTCCATTACTGAATGTCACATTCGCATTTTCATTTCGGTATCGGATATCCTCCATTTGCTCCGTCCTTTTTTGTGCAATGGGACCACAAACCAGTATCTTTTTTGCATAATGAATGCATATGTGAGCATAACGTGCGCGCTCTCGTGTGTGTTTTCGTTTGCAAAGCGGATTTCAATAATTTACCAAGCAGAAAGTCACTCGAGGGATGAAAACTTCACATGAATATCATACATACTTAATGGTCACATCGCGTAGTAGTGCGCGGTGCTATAATACAAACTATGCATACACTTCTATTGCGCCAACACTGTGATTTAGATTTTTAGAACTACATACACACTAGGCATCACACGTGAGGTTGGAGATGTTCGGAGGGGCTCGTTAAATTTTGCGAAATCCACCACTCACAGCTTCGGGCTGCGGAACACCTACAACCTACTCGATTGAATCCATTGCCTCAAATGAATGATATGAAATTTGCATGGTAAAAAAATAAAATGTAATGTAATGGAAATGAAAGTGGATGCCACCGACGGGGGAAGGTATCCTTTATCTATTTTGTTTTACCCGGATTCTAAATCTACAACGTAAGCACGAGCCCACTTAAAGCCGAAAACACCACCGCACACTGTTTTGGTTGTGTACTGTGTACTTATTCTGTGTTAAACCAACTTCAATAGTCAGGTGGTTGCTGCATACAGTGCCAACGTGGCATTTTATATTCACTTTCGCATTTAATTAATTATTTAAATGTTGCATGAATACTCGCAAACTCAGCGACAGGGTGTGCCGAACACAAAAAGTTAACTCAACTAGGGGAAGTGGATGTACACACTGTTGTGCCGCAAATTAAATGGATGAAATGAAGCAGCCAGATGATGTATATTTTCATAAAAAAAACTATATATCTGCAGCTAATAAACCTCAATCCTTTAACGACGTGAGATAATCGTGCTTCGTTCATGTGAAAGCATGCCCTTTTCTATCCACCCTTATTTGTGCTAAACACTTGTTGAAAAGGAGAAGGCTCATGCATGGCTCTTCTTTAGAATATAACAGGGTTTCAAAATGCCACAGAAGAAGATTTAATCGCTAACGAAATGTTCACACACTTGTATGATAATCTGCTTTCGTCAACATGTCTCTTAATCCCCCTCTGCATGGCACTTCCACACATCCCATTGTTCGCCTATAGCTGAATCAATACCGATTAGCAGTACAGCAGGAAATAGAGAATACGAACATAGCCACCACCATAGTCTAAATCAAATCCTTAAGGTTATTTGATCTTCAGTGGGGCACATACCAGACACTAGTTCTTGTGATTTATGCACATATGAGGCTTCGGAAAATCAATACACACGGTTTTTTTGCTTCTTCTCATATCCGTGACCATTTTACAGGCATCCAAGAATCTCTTTACATTCAATATGTTTTCAAATTTTTTGTCAATCAATCAGAATAGCAAATCGAACAACAAACAATCCCGGTCTGAATTCAACAACGACATTCAGTTGAAGAGTTCAATTGAGAAGCACTGCAGGGACTGCCTACGGCATATGTGTCAATTAATTGCCAATCAAAACGAGTGTTTCATTGTATCATGATTCAGGATTGCCTATTCTGGGAGAATTGTCTGCAGAACAGTGTGCACAAGCACAAGTATGCCTATGGATGCGCCATTAAGAGGGCTTATGGGGGAAACCCCGGGACGACGTACACGAATACACTACACATACCTTTCCGTTTTAATTTTGTATGGATTTACAATCAATTGCTCGGATTTAAATTGGGTGTACACAGAGGAGTTAGCCTGTACCGGAGGTAGATATGATTTGGGGTGAATTTTCCCCCCCGTCTGGGGAGTCTTTAAGTGGCTCATTTCCAACACTTATACGAATTTATTTACACAACTGACTTGTGATTTATCCGTACACTTTCAAGTGCGGAACCAAGTCGCGCCTTGACAAATGATCCCGCAGTCCGCCAAGACATTGTTTAATTTCGTCTCAAAATCATTAACCTAATGCATAAAACATGCAATGTTTGGTATTCCTTTATCTCGATCGTCCCGGACAAAGGGTCATTAAAGGCATAATAAATTTCATCTGAATGAAGTTTTCCTGAGGACGGCTGAAAATGCCAACAAACTCCACATCCATATCCACACATAAATACATATGTAGCAAGTAAAGAAAAAGGAAAAAGAAAAAAAACAAAGAATTCTCGACGACAAATGGGCTCCTCATCGGTCGTACACCCACACTCGCCACGTATGAGGCTTAGATAAAGCTGATACAAAAGGAACAGGTAGAATGTTTATTTTTGGCAGCACCCAGGTCGAGCAGATCCCTACACTACGAGCCTAACTGGGCGTATACGTAACATTAGGCGCATGGAAGTTCGTTCCGGCAATCGATAGCGCTGTAATGGCTTTCGAATGTTCAGTATTGTTATTATCCTATCACAAGGAGAGTCATTGGTAGGGACGGCTTGGAGTTTGTTATAGTGCTGAACTGATTTTCTGATTTCTATGTATCCGCCGAGCTAAAATGAGGATAGGGATACATTATTTTCCCTCAGGGGCACAGGTAGGCAGCTATGTAGCGGCAGACATTTTATCGATTTTCAGATTATATATCCTCGGCAGACACTTAACATTGAGAAAGACCGACCGAGTGCAGTTAGACCCTTTTCCCCAGATTAGAACATAGTACACTTGTAATGCCTGAAATTGCCTTTTTGCCGCATCCCAACATTTGGATACAAAATATCAAATTACATACTTTAGCATGCCAATACATTTAGTAATAAATTACATTTATAACATGGAGACCACCAAAAGCCAAGAACATGCGTATTAATAATTAATTGCTCTAAACATCAGATAGACCAAGGACCAAAATTGGTACTTTGGCACCTCATTTGCATTCAAATTACAACACAATTAGATATACCAAAGTTATAGAGAAACCAAAACGTTTACATTACCTCAACGTGTTCGCAAAAACATATGCCCTCTTCGCAGTATGCACATAGCTGCCATTTGTGGCCACCACTGCCGCCGTTTGGAAGACCCTTAAATATAAGACTAGTCTCATCGGTGCACGGCTCGAATTGATGTGTTACGTTGGCATTGTCTGCGTTCTCCTGCTCGAAAGCATCACTGCGGCGCATACGGTAGACACTACATTTTCGTTCAAGCTGACCCACCGGGGGCGCAACATTATCATCATCGGCGGATGTTGCGGTGGGCTCTCGAGCAATATGGCCCGGCGATGCCATTGGCGTAGCTGGCGTGATAATGATAGAATCTTGAGGGACTTGTATTTGTATCTGACCAGCAGCTGCAGCCGCATCCGATTCAGGTGGCTTGGCAGAGCCAACCGCTACGAGTGGTGTTGTCGGTGGTGTGGCGTCCATTTGAGACACCAACGGAAGGGTGGCGGTGGCTGATTTTGTCAGGTGCGAATGATGAAATGTGACACCTCCGCTGCCAGAGTGTCGGTGTACTAGTTTCGGTGTCGAGGTTCGTCCATGGAAATCATGATGATGATGAGCGTGATGCATATGCACCGATTGTCCGTCTCCTTCATCTATTGGCAGTAGGAGTTTGCTTTGTGCGGTGTAGCTGGCGCTGAGCTTGCGCGCCTGCGCCTGCGGTGTACGAAGATAGGATGATGGTAACTGATGGAACTGCCGAGATTGCTGCTGGCTTCGAGTTGGCGTTCCTGCTGCCTCAATGGCCAATGCTTTCGATGCAGGATGCAACTTTGCCTGCAGTTGTTTGGTCTTGTTCTGTTGGCGTTGCCGTTGCCGCGCCTGTCGTGATGCCAACGAGGCACCACCTGCTGCTGCATACATGTTTGAAGGTTTCTCTTGCGATCTCTCACTCCTTTAAAATCTATTTACTTTGGCAATCTACTACTCCCTCTAAATTACATACATTCGCCTTCAATTTGTTTCCAATAGTGAACGCATAAGATCGTGTAAATCTGCTCTGCCGTTTTTCATGTTGATTGTGTTTTTGTTTTGTGGTTTTCTACATATATATTTTGTCCCTGTATATTCTGTATATAAAAGATTTTTGTTTCTTTGTGTATTGTATTCCAAAAATAAAATTATTTATAATGATAACTTCAATTGATTGTACTCTTGTAGAAATTGAATGTCGGTGTGTTTATCTTTGTCTTTTGGCTAGCAATAACTTATCGAAAAAACGTTGCAATTTCAATGAAACCATCTAATCAAAAATTGTTTGTTTTCTTTGGTTTGTCTCATTTTCTTTTAAAAAACAGAATCAAAAAATGCGTAAAAACCGAATGATTACTCTGAAATTAATGTTAAATTGTTTCCTTTGTTTCAAACTGCCTTCAGCTTTCAATTGTATAATTTTGCTTTATATTAATATAAAAAACTATATTCACTATCTGCTTGTAAAAAACTATTTGAAAAATATTTGACTAACAATACAAAAATATGCACATTTTTTCTTCTTTTTTTTGGTGCTATGTCTTTTTTTCGAAAAAAATATAATATTTTGTTTTCTATATCCGTATTGTCTTCAGTTGTTCGCTTCTGTACTCAGTAATAGGGTATAACAAAATCATCTGCTTCTTAGTTTTCAATCTTATCTAACGCCAATACGTGTATGCTTTTGCTTCTATTCAACTACATGCACTCTAGAGCGTTCTAAGCAAAGCCGTTGATTACTTTTGGTTGTCTCGTAACAAATCTGGTTCATAAAAAAATCTCACAAGCAAACATTTACTTTTACTTTAAAGCGCATACAGTCACATCCAATGGCTTGGTTTGTTTGTTTCAATTAAAATATTAACTACAGCTCTATAAAACATTTACTGGTTTGTTGTGTTTTTTCTGTTTTTTTCAATTTGATCTCTCTTTTGTTTACCTAAGAAGCAATAAAATAATTCTTATCAAGTGATTCCTATTTGTGTACGTTAAAAAAACATTTCATAATTATAATTATTTGTTTGCTTTTGTTTTTGTTTACATTATATAAGACACTTTTTGGGATAAAACACCTTCTGATTTGCTTGGTAACATATTCAATGTACTTCTCCTAAGGGCAAAGCAAAAACAAAAGTAGTAGCAATATTACATTTACGATATTTCTTTCTCTCTCTTGAACATTTAACCGAAGTAGACGGAATAACGAGGAACACGCATTAATTTGAGCTGGAAGAAAAGTTTTATTAAGATTCAATTGGACAGTAGTGTTCGTTATGATTTTGATAGTTCCTCAATGAGCATTTCTATTCAAAAAGGCGATTAGTCAGCACCTTTCAACCCAACCTTCAACTTTTAGTGAATGCATAAAATCAAAGAAATAATCTAATTAAATAACGAATCCGCATGAATTGCAGAAACCGTGGCAAAGCAACCGCCTGCCTCGGCGAATGAATGGAATCACTGTAAAAGAATGGAAAAACAGCGGCTTCATGACACACAAATTAATTCTTCTTTTAATTTTGAATGGATGTCACCGGCACTGAAATGCCCATAATAATGAAAGAAAGGCTAGCCCAAAGATACGCTTGGAAGATATGCTTTCATTTTTTTTTCCTTTCTGGTATGTGGTATGGTCTGTGGATTAAAGAGGTTGTTTTTTTCAGCATCTGCTACTGTTGCGAAAGACAAGAGGAAAATCGATAAAAAATGCGACCATATTAGACATGCAATCCCATCGTAAACACGCAAATGATAATCTTACATTTTTCGTCGTCGTCAGCGTCGTTCTCATTGCCATTTGTTGGTCGTTGATTTAGTAGTGTGCTCCAAAATGTTCCACCCTTGTCCTTAGGCGTTAATGAAAATCTTTTTGTTTTTTACCCGCTAATGTACACTTTTCGTGTATGTGTGCTTGTCATAATCGAAACCGTATCTAGGCTGACGCAGTGAGAATGCATTAAATCTTTATTTTCCCAACCCCAGCTACGCGCCTGCCGACCTGCAAGGGAGTTGGCTAATTTGATTAAGATTGTTTGCTCCCCCAATTCAATATTTCTAAATATTTAATTTGTAATCAAGCACTGCGAATTCACTGCATATTACGATTCATTTATATTTCATTGTTTGAATCAGAGAATCAGAGAGGCTTTGAATATATTCATCCGTAGGCAAGGCTAAATTAAAATTCCAAATCTATGGCGGTGAACAGAAGTGGAAGTGGAGATGAAAATTGTTCACTCCACTCGGATTGGATAGTTCAACAAGTTTGCTTTCGAATGCGAATACAAATTAATAATTGTTTACTCTGGTGTGCACGGGCGGTGCAAATGGATAGTGTATAGAAACAGCTGAGAGGGGTGGCGGATACCCCACGCAGCGTACACATGTGTGTAGACTTGTCATTATTTTAACTCTGGTATCGATTTTTTATTTTTTTTTCCAACAGGAGGGATATTAATGAAAACCTATTTGCCTAGTGGCAATTAGGACTCTCGTATGCGTGAGTTGTTTCGTTCGCCTATCTGCTAATGGTGGCTATTTTTAAGTTAACCAACGCAAGCGGGATGCATGCAAAAATTTAATTTAGTTTTGTTCATTTCGTTCCATTTTTTGCCGTATTTATGTTTAGTGCTTTCGTTTCCCGTCCACTAAAAGGATTGCGTTGCTAATTTCCTTGCACACATCAATCAACGTTGGTTTTTTCTTTTGCATGAAATGTTAAATTATTTGTTTATGAGCCATCCCGGGCTGATGATATACGTTATGTGAAGAAAATTAAGTGGCCATCAAACCGCTGAGGGTAAACGCTTTTTCTGCATAACTGACCTGGGAGTGGCCAATCAACGCGCAGACTACACAGGCTAACAAAAAAACGAAATAGAGCAACTTAGTATTGAGTAACAGCCCCCGAAGGTGTGCCAGGCAACGGAAATCTGGTCATTCAAGGTTGAATTTCAAAGTTTCTATCCGCCAGAGCGTAATTAGTAAACTCAGGAGATTAGCAGAGCGGTGGGTGCCCCTCGGACGACAAGTTGCGAATAAAAATTAAGTAAATCGCTGATTTTCTGACCTATTTCTTTCAGTTGCGGTGCACAAAATATTTTATAAAGTTGAATCGGCCAGGATTTCACTGCGCCCTCTTACTTTCGGACCCCCCGCTGGAAGTTTCAAGATACGACGAATAATTTTAAGCACGAAACTGCTGGATGGTTTGTAAATGCGCCACGATTAAATCCCAGTCGGTAAATATTCCGTGCCACGAAAAATACTCTCCTGACTAATGTCAGTAATAAGGTCGGTCTAGGTGTAGTGTATGTAAGTTTTCTACCACACATTTTCCACAGTGCTTCAATTACGTTACCAACTTTCGGGATATTGAAGTTGTTTTTTTTCCGAAACAGACGTTAGGAACCTCACTTCATTGCCGCCAATAAGTCATAAGGACATGGTTGCAACACATGTGTTAGAGGGTTTTATAAATGCCAAACCAAAAATTACCCTGATATGTAGAGTGCGGGAGAATTGTAAAAGGCTCACGCGATGTTCTTAGGCAGGTCTGAACTGTTTTATTAACATACCATTTGATTTGTTGTCCCACCTGCAGGATGGCGATTGGCTAAGTACCCACTTTCAAGGCAACTCCTTCAAACAGCACACAGAACCCACATTACCGAATGTACCGACTAACATAAATACGTACAACAGTCACCCCCACATATAGTGGAATTTCTGGCAGAAATTCGGGACTTGGCAATCGAACGGCAACATTAAATAAATAATACACTAGATAAAGGCAAGCAAGGCACTAACGAAATAGTACCGTAGCTGGTTAAGCTGGTGATTAGCCTTCCTTATCCACCTGCAAATGTTTGATTTCGTTTTGTATTTATTTGTGACATGCCCCAAATAAACCGGAAACTACAGTGGCACACTTGTGCACACGGATTTATCCTTACACAGTTCGACAGACATTTGCCCTTTCCTATTCTCTTTGACCGTCATGACATGCGGGGCCAGTGAGAATGGGAAAGTTCATTTCGCTTTCTTACATCTGTACGTATGCGTTTTCCTAGGCAACTTTTTAATTATTGTGACTTTGAAAATGAAGCGACAACACGGCCCACACACTTGACATGGATGCGTGGGTATGAGTGTGTGTGTGGGTGGGGAGATTCATTTGAATCACACCTTGAACTTTCCCCTCAAGGAGCCTGCGTTTGTCTTGCACTTGCGATAAATTCATAAAAATTCAAGTTTTGTGTGAGTGAAGATGCAGCCTAGACGAACGCAGGTGACTTTCCGAACAGACGATTCTTTTTCCACCGAAACTCATCACTCTAATTTATCTGCATTATAATTAGGGTTCATAGAATGCCCATAACATTCACACACTTGATATATCGCAATTGTTTTTGTTCACTCCTCTTTCATCAAGGGCTTTAATTAAAAAAATGTGATGTATGCCATGAAGAACACTACTAAGTGGAAATTCTAAGGATATGCATGATCTAGCAATAAAAGAAGAGATAATAAAAAAAAAATACCACAGATATGGTCCTTTGAGATTGAGAATGCAAATTGGAAGGAAGGTCGATTGATCAGCGGGTCGATAGCGTAATAAAACGAAGAAGAAAATAATAGGGAACTCATTTAATTAGTAGTGACATTGAGAGGCTTGTAATCCAAGACCCAGCAATTCAATTAAAACCAGCAGCAATTTGTATTGAAGTTGTTGCATCGGGAATCCTCTTCTGAAATTTGATTATACATTTATCTGTTTCTAGAACTACGTTTACTCACGAAATATGAATCTTTTTTATTTCTTTTGATTTATATCCATTTTTGTAAAAATAAGAAATTTTAATGTTTCTTCTTTGGTTATGCTCAAGGGTGAGCACATTTCCGGGTGTGTGAATAGACAACCTTTTTAAACGCGTACCTTCATTTTTGTATTACTATTTATGCACTACTAGAAGACGGGACAAAGTGTGTTTTTAAAACTGGATTATAGATAAAGCGACGACTTTTGAAACTCTGGGTTTGTCAATCTTTCTTGTTACATGTATTTATTTGTTGTTCAGTTTAGTCTGCACCAAGTGTAGATTTCGTAGAGGAAATAGATTTTGATTAAATATAGAATATGGTTCGCCACCAAAAGGCTTGGAATAAATTAATCCAATTGAAGGTATTCCTAGTAGATAAATTTGTGTGAACAATTTGCTCCTCTAATCGTATTCTTTTCTTTTTTACTTTATTTTATTAATAACAAGGAGGCACTGAGAATATTTTATCACTTTAAATCGATAATGCTTCGTTATTCGAAAACAATAACACACATAAATAAAAATAGATTCAAAAATAATTTGCGCACTTTTTCTTTTGTTTTGGCCTGAGTAGAGAAATTTGTTTAAACTAAATTTCAGTTCGCGCACACAGTTCACCAGGGTTTTCGCGTGTAGAGGAACTTCAATTTCTTATCATTTGTTAAAACGGAGTGAGAACGAAACCGAAAGCACATATTAACGGACATTTCATTTATTTGCGCTTTAGCACGGCAAAAAAAAGAGAACAGAAATAAATGGTGTGGTTGGTTTTGTGTGGAGTCAGACTAATCAATCAATTCTGTAGAAAAGAAATAAAAACTGAATGCGAATTCAAAAAACGACGAAAAATAATAATGAAACACCGAAGGATCATATCACAACGACACGAACAAAAACACTGAAGGATACCACGTCGAAAACGGCGAGAAAAAAAAACAAGTAACACTGCTAAAACACACTGTCAGGAGAAAATAATCAAACAAATCAACTAAAATATTTTCTCTCCTTGCAAAAACTTTCGTCACATGTATGTTCGTCTCGCTTCAACCTGATCGTCTATATACTGTGCACACTGTTGGCTGCGCTAGTTGTCCTGCCAGCCCAACAACCAGTCGTCCGCCGCCTAAGGTGAGGGTGGGCTAACAAGCAGCATGCTTTTGCAATGCACAAGGATTCAGATTGCATTACCTTGCTATTTTGTTCTTCTCCTTCTGTGCCTGCCTTGTACATATGTATATACATAGGGTCGTGTGTATGGATGCATGGGTTTGTGTGCGTCGCGGTCGTATGGTGTTGTGTTGATGTTAATGGTAGAATCACAGAGAGAGAGTAGGCCTTAAAGGAAGCCTTAATCCCTCTTCCATGCCATTTGGGATGTGTGTGGTGAAAAGCGTAAAGCCTAAACTAAAACCTGTACATTGGAAAGATGTGAGAAATGCGGTGGCGCCAACGGCGACGGCAGGAGAGAAGAGTGTTTTCAGCACCAGCACACCTACTACCTACTCTGGGTGTAATTGTAACAATAATACCATCACCATCATCAGACTTTTGCCATCCGACGTCGGATGGCTATTGCGAGGTGGTTTGAGGCAAGGTTAGGCAGGCAGTTGCTTGGTAAAGGTTTTCCATTTCCCATTTGTCTTTCAAACAGCTCTAAACATAAATACACGGCGGGGGAACTGTTGTGCTTCGTTTTTTCTTCTTTTTTTGTTCCCCCATGTGCTATGTCCCTCCGCGGATGATGGAGGACTACGAGATTAAAACAACGCATTGTCATATGCTCGTATTAGATGCGGCGTGATGTACGCTTGTGATTTCCGTACGTGGGCGCCATATTTCTCGGCCTCCAATTACTGCCATTTCACCTTCGAATTAAGGCATTTACGATATGTTGAATTTTATCGGAGCCAATCTAGATTGATTCATCGATAAAATGAAGACAATAAATAACACTTTTAACGATGCACGCTTTCCCTTCTCTTCGTATGTACCTACACAGGAACCTGTGATTATTCGCAACACTTCACTTCAACTCCAGCCAACCAGTGTGATAATTTAATTGAAAAACATTTATCATTTGACGAGCAAAACAAAATATGCAACATGTGGCATATTCATTTTCTAAGGATATCGCAATAAATATCGAGGAGACGGGTAAAAAGAGGAGAAAAAGAAAACACCCATCGGAAACTACATATATCGCTGGTAGTGAATACGTATCAACAAGTCGCTCCCGTCCGCACGGCGCAATACACAATGTCTAGATTCCCACAAATGCCCACTCTTGGCTCTCACAACTCTGCACAGGAGATGGCACACTCGCTGAGCACTAAACTGTAGAGGTGCTGGGACTGCTATACTCAATTGTCAGACATAATAAATCGAGCTCCCAATGTTGGCAGTAATTTTCCTGGGCACTTCCCATACCCTGAGCTCTGATTTACATATGCACTGGCCAAGGGGTCACCGGTTACGGATGCACAGACACTTACGCGACTGTCAGTGGTAGTTAAGGGGTAGGTGGATGAGACTCAGACTATTTTTCTTTTTCTTCTTTGGAAAGTGTGGGCAACATTGGAAAACTAACTTTTCAGTGAGCTTGAGGGGACTTTGGAAGTTTAGCGTTCAATTTGTTTCTGAAAGTCCTCCGAAAAGTGTGGTGAAAAGTTGTCTCTATCGAAAGCGGCTGCAGAACTTTGGTTAGAGTTATAATCACTTGATATCTGTTATAATCAATATTGTATACATTTTGCTCGGTTTTCGTATACTCCATGGTTTCTAACTGCACAAAGGATGAGTACACTCACATCACATTTCTTTCAACAAATAATACATCGAGTCCCCTAACTAAACAGTGTCAGTTCTAGGTTATGGATTAGGTCGAAAGCACAAACTCACACCACAGATTAACAATGATTCCTAATCAATTTTGTGAACAACAAAAACTCATGCCAGACTAGAGATTAGATTGCGGCAAATAATGTGCATGAAAGACATCAAAAACTACTGATTGTACAGCTACAAACATATATACATTGTAGACAATTAAACAAAACACAAAACTGTTAAGATTTTACACTACTAACTTCTCTAAAATCCACAGAACATTCGGTGGGATACCGCACGTCGACTTTATTGAATCTTTTTAGCGGCAACACCATTCTATGATACACCAAAGCCATCTTTAGTATTTTCCGTACAAAGTACAATGCTCGTTGACACCGATCGAAAGAAAAAGTATTACTAAATCTATCACCTAGAACTATCGTTTGTTAACGGCCATTTGATGGGACTAAGTAGCCATTTAAGCACAAGAATGCAGTAATGACACATGGAACATGTTAATAATTAAACGCACGTAGGTGGATACTCATTAACCTTAACCAAAATAAATACAAATAACTAGTGGCCAGTGGGCACTTTATTTTTTGGGGGGAGTCTTTACCTTCTTCCTGACATCTAGTCAAATATGATTTGTACGCACACTTAAGTAAATACCTATGTCACATGAGCTAAATAAAACGTTGATTACTCTGCGTTGCTGAATAGAAATAGATCGCGAGGACTATCAAAATCATAACGATACCATTTGCATGACTTATGAATATGACTTACCATTTACACGCAGAATTATCCTTATTCATTGCGATTATTTTGTTTGATTTATTTTACCAGTTTGGTGGATATACTTTTGTGTGTTGTATACATATATATGAGTTTGATAAAATTGATGATTTAGATTGGAAAGATAGTAACGGAAGAGTGTACTGTTAAGAATACATTCTAAGTGTACACGTCACCTGACAAAAAGTAAAAGTTATTTGAATTTCCTTGAAAAATATTAGCATTTGTTCATAGTCTACATATTTCTACATATGTATAGAGTTTTGAATGATCTGCAAGATGGACATCTGGTTAAAAAGGGGCAAGGAACACATGTCCTTCAGATGATGGGCCATTAACAGGTTACAGAGTTCAACTAATTACAAATAAATAAATCAACAATCTCCTCCATGACACATTTTCTTGTGGTCTCTCAACGGATTTTTCAAAACAACGAAATATCCCAGTATTTTCCTCCGCTTTAACATTATCAATTGCGCACACTCCACCAAAGAAATCGATAACGTACTGGGAAAAGAAAACAGGGAACACATGTAGTCATGCGTTTATATGTGCGTACACACCCTTGTGTGAAAGTATTTACATTCCATGAACCAGCAAAAACATGTTTTATCATCTCTCTGCCAAGTAACATTTATTCTTCCACATCGTATACGGTCAAATTCAACTTCTCCCCCAATCCGCCAAAGGCGAAAATAAAACAGAAAATACACACGGACAAAATGTACCAACCCTGTATTCAAGACGGACAAAAAATTCCTCCTTATCACACAAACGTCAAAGATATCTGATTTCTTGGCAACTAAGAAAATTTTCCGGGTCACACACAAGCATTTTCTTTTTTTCATAAACAAGTGTTAAATTTTCTTAATTGAGTGTAAAATATATGTAGTTCGATTCATAATCGCAGCGGTATGATACAGATTTGAATAGAAACCAGTCGAAATTAATTCAACAGCGACAATGTCCAAGGCAGAGCAACAACTGAGCCCCTTAGTGTACTGGGCGCAGACCGAAACCCAAATTACACTTAAAGTCGAACTGAAAGATTCCAAAGTGCGTTTATTAGTAAATATTTCTGCAAACAGATAAAATCAGGGTTTTCTTTTGCAGAGTCCCGATGTGATATTCAAGGAAAAATCGTTGGAATTCGCCACCTACGGCCTCGGTGCTCGTGGACTTAACAACTATCAATTTAAAATTAATTTCTATTCATCGATCAATTGTGAAGTGAGTAAAGGCAGGGGATTAGGCGATTTTTGACTTAACACAGCTACACTATTCATTTAGGACTCCCACTACAAAGTGTTCGATTCAAAAATTGAATTTGCGATTAAGAAACCCGAGCCGGCATGGTGGCCGCGATTAACAGCAACCCCACAGAAACCGCACTGGTTAAAAATCGATTTCGACCGGTGGCGTTCAGAAGACGATGTCGGCGAAGAGGAACCAAGAGACGTCATGGAAGATTATTCATCGGCAAGTAGAAAGCTGCACTTGGAGGAGTTGGGATATATAAAAGGTGAATATTTGTCCCATCAAATGTGTATACCTATCCAGTATTGCAAACATGTTTTTTTTTTTCAATTCAGAGAGTGGCAAGAAAGTGTACATGGTGTTCTACAACCTCTGTCAGTTCGTTGGCTACATGTATGTGCTGTCGGTGATGTCGGTCATCTATTACCGAGATGGTCCCGACTCGATGTCGAAGATGTATGGGGTTGTTGGCAACGCTCTAAAGTTTTGTCAGCTAATGCAATACTTGGAGGTGCTTCATCCGATATTTGGGTACACCAAAGGAAGCGCTCTGATACCATTCTTTCAAGTGACGGGCAGGAACTTCGTTCTGTTCCTCATGATCACAATGGAGCCTCGGATGCAAACGAAACCTGTAGTATTTTACATCTTTTGTATATGGTCACTAGTAGAAGTGTTTAGGTACGTCAATAACACATGATTACGCCTCCCTTGATTCACGTTCTTCTTCCATAGATATCCTTACTATATAACGCAAATATTTGAGAGTAATATCGCACTTCTCACTTGGATACGATACACGATATGGATACCATTGTACCCAATGGGAATACTCTGCGAAGGAATTATTATCCTAAGAAACATTCCCTACTTCGAAGAAACGAAAAGACTTTCTGTAGAGATGCCAAACAAGTGGAACTGCTCATTCGATATGCCATCGTTTCTTAAGATATATCTGCTGGTGCTAATACTTCCCGGAACGTATTTATTAATGACACACATGGCAAAGACCAGAGCAAAAAAACTCAGTCGAAAGAAGTTGCATTTAAACTAAGGTCCCGGAGCATTTTAGAATATTTCCTATGAGTATTGTGTTTTGTGATTTAAATCTAAAGTAATTTCATCATCATCATTGAATGATTCGTATTGGTATTAATTTTGTTTAAATTAAAAAAAAACAAGAACATTATT
Source organism: Eristalis arbustorum (assembly GCA_916610145.1). NCBI lineage: Eukaryota > Metazoa > Arthropoda > Insecta > Diptera > Syrphidae > Eristalis > Eristalis arbustorum. The sequence continues at coordinate 73,917,362 of OU744319.1, forward strand.
TTACAAGACTTGACGTATGAATAAAATTTAAATGTGCACCAATAAATAGCATGCCTCTTTTTAACCATTTTTAAAACCACACCAATTTGTACACGATACATTTTACAAGTGCAACATATTACTGTGACGTTTGTATGTACATTCCACTCGAACTAAGCACAAATCAATGATTTACCAATAAATTTCTTGCATTCAGAGTAAGCATCAGGACGCCTCTTACATATGTATGTACAGAAACTGAAATGTTATCTTTTATGTCCGTGTGCTTTTAGATTCTGCGTAACCAGATCAGCATATTGGATGAGTAACAGCGACGAGTCATCGCAATTTATGTGTGTTTTATTCTTTTAGAAATGGTCTCTTCACCACTATACTCGTCTTCACAAATCACCTGCTATTAAAATGGAGTATTTAAATATCACAATATTGATATGAAACTGCCGTTAAACAACAAATTTTACTTTTACAGCTGAACTACGATGTCCGTCAAATGTGAAGTCACTCTCGGGAGTGAAATTAATGAAATTTCATTTTGTCTTTATCTAGTTCCATTACATTTTTGAAACGACATGCGGAGCGAAGCGTACTTTTTCAATAGTAATTTCGAGGTCATCGCTTGTAGGTATGATAGTTCAGGGGCAACGTATGGTGAGCAGAGTAAGAGGAAATACTAATGTTAATGACATCGGACGGTAGATATCGCGGCTACGGGCGAGCGAATTACGATAGCGTGTCCTATATCCTGCCGGTCACTGTTCATTTCTCGTGTGGGTTTTTCTCAATTTGAAGACACTTACTTGCGTAGTAATGGCATGGTGCATAATTGATGTAGCAGTCAGTCGATGGACAGATAAATCAATGCGCTTTAATCAACGAAACATGTTTATTCTGTAGACGGAAGATGGAAGTGATGACCTTTGAATTGATTATTAGTGAAAAAGTGCTCATTAGAAATCGAGCCAAAAGATGCTCTGAGCCACCGCACATTGATTGTTGCACGATGCCTACGGAGGATGCTGTTGCAGGAGAATGTATTGTGATCATCTCTGCCAAAAACCACCTGTTTCGCACACCTCCATTCATCCCTAAAAGAGCCATTTATTAAGTCTCAAATTGAAAGCGGTCGTCGTCCCATCAATCCACCACAGCGGCAGCACGCAAACAAAATCAAGAAAAGTTGCAACTACACACATATGAATGTATAATCAAATTACGGCTACAAAATAAATCAATTTTCAGCTGTCTACTGCAAATGACTGCTTTTATGAATTTTCGTACATTAAACAATGCCTCTGAAGAGCACATACATATTTCTAAGTCATTTGGCATTCGCATTTGATAAATAAATACAATGCATGCAACATTAGATTACTTTCCTTCCATACGAAAACAATACTCGTACACATGGCACACATGCCCATTCGAAGTCATGCCACAATATCGCTTAACAGTTTGTGACCGACATCTAGGAATTACGTCAACTACTAGTGGTATCCGTTTTCAAATAAGGCGTTAAACAAAGCCCAAAGATTAGGTATTGAAATTTCTTACACTTCGTTCATTCCGATAACACCTCTCTCTACCTTGGAGGGCAAACCAAACTTCCGGCAACATACTTTCGAGCTACAGTGTATTTTCATGAATGTACCGAAGTACAAAACGTATTCACATATGTACACACCTACTCGTGTGTTGTTGAAAACTCAATGCTATGAGGACGATAGTGGAAGTGGTTGCCCTAGGACTCAGTGACGAGGCGAATGTGACCTACTTTATATTCGAATTAGTTCACACCAATTTGACACGATGGCAATTTAAATTTCAGCTTTGCTTCTCAACGAAAACATATGATTGAGAATGCAAAAGATTTTAACAGTATTATGCGAAGACAATGGTTTGTGTTTTGACCTAATCCACACTGGCCATTGATATATGTACGTACATCTCGACCGAACCATGAAGATAAACATTTACTCTATAATACACATTATTTACACACCAATTCAAAGAAGTCGCTGCCAAAAAGAAAGTCTCCCATCGCTATAAATTTTGCCTTGTCCATGAGTGGGTACTGGGTTGCTGCATTGTTGCATTATTTTGTTTGTTGTCACATTCATTTCAGCGCCCACAGGCGTTCTTTAATTGTTGGTTTTTATAATTTAGGTCACCATAGCGGATAAAAGGACATTCATAAGCATAACGCATCATTAAATTATTAAATGCCTTTCTTGGTGGCACCGGTTAGAGATGTTAATTAAATACTGAGGCTATCTTTAAAGACTTGATTACTGAATAATTATGTACACGAACTCCTGTTGGCTTGTTTCTTACACCACACTACAGCTACTGTTATATGTATCTGCTTAGCATATGTGCATATATTTTTTAATTATGAACCGGAATCATCAAGACGAGAAACAAATGACATGACAGCCCGAAGATATGGCTTTACTTTCATTTAGATTTACATCCATGATGCTAATAGGGGGTAGATTGCAAAAAATGCATGCGATCTGCAGGCCTAACAATGATGTAAAGGGCTAGCAAAAGAGGTATAATTGAAACTTGCTGTCAGCAACAGAACAACTGCAAAGACGAATGTATGCTCGTTTGTACATGCACGAGATGAACTGATGTACTTATACGGACTATTTTAGTTTCAGCGAAACACACAATATCTTCCTGAGGCCTAGTGCTGCACATCTTGGTCTTGACAGGTCATGTAATTTAACCCGAATGAAATTGAACCTAACCATTGACGATTGAAATGGATTAAAGTTGATAGATATTAGAATTCAACAGCCGACCAACTTCCTCTCCAAAATAACGTATTTCCCAATTATTTTTCCTTCCTAACAATCCCCAGAAATCTCCTCTCAAATTATACAAGAGCTATTTCAAAGAAAGAACCACTCACGTTCGAGTATCCGAGTGACAAACAAACGAGGATAGGACATTACATCCTTAAGAGCACACACCCTCTTCCTTTTAACAATGTACAAAAGACGTCCACAACACGAAAAAAGGCTTGAGAAGATAATACTTATGATAAATATGTAAAAACATGTAGACTATGAACAGCAGGGAAATTTAAATTTAACAGGAGGACTAACAAAATGGTAATGGGGGGTTACTTACATTGTTTATTGGTATTCTCACCAGTGATTCCGCTCTTCTAATAATCTCTTATCTAATACGATGCATTACGATACACGTACATATGTATGTTGTCAACGGTGTGCTTTCGAGGCATTCCTGATAGCTTCCCTATGATTATTAACACCAGCTCCACATTTTTAAAGTCGCTATGTCACACAAAACTGTATATAAAAATGTATGTTTCCTTAATCACATCGTAATGTTGCCTTACGTCGAATAAAGCATTAGTAAAAAAAAGCTGAGAATTTCTTTCTTTTTTTGCAAAGTGTAGGTACCGACAATTACAGCCAACCAGTCACTACCGAATTTGTTGTTCTTCTTCTAACTAAATTTAATATTTTTTGTTGGTTAGCAGATTAATTTTTTTCGCCACAACCACTAAACACATTCGTTTTTTTTTTCTTCTTCTTTTTCGTCTTTGATATAACGTGATTCAGTATGGTATACTCCTTACTTTCGAAATACAACACGTTTTGTTGTTATTTTGAACAAATTGTGAACACATACACACGAAAGGAAAGCAACTGAAAACCGAGAGGTGAAGTATCTCAGGGTGTGTGTGGATATATGTGGCTAGTACTATATGTTGTTATACTCTTATACACTTTCAATGCGAAACACGCGAGAATAGCCCGACGGATTTTTCAAACGCGAAACAATGAGATTTTCAAAAGAACTATGCAAAAGTCTGTTTTCACAAAAATAAATCCATTATTCAAGAGTAATTGAATGTCCTGGCTTACGATGGTTCACGTTAACAGCTGACAGGCGATATCCTTTTCTGATATAATTTGGCCCGATGATAACATTCGAGTTGGGGGGTTCGTGTATACACACGACGACGAAACAGCACAACCGTCCCTTCTAACTTTTTTTCTTTTTCTTTTCTATTTTTTTTTTTTTTTTTTGCTCTTGGTTAGCAGCTTTCGGTTTTACTCCATGCCCTTTGCTGGCTCACTGAAAAGCGTAATTTTGGTAAAAGACATCGCCGAAACTTGTATATAACATTTTTTCCAAATTCACGCACATTGGTATTGAAATGTGTTAACGATTTAATATTTTAATGATGACAACATCCAGGTAGTCGGTAGGGAGAGGACGAACACACTTGACATTACACAATATTGTATCAATCAAATTGGTGGTGAGAAAAAGAAAAAAATGTGTGTACTTGGAAAATGGAAACGGGCTCGAGTTTCGATTAGAATAACTTTTCTACAATAGGTTAAGTTATCCGGAAGTGCGAGTACAGCAACAGTGTCCAAAAAGGATATGCGAGATAGAGTGTGGCGATGGGGGCGCGATGTGTTACGAATGCTCAGCGCTTTTAAAGTAATTTCCATGCGAATTGTAGTTGAGATTTGGATAGAGTTATATGTGTACGAATATGACCTGCACTAACAGGTTCGTACATCCTTCGCCACATAGAACAAAAACGAAAGTAAATGATATAAGTTGGTGGTTATTGGTTAGGCTCTTTTGCTTCATGCCCTAAGAAGTACAGAATCGTGGAAGATTGGTATAAAGGAGGAAATAATAATGTGTAACACATACACACAAATTCACTACACACTGTCTAACGCACTCGGAGAAAACATTGGTACAGTATTTTGGAGAAGAGAGAGAGAGCTTGTAATCTCGGACAACAATGCGAACGAATGCCAGATTGAATGTGGAGGGAAGTATCCGGATTGTGGCATAAGGAACGTATCATTTCGGAATGCGCATTTTGGAGCTCCATCATTTGCATCCCAGTACGGAATAGTCATGTCCCATGATTACTGCGATAAGGTGTTGCACACCTTTGTACCCAGTTGTGGTATGTGTGTTTGATGGATTTGCTGATTTTCCTTTGGTAAAGGCACTTGTGGTAGTCCAGAAAGGTTTGTATACGTACGTGCACACAGGCACACTCATTGATGAGAGGAAATATGAGCGGAAATTTGCGTGAGAGCGGTTCGTGTTGTTGCATATAATTCAATTAGACCTCTTCTAATGGGGGCATTGTTGCGAAAACGAAACTCACCACATCTGCGTATTCGGTTTAAAGGTGCATTTATTTGATCCCTTCACAGTCAATTGATATCCGTTTGCGTTTGCCGCTTCTTCAATTTCAGAACGAAGTACCCGAATGACGGTCTATATCGGATTACCTTCGTTAAGGTCTCCTAACAATGACCTTCTATTTCTTTACATTGGACTCCACTTACATCGATCACGTTTGTTTGCAACTGAATTGCACTCGGACGTGGTGTTCCTCTAGCAATTTGAATATAAATTAAAGACCCAACCTTAGATGTGTGACCACGATCACCATGAGACTTCAGGGCATAACATCGTGTTTGGTAGTTCTCATTCCATTTGTTGCACCAGACAGCGTAATCAATGAGGGACTGCGGTTTAGGTAAGAACCCTTTAGGTACTCTTAGTTCCTTACTTAATTAATTCACATTTAGACAGAAGACTTTAGCCGACGGTCGTTGTTACAAGAACAGTCCCCAGCATGCTATGTACAGTCCAGTGGAATACATGAAGACGCCCAACTTCGACGTTATATTTCTAAGTGAGGAAAACTCAAATCCCATGTGGAGAAAGTATGCAGACCTCTTCCAACCGATCGATCCTCGCAACGCGCAAACAATCGAGGTAAGTTATGGGAACGATACAAACGATTTCGAACGAACTCCGTCCATTAGTTTGAACCGCTTTGAAGTGGAATCGGTTCTGGCAATCTTGGGTAACAGGAAGCATATTATTGTTATGCGCCCACGAAATTGCAAACCGCACTACACACGAAGAGTGCTCGAAACGAGTTTGATGAACGAATTTAAAAACGAATTCCTTCAAAAATTGTTGCAGCAACTGCATGGGAAAACACCGGCGCGAAAAATGGGATCGGAACTGATGGATCCCATCGTTAATCGCATTTTGGAAATTCTTCATGAAACCGATCAAAAAATGATTGACGACGTGAAGAAAAAATTCGGAGAAGAATCTACAAGAGGTCTCTCTGGGAAGCCAATCTACTCGAGCAGGTATTTCCCAACCGTGGCTAATCTATACAAAAACTCCAAGAACCATTCTTCGCCAGCAGCTAAGCCGGACAATTCATGTAACGAGGGATACGTATTTCTCCTTCAAAATCAGCAAAATTCAACGGATCCCAATGCGATGAATGATCTGCTATTAAGAGTTCTAAGAATTGTCACGGAATCTCATTAAAAAATAAAATCTAACCATAAAAAATATCCTCAATCATTGTAACAATCCTGGCTGCTACACTTCCCCTTCACGAAACATATGTGCTCATAGGACGATGTTGGGTTACAGGGTAATAAACAGATGTGGGCATTAAAAGTCTAGCGCAGACGCTTTCAACGTTTCGTTCCACCAACATTCACCCACACCAGAGACGTGAGTGTCCTCTCTCGATTTTCTTTCTACGAACATGAGTCAATGAACGTGAAGGTTAAGGCTAGTAGGGGCTTTGAAACTCTACACCAGCACACTTCGTTTCTTGACACATATTGCATTAATCTGCAAAAAATGTCTGTTCCAGATATTGGTCAAGAATTACAAAAAAATATATCACTTTTCAGCACTTTTCCAAATCAATTGCAAGGCATGCGAATTTATAAAAAAAAATGCGATTGCAATGTTAACAACCTACATGTGTAACGCGCTGGGCACTCTGGCATATAAAAGGCGATTGCTGTTCGAACATTATCCATCAGTTTCCATAAGTTCTTCCGCTTAAGACAACTAACTACATTTTCAACATGAAATTCTTCGTTTGCTTCCTCGCTTTGGCTAGCATTGTCTGCCTCGCATCTGCTGACAAGAATGACAAGAAGGACGGACAAGTTGGAGCTTCATACGGTGGTTCATCATACGGGTCGGCACCATCATACGGAGCAGCTCCATCATTTGCCCCAGCCCCATCGTACGCACCAGCTCCATCGTTCGCACCAGCTCCACAATACTCTGCCCCACCATGCCCGAAGAACTACCTGTTCAGCTGCCAACCTAATCTAGCTCCAGTTCCATGCTCCTCCGGAGCTGTTGGTGGGGCAGTTGCTGCTGGATCCGCCGGAGCAGCCACTGGAGGTTACACTGGTGCCTACTCTGAGTATGTGCCGCAGTACGCTGTTCCCATGCCCCAATACGTCTACCCACAATACGCTGGAGTGCCCCACTACTAACGCGACTTCCTGCAAGACTGACTGGCTTTATTTCTTGTGTTGATTTTTGGTTATTGCGAATAAATGTAATTTTTATAAATAACGTCGTATGGTTTTTCATCAATTTTGTGTTTGCTTGCAGTTTTGACTTGTACATTTTTTCTTGTTTCTTTTTATTTGAACGAATTTACTGCATTGCGTTGCAAAGTGTTTCAACTTCTGGTGATGCATATCCAGCATCTGATGAAGATGTTCTCAGACGCAGATCATCGCTCGATGGTCAGAATAAATAAAACTTCATTCGGTTAAAAATACTTTATTTCATTATAACAAAAATAACAGTTCATATAAAGGCAATTTAAAATCGATTAGAGCGAACAACAGGTTGGCGGCAACTGTTCACACAACAGAACAAAATAAAAAAAAAACAAAAACCAAAGCCGAAGTTAACATGAAATATGTTTAGGCACCAATTTGTTACGAGCACTTGATTAGTATTAATGTATATTTAGTTAAAAATGTAAGTCTTTTCCATCCTAATAGTTATCCAGTTGAAATTGCTCCGATTGCAACTGTTTACGAATTGCCCCAAGTTGGGTAAGTACTTTCGGGGAGTTCGTCGTTATCGTGTGTTTTTGGATAGCCGGAACCTACGGAGTTTTATTTTTATTTACACAGAGAATGGATTACATCGAATTAGTTGGCAGATATTATCAACCACTTTCACACATTCACAAAAATTAAAATGCTCATTAGCAGAATCGTGCACGTTAGTAAAGCAACATAGACGGATACCTATAGTTTTGGTGTGGCAAATAAACAAGGAGGAATGCAAATAAAATAGGGGAAAGAAGGTAGGACAGTGAGTTCAAGCAAGAGTGGGATGAGTACAAGCCAGGTGAAAGATGAGAGAAGACTAAGGAGAGGACAAAGAACGAATACCAAATAATAACAACAACATACTCGTACACAAGACTTACCTCCCATCTCCTTGCGAGGTTTTCAATTCTAGTCGATTTTCTCTTCTTCTCCGATTCCTGCGAGTCGCTTTCTTTGCGCGTCATTCGCGGCATTTCTCTCAACAACGGCATCGACAAGTTGTTCTCCTCCACCATAACCACGTCCCTTCTAGATGCACTCTCCGGTGTGGTCTGTGTACTATTATCACGCAACGCTTTCTTCGCCAAATCTCCATAGTGCTTCAAGTACCGAGACAGCTGGTTATCATTCCTTCGCCGAATCAGTTCGATATTGTTCTCATCATCCAATTGCTTGTTTCGATCATACGCTTGATGGAAGATTGAGTTGCGGTCAATGTTCACTGAGAATGGAGGACGACCGTGGTCAACATCATTGTTGTTAAGGTTGTTCGGTAAGTCCATTTCTTCACTCTCTGGGTAGTTCACTTCGAGAATTTGAAACGACGCCTCAGAGTCGGACTTCTGCGAGTTCTTCCCACCACACTCCCTACAGAACGACCTGCGGCAATTTGCACACACATTCCGCTTTCTTTGGCAGTGCAGACAATTGACCTCTAATGTTCCGTCACAGTCTCCGCACACGGAGTACTGTTTCTTGCAATTATTACATATTAGATGTCGCAGGTGAATCTCGGAAGCATCAAGTATTCTGTTTTCACATTTAAGGCACCAATTGTCGTAACTCTTCAGGGAAGAGTCACAAAATGGACAAGTGTTTTCACAGTTCAGGAAGCACTCCTTACGGCGGCTGGACGATTGGGGTAGATTCAAATTAAATGCTGGCGGTTCCACTCCTGATCCCCGCTTGTACTCATGCCGAGCTGAGTTACTAAAGTACTTGTAGACTTTATTTTCAGCGGGTGTGGTCTTCTCATTTTCAGACCGCGTTTTGCGCGACGAATTGAGCAACTTGGTGTCGTTCTCCAGTTTGGTGAGGAGATGCTCTCGCATCAGGCGGCTTTGTTCAGTGTCGAAACGAATCTTGGAGTATATGAAAATTAACCAAAAGCTAGACTGATGGAAAGCTGACGTTACCTTTTCCGCTCGCAGTCTTTCCTTCTCTAGCTCCTCCTCCAGGCGCATAGTCTTCAGCTGTTCTTGCAACTTCCTGCAACAAAACACAGTCAGTATGGCGTTGTTCATCAACGAAAAATCTACCAAATCATTTCTCCTCGACACAAGTCAGGACTGAACTGAACTTGGCACGAATATTTACCTAGTTAACGCCTCTTCCTGTCGGCGTTCTTTTTCCTTCAGCTCTTCAATAACGCGACGTTTTTCCTCAATCTGTGCCATTAGTTCCTTTTGGTAGTTTTTTTTCTTCGCCATTTCCATCTAAAAACCAATAATTATCATTAGGTTTACATGTACAGGGGGTTGTTTTCAATTTGGTTGAACCCACTTCAGCGTTTCGTCGGTTACGTTCCGTGACACCATCGCTGTTCACAATGTTTGAGATTTCCGTGTGCTTTAAGTCCTGCAACAGTTTGTGTCGGGCACTGCCCGGTCGTGGCGACTTTGACTCGCAATCAGGATTGTTAACTATAATTTCTAATTCAGTCTTATCGGATCGGGATGTGACAAGTTTTTGTTTTTGATCTTGCGTGTTCTCCTTTACGTTTTCCGATGGTAGGTTCTTTTTCTTCTCTTTAGCTTTTGCCGCTGCTTGGGTCATCTAAAAATACAATTGAATTGAATGCTATTGAGGTCAGTATAGTTCCTTCATTAATTGATGGATTATTACCTGATGTTTGAGAAAGTTTTGTTGATATTCTAACTGACGGTCACGCAGGATATCTTGACGTTTTTTGTTCTCGTTGTTGAAGCCAGGGAAATATGAGTAGAACGTGTCCGAAACCCATTGCTCCATCTCATCCTACATAAAATGTGATCAAAAATAGAAATAAGTTCGTAGATTCACTGAATTGATGGAGTGCACATGAAGACTACGACAATAGTGAATTCACACCGATGGACTACTTTGCCCGCAATAAGAACGCAAACAGCGTTCTGCTTCACAGACCATAAAACTTAAAATTTACGAGCCAAGAGAAAAAATATTGATTTATTCGGAAGAGGACGAAGAGTATGCAATATTTGCCACAACCCAGTAAATTGATGCTATAGACATCTCTATACGGTTCTGTTTGCCTTTTCAGTTACAACGCAGTTGTTGTTTATTGTACTCTGATTCGCCAACCGTGAAATAGTTTGGCAGAAATTACGCTCGCGGTAAGCGGGAAATCAAATCGTCCACATCTATATCAGCTCCATGGAAATTGTTTGCAAGGTCGTTAGCGGAATTATTGTTCACATATAGTCAGGTAACCGATGGCGTGCTGATATTTCATCAACAATGTAACACTGGACGGCTTTCTGAATAAAAGGCAGTTGGGTCGTAAATCGAATTAACTATATCCATCAGCGACAGTTCGCAACGAACAAAGGTTCTTCGTATGCTGGTAAGGTAAATACACTTATTTTCTTCCTTTCGTCCCACCGATAGGTGAGTGATAAAATCAAAAGGCAATTATCCTATCGAATTATGAAATTAATAGTACACTACTTGCAGAGGCAAACAATAAACAAATAATTGCTCTCGCTCTGTACATATTTACAAATAGAAACCTTTATCGAAACAACGATGAAAGACCAAGGAAATGCATTTAAACACCCCCATACAATTCAAGAAACCTGAGCTTCCTACCTGATTGATAAAACGCGTATTTTTTCTTGTATTTTACTATATCTCTAGCAGCTACCAGCGCGGACGATTGGTAAACAACAACTAACGAAGCGAAAAGCTTTCCTGTGAGATTGCATGCTAGTGACTGAATAAAAGAAAGTAATCGCGAGCCAATCTCAACTACAGTTCCGTATTAGACAGTGCTTAGAGAGTGACTGATGTGAAGAATGAAACAATGTGAGAAAAAAAAAATACTGTGATGGGAATGTATCAAGCAATAACTGAAGCATGAAATAAGCGGAAAGAAGCTCAATTAAACAATAACCACAAATATTTCCGAAATGATAAATTAATTAGTGCGAAGAGTAAGTGAATTGCGAAAACCCACCTTAGTTTTATTTATTTTAGAACTCTTTGCAGATACATCGGCAACTTTGCGTTCAGATAAATTGGCTAAATCTTTTGCTGTTTTTGTCACGGAATTTATATTGAGCTCGTTAAATTTCCGATGAAAATCATCATAAACACGCTCTGCATTAATCGTGTTTTGCTCAGCGAATTGAATTGAAGGCGAAGGCAACGTTGCCATGGAAGTCTCAATGTACCGTTCTTTTTCCACCAGTTGCAGTTTCGGCGCACCTGCATACAAAGGGTCAGTGACTTTATGAAAATCCATAATTGGATTTTCCTTGCACTCGTAGTCCCGACATTCGTTGCAGGATTTGTCAAGTGTCTTATTTCGAATAAAGCAAGTGGAATCTTCGAGTAAATTGCTCTCATGTTGTCGCGGCGTTAAACGCTTTTTATCGGCTACCAATTTTCTTTTTTCCAATTCTAAGAAATTCTCTATATCCATCACAATGTGTTTAAACGAATTAAAAACCAAAACATACAACAAAAAACAAGAAAAAAGTTATTTAAAAATTTTAAACTCCGAGCAACCGCAAACACATTTCAAATGCTAAACCGACTGAGCCGAATGAGCAAGAACTGACAGGAACAAAATAGAAAAATTACAGATTCTATGCAAGGGCACAATAGTGTATTGTCATGTTCTTGATTATGGCCCATTCACAATGAGTCATAATGATATTTTTTTTAAAAATCTTATCTTATAAAATGTGTTGGTATATTTTTCAATCATTATAACTCATTAATTAGTATTTGCCCTATATGTTACGCAAAATGATCAGGACCAAAAATTAGACTGCACCTATTTCCGTAACCCAATTGCAAGTCATTAATTTCCGAAATTGAAAATAATTGATTTATTTAAATGGATCGGCAATTCAGCAAACTAATTAGAGTTCGCCCGCAGTTTTTGCAACAATGATACACAGTGTATAAAATGAACGAATATACCATTTCAACCATTAGTTCCAAGGTAACTGGCACACAGACTATCTCTTCAGCTGTGGACGCACACTTTCAACCAGTTGGTTGCACTTCAGGAGGACACCAAGGAGCCTACTCTGAGAATATTAAACAATACGCACCCCCAAAATATGTCGCTACACATCAGTACGCACCGCAACCGCAACAGTTTGAATAGATATTATGAATAAACAAAAAAACAACAAAATAAGCAATATTATTCTTTTCTACATGTCCTTACATATTTCAGAGGTCTATAGATGCGCACCTCTTCATCGTTCGTCTATCTCATCCTTTTCCGCTTAATAGTTAATACAGCCCTCTCATCGAATCTCCATTCAGATGAGCGGTGGTGTTGTGCTTGCTTTGGACCTTCACCCTTCAGATCCAGAGCAATCGCCTATCAATGAATTGTTTCTCATCCACAAAATGAAAAAGAAAATTTATTCAATCACAAGTTTATTTTCACGCATTGCCCTTTTATTTCATTGATTGTATCACTTAACACGAATGGCATGGCACTGGAACAAGGCTCGGAGAACAGCTAATAAGATAGCTCTGAGGACATGGAGGTGCAGGACGTTGAATTGGATTAGGAGGGTAATACTGACGAGGAGATCCAACGTAGAATGACGTGTGCTTGAAGCTCTTCGTTGGATACGTTTTCACTTTGAGTGACGCTGGCTTGTGCACTACTGTCGACGAGTGCACATGATGAACAACTTTAGCTGGTTTCTTCAGTCCAACCTGGTGGGTAGAGCCCAGAATATTATCCAGGAGATCCGGCTGCGCTTGAATGTACAGGTGACGTGGGACCCTTCTTAGGCTTTTAGCACTGCAACCACAGCCCGGTTGTGCAGGTTCGAAGTCTGGAAGTGGAAGTGTATCTGCTGCCAAGCATCCACACACTTGCGGAGTACCCACACTTTGTCCACTGATGAGGACGAAAAGTCCGCAGAAGAAGATTAATGCAAATAAGTTGTGCATTGTGATGAACTGTGTAAACTGACACCTTTCAAGAGTTAGGCATCATCTTTTATTAGTACGTATCTAGAGCGAATGGAAAACATACACCGTGGTCAGCATGTTGCGTAATTATCAAATTGGAAAACGATGTCATGCCATTGTTTTAGGTCGAATATTTATTATGAGCCACATACAAATACAAACACAATTAATATTACAAATATGGAGCATGGAGTCAAAATCGATGAATTTGCACTTCGCCATTAGTAGCCGCCGGAACATGCAACTGGGCGCACGTGGGCAGAGCAGCCGTAGAGGTAGGTCTTAGGGCATGGAGGGGCGGCGAATGTTGGGACTGGAGCTGGTGCTGGGGCTGGAGCTGGAGAGTACGATGGGGCTACCGGAGCTGGAGCATATGCTGGGGCTGGTCTGTATGCGGGTGCTGGCTTGTATGCGGGAGCTGGTCTGTACGCCGGCGCTGGAGCTGGTGCGTAAGAAGGTGCTGGTGCAGGTGCGTAGGAAGGTGCAGGTGCTGGTCCATAGCTAGGCCTTGGAGCTGGCTTGTAAGCAGGAGCTGGTGCAGGTGCATATGATGGAGCTGGTGCTGGTGCATAGCTAGGTTTTGGAGCTGGTTTATACGATGGAGCTGGTCCGTATGCCTGTGGAGGTGGTCCATACGCCTGTGCAGGTGGCCCGTAGGATACAGAGTATGTGGGAGCTGGAGCTGGAGCTGGGGCAGGAGCAGGTGCTGGAGCTGCACCATAAGATGGCGCTGGTCCGTATGAGGAAGAGTGTCCACCATACGATCGGAATTTGGAGCTATCTTCCGCGTTCTCGTTATGAGGATCCATTCCCATCGAGTTTTCGTTCGTATTGGACGCACTAGCTGCAGCTAGGCAAAGCACGCTAATCAAAGCTATCGATTTCATTGCCGTTTATGAATTGGAGTTCCTGCACCGCTGCCGTAAGTGAATGCACTGATGTCCTAACTGGCCTTGCCTATGCATTTTATAAGAAGCATCGAATCGTATCTGAAGGGGTCAGCAAAAAACTTCCCGTAGCCGGGGGCAAGGTGCTGATGTCCACTTACTATCGAAACGAATGCGCAAACTGTTTACTGTGCAGTGTGAAGTACATTTCCAGTTCGAACTTTAATTGGGTTAACTTCTTGCAACATTGTGACGACTCAACAAAATTAAACTCTGATTTCGAATATGCAAACCGATTCATATTTGATGTATGTGCATACGTAGAGAGTTTCCAGCCGTTCACCTAGGGCCTGGGCTCTTGAGATTAAGCAATAAACCAAATGTTGTGCACTTTGGTGTTTCTAGAAACATATAGTGATGAATGAACAAAGATTCGAGTCTGAGTCCCAGGGAGACTGTGTTAAGTCGAAATGACTGTCGTAACTTCATCACCTCTCTTCTATTTCTTTAAACCCCGCAGAGAGATAGAGAGGACTATGCTTCTTCAGCCTTCTAAGAATACATTGCAACACGACCTCGTGCTCTAAAAAAACATCACGTCGCATAAGAGACGAAGAAGAAATTGTTGGTTAGAAACAACAACCGAAAAACCAACTGCCACACTGATGTTCATACAGAACAGATAAAACAATACAAATACAGGTTTTCTTGTTGACATATTTATTTAATTGCAAATCCTATACATCGATCCTCAGAGTAATTTTAGTTTCAATAGTGCTGTGGGTTCCAACTGCGCACTGGTGCGCCGCTGTTAGTCAATGGGTGGGAGTATGATGGAACTGGGGATGAATATGCTCCCGCCTGACCACCTGAGGCACACGCCACTGGTGCAAGATTCGGCTGACAACTGAAGAGATACGTCTTCGGACATGGGAGGCTTGAAATCGGTGTACCGCGATACACAGGTCTTTGCGACCGGGCTAAGGCCATCTCCTCCGTCATGGACTGGCTGACAACCTGTTGATAGCCTCCAACTGAAGCACCCCCGGCAGCGGCCACCAGGAGGGCAATGACGATGGAGATTGTATAGAACTGCATAATGGTGTGTACGATATAAGACTCCACAACTCAATCAATAAACTTTGAATAACTACGTTTCCAATGCTCCAAGCTATTTTATATAGATCTGAAGTTTGTTCGAGAACTAGGTCAGTCTTGCAGGTCACCTAGTTAAACTGCCCATAGTGCAAACATTTTCGCCGGAACTCTTGTCCACAGGTCGCAGACAAATAGACTGTTTTATTGCAGCGGAAAACAAAAATGCACACCACGGTTAATTGGAATGTTTCATCATCGCTTAAATAGTCCATACGTGCGAGCGGATGATATAAATAATAAATCTTTAAATGTTACTCTATCGGACACAAACACAAGATCGAACGACTTGTATTATGTAGTTCCACAGTCTAAAAAAAAAGCAAACTCGTCTAGCCTTGCCAACAATTATGCAATCTTCGAGCAGAAGAGTTGGAAGTGTCGTTCTTTTTTAATCCGGTTTAATTAATGCATTCTATCGAGCAGCATATTTTGCATGGTCTGCAGTCCACACTGCTCATCATCTCAATTCATTAAAACGGCAGAATCCAAGCTTCTTCTCTGCGGAATGCATACGATTTTTGTAAAACCACACACAAGACGGACACTCGTATGTATGATACAGATACATATTTTTTTATTTATTCCAAATTTATTTTAAGTTTTCGAACACCACAAAGCATCTATTTTAAGTCGGTCGTATATTTTTATGTGCATGGGGCATGTCACTCAGCCTCTCAAGATGTACCACTCGGCGCAGTGCCTAGGCATACATACATATGGACACTCATCCGAGATTCTACCTCCCGTAAAGAGTGCAAGAATATCCATATCCAAATCCAAACAAACACATCTGCACTGAGTTCAGCTAATTCTCGCTGGCTGCGTGATCTTGTGCGGCATTTGAAAACGCCCAGCTGATTCTGGCCTGGTCGATGTCCCTGGCACTATTTCGCCTGCGCTGTTGCTGTAGGCCTGTAGCCTTGTGAATTGTGCGAGCGATGGCATCCCAATTTGAATTCGAACCTAATGATATGCCCATAGCGTACAAAGTGAAAGTAAAAGGAAATTGAATCCATAAATACAAACATTTACATATTTTGTTATTACTCTTTATTTCTATTTTAAGTAAACACGTCAAAAATTGGCTTTCAGCTCCTTTCGATAAATAACTCTTTACGCAGTCATTTTGAGTAACGTCCACGGATAAGGTAAAGGCATCGCCGCTGGTGAGGTGTACACCACCTAGCACAGAAGTGAGACCGTAGGTAGAGACTCTTGCAGGCTCAGTTGATACGATGTAAATAATTCCGGGCACGAACTCATCGGCTGGTCGTAGCACGGGATATAATATGAAGGCGGCGACGGTGGTGGTGGCGGTGAGGGCGACTGCTGCGTCATGTACGTCAATGATGTTGAATAGGTTTTCTTGTAGTAGGCACAATCGGAGGGATTCAAAAATGGACACGGCAGGGTTGGTTCCTCCAGCTCGGGTAGAGTTAGAGTTGGCGATGGGGAATATGTGGGTGTGTAGGTGGGGAACGATTGCGGGGGAGACACTTGTGAATACGTCTGGACTGGCGGCGAATATATTGGGTCTTGTGTTGGATAGACTAAGGCCGGTGGTGAGTTGAAAGGCTGCACTGATGTCACTGGAGGAGCGACTTGCGTATACGTCGGCGCTGGAGACTGGTACTGAACTGGTGTCACTGGAATCGTCTCTTGGGTGTATGTCGGGGCTGCAGGCGCGTATGAGTTTGAAGCCTGTGGTGGTGAACTGTACTGCGGTGGCGCCGCAGGATAAGCTGCAGGACTTGCTGGTGGCGGATACATGTATGGCTGTCCGTATGAAACCTGTTGTCCAACCGGCGGTGCGTAGTATTGGGGCGGGTAAATGTACACCGGTGGTGCTATAATCGGGACAATCGGCTGAATTACCTGTGGCGTAACTGGCGCTGGTGCTGGTGCTGGTGCAGGCTCAGATGCCGGTGACGGTGCGTCTTCCTTCTCATGTTTCTTATCACCGTCACCCTTATCGACGTATTCCTCTTTTTTATCATACTTTTCTTCAGTATAGACAGGTTCCTCACCGTATGCTTCTGGCGGCGGTTCAACTGGGGCTGGTTCCTGGTAGGTATCGGGTGTGTCCGGCTTAGGCGGTGGTAGATCTGGCTTCACCTCTACTGGGGGGGCCTTGGGCGGGTAGTTCCCGGACGGATTGCCTCTTCCACCATACCCACCATATCCTCCATACCCACCATATCCACCAAATCCGCCATAGCCACGACGAAAGGGCCGATTGAAGAAGTTCGACATCACTCTATGTGGATGTGGCAGAGGCAAATAGATGTGGCCGTGATGCCCAATGGGGATGTCCTGTGGATTAAATGCTGGTCCATACCCGTTGTCGTACTGCGGCTCCTCTGAGTAATATCCATTGCCACCGCCATTGGCTCCATCTCCAGCTGCCCCTCCATTGTAGCCGGCACTGTTCGCACAGCATGGTACGCATTCATTGTCGGACTTCGCGAGGTGTTTGAACAGTTTCTTCATGAATGACCGCTCTGGCCGAACGAGCTCATCTCCCGGCCCGAAATCTGTCTTGTACGTATCGATGTAGTAGCAATTGTGCGGATCAAGCGGCCCAATTTCATAAACACTTTGTGCCAAAGACGATTCACTCAAGTAGACGCACCAAACTATCACGAGCAGCACACTCCTCATGCTCATTGTGCGTTATCAAATTTACTACACGAAATCGAACTGCCTAGTCGCATCCAATTACGATGGATTACCTTGTGATACTACCTGCCGCTCGAGACTTTCCAATTCGTAGGTAAGGATCATTTTGCACAGTCAGGTTTGACTTGCTGGCTTCATCATAACGCGCCGCGGAGTCAACAACATTCGTTGCTATTTATTCTTCCACTGCTCAATGTCAGCATAAATGTTCCTTCACCTTTGACTGGTGGTGGACGCCGACAAAAATTGCACAATCTCATACATGTATGTAGATACGTGTGAATGAAATTGACATTTTTCTTTGGATATGCTCTTTCTAGAAGGGAGCCACAAACAAAGTGGAGCAATAACCTTTTTGATTTCGAAATAATCTTTTACACGACAATTTATATGACAATTACACATCGCCTGTGTATGCTAAGCAGGCAATCCGGGCACCATGGTGTCTATAACAAAAACGACACTTTAAAGCCAATCGAACGTGCCTCGATTGCGAATGGAGCGCGGTCTCGGTCGCGTTTGGTTCCTTCTTCCTCTCAGACGGAAATCTTTAGGTAAAAATGAATCATGCACCGAGATCACACCGGGTACACACACACGCACATGTGCGC
This sequence comes from Eristalis arbustorum, assembly GCA_916610145.1. Classification (NCBI taxonomy): domain Eukaryota; kingdom Metazoa; phylum Arthropoda; class Insecta; order Diptera; family Syrphidae; genus Eristalis; species Eristalis arbustorum. The sequence goes on from OU744319.1 coordinate 73,936,085, forward strand.
AGCACTTGAAGGCCTAACTTATCGAAAACGGAAGTCGAATAATGTGAAACGAATTCGTATGCATCCGATGGCATTATCACAGCGAATCCAAAACAGGTACAAAGCCACTCAATTCTTGACTCATCGCCTTTTGTTCGTCTCAGAATAAAAGATTAATTTCAGAAAAAAAGGAAAACTTTATTTTGTAAATTCTTGTATAAAATAGTAGAAGACATGTATGTATGTGCGTCTGTTTACTTATTCGTCTTCAGGATCTTTCTTGAGTTGGGCTGCCAACTTGGCCATCTTGATCATAGCCTCGTAGGCGACTTTCGTGTTGCCATCCTCTGGCTGATTCAACGCGTCCCCGGAGGTGGAAGGTGGATCGTCTTTGGACTTCTCCTTTGCGGCTGTTGCGTCGTCCTTCTTATCAGCCTGTTTTTCATTAGTAGCTTTAGCCTCCGGTTTCTTTGGCGTCGATTCCTTTTCGGTGTCTAGCTTCTTGTTCACTTCGACGGATTCCACAGAGGAGGAATTGTTCTCGGTGGACTTATCGGCTTGTGGGACTGTTGACCGCCCTCCAGGGACGTCATGCAATGGATTTATGTTCGCCTGATAAAACTGATGTGGGACTCCTAAATTGCTTCCGGCTGGGTCCGAGGAAAGACAGGGAAGAGATATGATTGTTGGCTGCAGGCTGTAAAGATATGACTGAGGACATGATGGTTTGAGCAAGTGGATGGGTGGCTGATAAGCCTGAATGCGCAGGGGTGGGGCGTAACTTATCGGAGCCGAGGAGTAAGGAACTGGAATGTAGGGTGTGTACGTTGGTGACGGAGCCAATACCGCAGAAGGTACTGCAGGTTGATACGAGGGAATTGCAGGTGCATATTGTACAGGTTGAGGGTATGCATCATAGCCAGTGGCTGGGAGTGGGGATGCGGCTTGAAGCTGCGGTCCGCTTGGCTCGTAGCTCTCCGTGTCTGCGGGTTGATATTGCTGCTGTTCCATTGACCGCTGCGTGTTTATGTAATACTCCACAGGACGGAATTGGAAGTTGTCGTCCTGCTGATGGGAGTTCCACACGGACGGCATTAAATCGTCTGATGTGCCCCTGTAGCTTTGAGGATTTGATGGGTACACTGGTTTTGATGACGGTTGAATGTAGTCCGATGTTGTAGGCTTGGTGTAAGTAGGCGAGGGATTATAAGTTGACTTGGAATAGGCCTTGGGACCCGGTTGTGAACTGTATGGTGACTTCGGGAGACTATATCCTAAGTGATCGGCGTGCTCGTAACTCGATGGCTTTGAGGAATATGAATTCAGACTTGGATACTTCCCATCATAAGAGGAACTCTGTGCAGCACCCTGAGGAGCCGTTGAATAACTGCTGCCCCCATGCGCTGGCAGGCTGGTGTAAGCACTTGTTGGACCGTAAGAACTGGGTTTTGAATATCCCGCCGAATCGCTGCTGCTGTACCCAGATGGTTTGTAATCATGTGGATTCGAGGATGTGCCGTGAATTGATAGGTGTACGTTCGGTTTGGAGTAGTCGTGGGATTCATACTGCTTCACTCCGTACGAAGGCTTTGCGTTTTCGTAGCTCGAGTAGCCGCCGGAGCTTGTTGGATTCGAATAGGAGGGCTGTTTGCCATAGCCCGCACTCGGCTGAGGTTCATATGAAATGGGTGTTCCATACTTCGAATGGTCTGGTTGAGGGTAGTTTGTCTTCACTGGACGATTGTATCCAGATTGGTAGGATTCACTTTCACCATACGACGCTGAAGGATTCGGCTTATAACTGGGCTTTGATGACTGCGGTCCACTACCACCATAGGAACTGATCTTAGAGGGCTGTGCAGCATCCGTGCCTCTGCACATGAAATACGGCTCCTCATGCGGGCTATTCGGCTTGATTTCAACACATATCGTAGTTAACGTCCTTTTATCTCGTTTCACTTCCCGTTCACCAAACTCCGAGGCGGGCAACAGTTCGGATTCTTCTAACAAATATCCACGGATCGGCGAAAACTCAACTAGCAGTATGATTGTAAGAACAAAACGAAGCTTCATGTCGACTGATTTAACTTGGTTCAACTGTATCCGAAGTTCTTTAAGTTTTCCTCTTTTATAAAATTCTGCCAAATGAAAACAAACGTAAACTCAACTTAGCATCGTGTTGCAAAGTGCAATTGACATTCTTAGAAATTCTGAAATTCTAATACAAAAGTTTGAAAATCACTTTACCTGGGAACGGATGTGAACCGTGAATACCTCTTTACCAAACAGACTGAAATTGCGGAATAAACCATGTCCCAGTTTGAGCATAATCCACCAATTCGTTGCCCAATCCAATTTTTCATGAATGGGCGAAACAGAGCGCTGATCAAATTACGTTTGTCATGAATTTGAAGGCAGCGGCAAACAATCGAATTCGATCAAAATGTGCTTTTTTAATCGTTTTATTTTGTATGGCAGTGTTCGGTTTGAAATATGTGGACTTTTGAGTACCCATAAGATGTAACGCTTTTCTCGTGTTTCACGGCAACCTTATTGCCCAGCTGGCAATTAATAGCTTGGTGATTGAATAATATGTTCCTAACAAACGCGAAAAGCTGTTCTTTCTACGATATGGATGCAATTTGAACACATCGATGCATACATACGTACATTGACATGTACTTCCTTCGTCTCTCTTCAAGTACCATATCGTATAGACGAATTAAACACTCGACGGCGAAAACGATAAGCCTCCAACTGCTATACTGACCGTTCACTGATAACATGTTATAATCTAAGATATTCACATGAACTACCATATGTGCGCAACGCCAACAGACTACTTAAAGTAGTTATCAAATTGAGTCGGTTTCACATTGAACAAGCATAATATATTCCAATCGTCATGAGCGTGACAAAATATGTATTTTCGTATCATTTACCCAAAATTATTTTACACATGTCTGCCTTTGAAGACTTGCATGTCTTCTTCAAGTATCTCTTGAGGGTTATTCACCCAAAAATATGTATGTTTCCACAACGCATTCCATTTCACACTTCAATTCGTTGACTATACTGCTCCATACTTTCATATTTCCGAGCTCACAATAATTCACCATTCAACATCTGTTATTCTTCTTTGCTTTACCGTCCTCAGCAGCACCAGCAGCGCTAGCATGTATATGGGTCTGGTACACACTGTTCCATCTGTAGTCGACATTCAAATTTTCTTTGAACAAAAAAAATAAATAAATAAAAACACATTTAAATTTATCAGTGACTCACGCGAGACGAGGCTCAAACGCAAAATTATTCATCTGCTGCCGGCTGTTAAACACATTAGACAGAAAAAAAACAATTTCTTCCGATTCGACCGAGTGAGCCATTAGGAGCCAGTAGCAAGAGACAACATAAAATTTGGAAAATGACTCAAACGAGCATTTGAATAATTGATTTATTTAAACCGAATTGCTGTGAATCGTTGTCTTAAAACCTACCGATGATTAAGACATCATTCACAGAAGAAACCCAAGGTTGATACGTTTAAGGGAAAGTCACTATATACTCATCGGTGCGCACCGTTATCATCGGACTTCATTGCTTATCACAGGAAGTCATTGCCTTCTTTTCAAACTTGTACATGGGTTGAATGTACATGCGGAATGCCTCAAAATATTGTGAGAAAAAAAAGAACAACAAAAGAATGACACATCAGCATGAATTCTCTAGCCAAAATAGAGAACCAATAACAGTCTATTAATAGAAAGCGTCTTGAATGAGATGAGACACGATCCTCTTATCAACGAACACAGGCTACTACACACAGATAGGAATGCTAGAGTGCAATGATACTTTTCGTTAGAAAATACATTCATTCATACATTCGTTCATTGTTTACTTGTGAAGATTCTGATGATAGTATAAAAAAGGCAACGTCGATGGGATGATGTGACGAGACAGATGACGACGAGACAAACTTGTACTACATGCTTGTTTACGGGGAATCCGATGTGAATCATTCTAACCCAATACACCGCCCCAGCCCCACCCGCACTTACAGCGAGCGTCTCAAATACTGCTGCCGTATGCAATAAGTAACCTTGGGACTACATAACGAGGGCGCTTGCCAGACCTTGTAGATTCTCTGTAACCTAGCTCTTACCCCCGCCCGCCAAAGCATATTGCATTTTATCTCTCTCTTTTCTTACTCTTTATTCTATGAAAATGTGCACTTTACATGTGCGAGGCATTTATGTATAATTGGCAGTGGCAAACGCGTGCTGAGCTGCATTCAGGGAATTTCATACACTGCAGTTGCAGACTGTTAGTTATGCGGCGTTTATCTAATAAGCATGAAAAGAGCAAGCATATCGCTTTCAACAAATGAATGATGTAAGAAGCGCGCAACGAGTTCTCTTTCGGTGGTTAATCAGTCCGCAAGCACCAAACCACTCCCCTTCCTTTCCAGATTTGTCTATTGCAAATAATTAATTCAAGATAGCCACAGGCACACATATGCAGCCGAGATATCGAGTGCGTTGAGAGATTCACCTTTTAAATTGATTGTCCATATCATGTCTGCGATTATCGCAACGACTTAGGGGGAATTTCTGATCAGCGAATTTCGTTTTATCAATCCAAAGAGATAAAGCAAGAGATTACAAATTTTTTAAAAATGTTTTATTCTTATTTTCATTCTTTTTCGTTTACAAACTAATAGCAAAAAATACTTTATATGTCCCATACATGTAAATTAAAAAAAAATAAAAAAAATCATCAAAATGTATGAAAATTTTAAATTTAGAAATCTCAAAAAAAAAAAGGAAACTAAAGAAAACTCACAACTATCCCACGATTCGCGTCAATCGATTCTTGCGGTTTAAACCAATTTCATCTACTAATTACTAGATATATTTAAAACAAGTAAGTTATACAAGTTATGACTAAGATAAATACATTTTTGTTTAGCGTTTAAAAATAAGACGAAAATGAAGAGAATACGAAGTGAAAATGTAATATTGTAGAGCACAACAAAACAAAAAAATCATCATAAAATAGAGAACAAAATTAGGCGTGTCAGAGCGTAGTGTGTAGTGAGTTAGCAGTAGCTCAACGGAAACAAAAGAAAAACTATCTAAATACAATGATAAATATGCGATTTCTGCTTTTAGTTTGCATTTTGCGTGTATTTTGTGTTACTGTGGAAAATGCCTCCGAGTGTACTTTTCGTTTACTTAGCAATGAATTATACAAAGCAAAAAACACATGAAAAAACTTGGGAAATCTTATGTTTTTTTTTTTGTTTTTTATTTTATTTTTCGTTTATTTTCATTATGTATAAAACGGATGATGGCCTACGATTAAAAGAGAATATTATTATGGACTCCCCGCGATTATCATTATTTATATTATTTTGTTTGTTTGTTTATTACATACAACTATATACTTGTTTCATTCTTTTTGTTTCGTTTTTCCTTTGTCGCGCTCAGCAGCAAATGAAAATAATACACATTGAATTTATTTTGTTTTTCTTTTTATATTAAATATTGTTTTTTTTTTTTTGTATTTCTTGATTTTTTTCGGATTTTTTGTTTTTTGTTTCTTGTATCAAATGATAGAACATAAAAAGCGATACGATTCAAGTAGTAAGATTAGCAAAAGTTGACACAACACATCGTAAAAATTATAAATGATTTATTCTCACAATTGCAGTTTTTTTTCTTCTTTTTAGATTTTCTTTTATTTTGTATTCCATAGCAGATATTAAAATTTTACTTTTTGTTCTAGTACCCACAAGTAATGAGATAATCTCCAAGTTTCTCTACAATGGAAGCAGCCTGTTGTGGCTGTACAGGGTCTTCGTAAATAGAAACAATTACGGCTGTAAATAGAGAGAAACGAGAAAGAAAAACAAAATAAGGCGTTATATTCGATGTTTTTTTTTTCGTTCAACCGGCATTGCTTTTAAAGGAAATCACACCGCATCAAGTGATGTGTATAATTTGCAAGATAGGAATTAAAAATAGCTTTTCATACGATTCATGCAGTCTATTGACCTTAACAATCGCACGAGAGAGAAACTGTGTGGGAGGGAGGAGGAGGAGGCGAGATAGACAAAGCTTGGATGAATGAAAGATAGTTGAAGGATATTTTTTCTTCTTTGTTTTCTCTTATACGAACCTTGTTGCGTTTTCATACAGTGTACACCACTTCGTCCTAGTTTGGCACGTATTACGCGGTCAGTTCCGGAGAGATAGATGTACCTCTGACCGGCTAGCGTAACACCACCACTGGTAAGCAACTCCTGTTTTTCAAAACCTTGTACCAATTTTGCAAGCTCTTCTTTCGTTACCTGAAAATAAACGAAGTATGCTTTTTGTTAGGATGCATGACACACTAATGAATGTATTGTTTACAACGGAAGTTTGCAAATAATATTATTTATCTTGACGCCCTTAATCACTCGCTTGTGGAATTCTTCAACTGGGTACGTAATCTCAATCTAACTATTTAAATAAGTCACAATGTCAGAGACCTGCTCAATGTATTGCTGATTAGAATATTAATGTGTACATATGCGACAAATCGCTTATCTATAGTTCACACGACTACACATAGCCGGTGTGTGACATTATTTGATGCATCTGTATGAGAGATCCTCTGCCAAACAAAATAGGCGACACACAGAGGTCGACATCAATACCAAGTACGAACACACTTCAAGGTCGCCTAGATTTACTCAAAGCGGCATGATCTTTCTCTGTTGCAAATGCATGCCCATGTTATGGAAACGACATCTATATTTGGGTTCAACGCATTTGTGCTAAGAACCGTGTGTAAACACAATACTCAATGCTATAAATAAAATCAAAAAATCTATACACCATGGTCACATATGAATGTATGTATGTATGTATTAGAAAAAATTAGATAAATAAATGTTGGCATGGTGGAGAGATCCACATGTGCATGTACATACATGCAAGTAAATACCAATTAAAACCTAAGCCCTATTCGAGGCATATAGCACTGGATCATGTACATTCAATTTGACTGTAAGTAAATAATCTACACTAAGTAGCACCCCACCCAAAAACCGCGCGGTGCGAAGTCCGTAAACAAAGGATCCGCTCCTCTTTTCGAAGTCATTGTGATTGAGAGAGAAAGGTCATTTCGTTTCATTTCATCATACATAGGTCATCCTTTTATCGGATATTATTCCGTCTTGACAAATCTGGTGCTTAACCTTTCCACTGATTTTTTCTTCTTTTTCATATACGTTCAGTTTATTCACATCTTGCCGGCAAGTTTTTCGCATTCATATAGTTTTCTTGTTTTTTTTTTTCTTTTTTGTGCAAAAAACTGTCAAATGTTCGTCCAGAAGAATCCAGCGCCAGCCGCGCGACACTTGTATGTACAAAGTATTATGTGGACGAACAAAATGATTCTATTCCTCTCACTCATGACTTCTGCGCGAACAATACAGTCTCACAACTCCATTTCGGCAGCCATTTTATATCGAATCTTGCTATACACACAAACACGCATCCATACATACAATCGCAATACCCAGGCCCACTCTTTTGATAAGGAAATCAAACATTTTTTCGGCTTTGTTCGCTGCCGAAAAACTCCTCCAATCCCAAGTAGTTGTGCTAAATAAAAATAAAATTAACAAACAAAAGGAAAAAACACACACAACATAAAGAAGGTGGCGGAAGAGAGAAAGAAGGAGACACAGAGAAAGGGACCGGCCGCAACTTTTCAAAAAAAAATGATTCATTCTCCAAAACGGGTACATAGCATTTATAGATATAAGCGCGACAGATTCATACAACAGCGTTGTCGTCCATGTATGTACATGCATGCATATGTAGTTACACACAATGTGTGGCTGGCTGGCAGGCAGGCATCTATATAAAACTATCAAATACTGAATCATTAATTCATGGTGTGGATATCCCACACACACCCTTCGTCCTTCCTACACTTTTTTTTTTGCTTCCTCTACTATTCCGATTCTGTACTGTCTACACCCGGCAGATTGGCATGGTGTATATGCACACATTTTCATTTTGTTTTTGCTTCTTCGCACTACCGTCGCCCTCTTCTACAACATGACAAAGCAGCAGGCAATGCACAAAGCTAAGTTCACCACGCGAACTCATGCTGCACCCCCACACCCTTAACAAGCTAGCAGGGAATTGCTGCCGCTGCTGCTGAGAATCAAAGAAGGTGGTGCTGAATATACCGACGAAGGGAACAAGAAAGAAACAGCAAGTACACAATGAGATAGGGAAACAAGAGTAACCAGAAAGGAAGACAAAAAAAAATGCGATACCGGCGTGCTGGTCACACCCTTGAACTTGCGTGACAAATTTCAACATTTACAAATTTCCCATCTGATACTAGACGAATATGAAATATATATCTTCTATGGAATATGGTTTTCTCTTGTACTTACCTCAAATCCATTCGATTGTGCCCAGATGTTACCATCGTGCCCAGCGATGGCCGCTTTTGAAACGCACTGCGAGGCCAAGAGTTGGTTGTCGACGTAATCCTGCCAGCTCATGGTGATGTGTGTATATTATTTGTTCTATTGTTTTATCAAAAACAAAAATAAATTACTTTCTATTGGCAAATAATTCTAAGCAAAATCTCTAAAAAAAAAAAATAAGTAGTTTTCACTGATTTTTTCCTGGACTTGGCCGAAGAGATTCTGCTTTTCCAATCCAAATATGATTCTTTTTTCTTTTTTTGTTACAGAGAAATATACACGTTAGGCAAAGTACTCTGTCTCGCTTTTGCAAGTTTCGATATACGTATATACGCAGCTATATTGAGCGTGTGTATGTATATGCACATAAATTATCGGAAATTTTGCAGAATTTTTTTCTTCTTCTATCGTTTTTGTCGAGAATATATCAGGAAAATATAACTTGTATTGAAGTAAAATGAAACACCTACGTTGATTTACAAAAATTTAAAATGCCTTTTGCAGCAAAGCGAGTACTTTTTCTTTTGTTAAAATATGAAAACTTTTAGGTAGAAAAAAATCGAAAATGGCACACCACGGGATGACTAACGAAACTTTACACGGTGAGATGTCGGCTGCAAATGACTATGGCTGAAACTCAACTGTAGTAGATCGGGGATATTACCAACGAACAACCGTGGATAAAATGATGACTAACCGGTTATGTGAGTGAAACCAATAGAGGACGCAATGTATGTTTTCGCGTAGTGATGCCAAGTCGTATGTGGGATTAGAAAGTGATTATGCTTGAGTTGTGTTGAGTAGGTGATAAGAAATTGAGAAAAATGAAATAAATCTGTTCATTGTGTCGGTGTTTTTCTCAATTTCTTTCGTTTTCTTATATTGCAAACGGTTTTATGTGATGCATTTGAGAATATAACATTTTAGCGGTCCACCATATGTCCTTCAACAACGATCGGAGCATACATGTGTGTTCGGCGTTCGCACACTAGCGAATTTCCCCACACGAATACGCATGTATATATAAATAAAAATAGAAAGCCGGTTATGTACATATGTTTGATAACGAGATACATACGATGAGTGGATGGACCAGAAATAGTAGTAGTCCGTAAGGAGTTGGTTCACTTGAACCGGTCGGGAAATGTGATGCCAAGTTTTGGTTATTATGTAGACGTTTGTGCGAAACTGATTGTTCTAACAAAAATTAAAACTTTCCTTACAGCTACTCTGGATATGTAGAGAACATTGAATGTATGCAGATGAATGCTTAAGAATCGTGAAATGTATATTGATGGATATGTATATCGATAAATGTATAAATATGTTGATAATTGCCTACGAACCTAAATAAAATTGGGTGACTCATTTTTCCTATGCACCAATTTATTGACTTTCTACGCTTCTTCTAGCCACAGATTTACCTTTTTAAATGTAGTGTTAGTTTACTTCATTACTATTGTTTAAACTGCGCATAATACGTATATACCATAGAGACATAGAAATTATTATGTTCATAAATCCAATTCGGCACTGAACGACATAGAATTTCAGTGCTGCCCCCTTTCTTACCGTAAACACAACGACAGAACGACCTGTGAAAACTGAACGAATTTTTCGATTGGCAAGTGACTCAGAATTCGGCAAGATGGAGCCTTTCGCTTGGTTTTTACAAATCAGAATCAGCACGTGTGTGAAAAGTGCCAAATTGAACTCGTAAAATGTGCGTAAATTTTTATAAAATATATTTAAATTCTATTTCAAATTAAAGATAATAAGCTCCTCTATCGATTGAATAAATTTTTATTAGCCTTACACCACAGTAAACTGCGAAAAAATATTCATAAAATTTCTCGACTGAAAAATGTCGATCGATGTATATTTTTTTCTGTTCTTCGGTCTTGCTCTAGAATGAGCTAACAAAAAAAATTCTCTGTGTTTTACTTTTTTTATCTATCTACCTATACACAAATTTATATTTTGCCACAGATACATATCAGACTTGTGATTCGATACTTGAGTGAAGGATAAAATAAAGAAATAATAAATTAATAGAAAATGTAAAATATCTAGAATATGTCTGCATAATTAATTTTTTTCGAACTATGTACTCCGTGCCACTTTTGCTGTGGTTATGTGCACTCTCCACCATTTCTCACACTTCATACGTGTATGAAATGAAATCAAAATTGCCAGATGCAAATGGCGATTGATGGAGGATTACAAGTTCGAATTTATTATATTAAAAGGAGGGAATAAAAACTTAATTTTATTGAATTTTGAAAATTGTTTATTTCTTTTATACAGGGATGATCGTACCGAATTATCTCATGATGGACCCGCTAATATGGACCCAGAGGGAGTGATCGAATCAACATGGGATGAAGTCTTCGACAATTTCGATGACATGAGCCTTAAGGAGGAGTTGCTGCGCGGGATCTACGGTTATGGTTTCGAGAAGCCATCGGCCATTCAGCAGCGAGCCATTATTCCCTGCGTTAAAGGTCGTGATGTCATCGCACAGGCCCAGTCTGGTAAGTTCTTAAGCTTACTCAATTTAAAACATGCCTACGTATCAAAAATATCGGTAATTTATGCGGTTTTTTCTACTATCCGAAATGGAACATTTTTCTGTTTGCTATGCATTGACCATGACGCTAACTATTATCAGGAAGTGGCGCTCAATGCACGTGAAATGCATTTGAGGTGGCTTAAGGTCATTTTATTCGAGGAAAACAAACGAACAAAAATTGCGATCAGCACTCCCCTGCTTTGGTGTCGTTTGTCTTACTTAATGCGTTTACTTATGAATTTTGGAGCCAATTTCAACAAAGCAATTATTTAGTCAACTTCGCAAACAAAGATTCATTTTTATTTATTTTATTTGCTGTCCAAGCTAAAAGCTTTCAATTCTTTGTCTCGCAAGCAGTGAATCATTGCTGTTGCGACTTTTCGCATCAGTCTCGAATGAAACTCATTGAGTGAGCTGCTGCAAGCAGCTTCAATAGAAAGCATTTACGAATAATTACACGTAGGAAATGACTAGCTGCCTGTATGGCCGGTGTTTGTGAAAGTTGCTGGCGGTATGAAATGTACATTGTTGGTCGGAATAGGTAAAGAAACTGGTTCGTACTTCAGAAGAGTAGGAAGTAACAGAAAATGTTCAATGAGTATTATTTGTATTTTTTTTTCTATTTGAATCCGATTTAGTGATTGTTAGCTGCTCTTATCTGCTAACTCAGATAACATGCTGACATTTTCTTGAATCCCACTGGGAAATAACGCAACGAGTATGCGCGTATTTTTTGGGTTTTCTTGGCATATTGTCCGATCGCCGCCCATGTGCGTCTGCATTGTTTTTCCAGGAATTCACACACGTGAACACATGGTGACCATAAAACAACCCTGCTGGTTCATTGTCACCCCTAAACACGCACATCTTTTCATTTTACGAGCACAAAAGCCGGTTTTGGGAGGGTGAAAACGAGAACTTATTTCGAGTGGCAATGTTTCGTATTCATGGCCTGCGTCTTAGGCATTGCCATCGCATTTTCTTCCTGCCCTCGTTTGTTCATAAAGAGAACAATTATGTATAAATGTCGTCTAAAACTATAATAACATGGTAAACAATAATTTTTTTGTTTTTTGTTTGATAATTAAGGTACTGGAAAAACTGCAACATTTTCCATTGCAATTTTACAACAAATTGATACGTCCATTCGCGATTGTCAGGCACTGATTTTGGCACCCACTCGCGAGTTGGCTAGCCAGATCCAACGCGTAGTCAATGCGCTCGGTGAATTCATGAAAGTCTTCAGTCACGCTTGCATTGGTGGAACGAATGTCCGTGAGGATGTTCGCAGCTTGGAAAGCGGTTGTCATGTCGTAGTCGGCACTCCAGGCCGTGTATACGATATGATTAATCGTAAAGTTTTGAGAACAAGCAGCATCAAGCTGTTCGTCCTGGATGAAGCTGATGAAATGTTGTCGCGTGGTTTTAAGGATCAAATTCAGGATGTATTCAAGATGCTTCCAAACGATGTCCAAGTCATCCTGTTATCCGCTACTATGCCACCTGATGTATTAGAAGTGAGCCGTTGCTTTATGCGCGATCCAGTAAGCATTTTAGTCAAGAAGGAGGAGCTGACTCTTGAAGGTATCAAGCAGTTTTATGTGAACGTAAGGCAGGAGAACTGGAAACTGGGTACATTATGTGATTTATACGATACACTTTCCATTACTCAATCGGTAATCTTTTGCAACACTCGACGCAAGGTAAATTAAACAAAAACAATTGTGCTTATGATTGCAATGTATTGCGACAAGAAAATTTGTGATCAACTCTGAACTTTCCAGGTCGACCAACTTACTTCAGAGATGACCGATCATAGCTTCACTGTTTCGGCAATGCACGGTGACATGGAACAGAGGGATCGTGAACTCATCATGAAGCAATTCCGTTCTGGTTCTTCTCGTGTTTTGATTACAACTGATTTATTGGCTCGTGGTATCGATGTTCAACAAGTTTCACTAGTCATCAACTACGATTTGCCATCGAATCGCGAAAACTACATTCATAGGTAAGTGTCAAACAACACGTTAACTAATTTTGTCATTCGATCTAATGTTTTTTGCTCCTTTTTTTGCAGAATTGGACGTGGTGGTCGTTTCGGTCGTAAGGGTGTAGCCATCAACTTCATCACAGATGAGGACAGGCGAATCTTGAAGGATATTGAACAGTTCTATCATACAACCATTGAAGAAATGCCAGCTAATATTGCTGATCTTATTTAAACATTTTTGAGCAGCCGCAATATCTTCTTTAATACAAAGTGCGCTCATCAGCAGTTAAACATCAACAAGCTACAACTAAACAACAAAAAAGTAAATTAAACAAGAAAACCAACAATTGTTTTAGCTTTTTATAGATATATATCTGAAAATAATAAAAAGCTAACATTCATTCATCCATTGTCTAGAAGTAATTTATATACATATAAACAAAACAAGAAATATGAAACGAAAAAGAAAAACAAACACAATCCAACATACAAGGAGGAGGAGAGAATTCAGTTTTTTTTTTCAGAGATGAGATTTTCAATTCCTTTTCCTAGTTTTTATACTTAAGGAGGATACACACATTCTTTTTTTTTAACTATAAATCAGCTTACATAAAGAAAATGAAACTAAATTATAGAATATAAACAAAATAAAACATTTCAATAGGTATGTGAGTATTAGCAATTTATACAGTGTAATCAAAGAAAAACTAATAAATATTCTTTCTTAATATGTCGGTGCACATTGTTACTGGAGATTAATCAAATTGATGTTTGATCTGATAGGGCTTCTGATTTGATTAGTTGTAAATCTCGTTTAGTGTGTTTTGCCTCAGGTGCGTGTGTAGGAGAGTATGGTAGGACGAACTATGTAGCAGATGACGTCATGTTTGATAGATGAGGATGTAGAGTGCGCATTATGATCGGATTGGGAATCACATTGAGCTCTGTGTGACCGCCTCATAGGATCGGAGAGGTGGTGGTGTTCATTTTCATTTTCAAATTCACAGCCTTGCATCTGTGGAATCGAAGATGCATCCTTCTTTTCTTCATTTCGTTTTGCCCATTTTCCGACACCCAAAATGGATTTCATCCGTACTGTACCCGTCAGAAACATCTAATTTCGTTCAGTTTCGGTTTGACATTCGCACCCTGGCATTACAGCGGCTCCCCGGTCATCTGCTAAGTGCTTATGGAAGTGGCGAGGAAAACGCCGGAAAAGATAAGATCCGTACTCTACAGGCTAATAGGTAACTAATATTTGTGATTAATTCCCTGCTTGACTCTTATCTAATCGTATTGGTTAGTTGCAGGTGTTCCATAGAAGATAGAAAACTCACAAGTGCTGTCGATGGCGATATAAACCGCTGTGACGTTTATATATTTCATTTTATTCGTTTTCTCTTTCCCTTTTCGCTTGACATTCATTCAACATCATTCGAACACCACCCACCATAACTGTATGATGTTTTAATTGGGCTAACCGGGAAAGGAGGAGTGCTGCACGAGAAATAAATTGAAGAAAATTAGTCATTTTCATAAATAATATCGCTTAGTGGAAGTGTGTGTGTGTGTGTGTGATTAACGCGAGGATCAGGATGGGGCAGCACGTATCCCGGACAGATTTCGAATGGGCGTACACCGAGGAGCCCCATGCAAGCCGACGAAAAATAATTCTCGAAAAATACCCGCAAATCAAGAAACTCTTTGGGTATGATCCGAAATTCAAGTACATCGCCGCGTCTATGGTGTTAACACAAATCCTCATGCTGTTCATAATGAAGGATCGTTCGTGGCCGGTGATTTTCCTGACGGCGTACTGCTTTGGTGGAATTCTGAATCACTCACTGATGTTGGCTGTGCACGAGATTTCTCATAACTTAGCCTTCGGCCATAGCCGTCCACTGGCTAATAGGATATTGGGTTTCATCTGCAATCTGCCCATTGGATTACCGATGTCTATATCTTTCCGGAAGTATCACCTGGAGCACCACAAGTGAGTATATGAGTGTGAGTTGTGTGTATAACAATTCCTACGTGACTGAGATGGTATTCTTATCGATGTTTGTACAATCCGCTGCTGTCAACCATATACTTTATGTGCGAAAAGGCATAAATTAGCTGTAGTTCTTTTTATTGCGCGCCGAAAAGAGTGGACAGGAAGAATTGTTTCGCAATTGGTTACGTTGACGCGTTGTAATGTATACGTGCATGGCTTGCCCACTCCCAAGGGCGCTGTTCAATGAGTTGCCACGGAGATAGTAACTATTCATGCAAGCAATAACAAAATTGTTTAAACACACTTATCTGATATCGCGTTTGTTCGTTTGCTAGTTGACATTCGTGATATAGCAGATCGTTATGCAGTCATGATGACACATTGTTTATCTCATTAGCGTTCGCCTGGTACGTTGTTAGCAAAATTGTAAATTCCCCAAGGGTCTAGACCACCTATCTCTAGACTTGTACTTCGCCGCCATACTAATCAATGACACGCACATGGATTATGACTACATTTCGTTATCTACCACAGTTGCGTGAATTTCTTACACCCCCTCATGTATCAATCTTAATAAGTGACAAATTTACTGTTTCAGATATCAGGGTGACGAGGTAATTGACACCGATATACCAACCCTACTAGAAGCGAAACTATTTTGTACTACATTTGGAAAGTTCCTGTGGGTTTGCCTCCAGCCATTTTTCTACATTTTCCGGCCACTGATCATCAATCCAAAGCCCCCAACGCATATGGAAATCATCAATGCCATTATCCAGCTGACCTTTGACGGAGTGGTGGTGTACTTCTTTGGTTACAAAGCCCTAGCATACCTGCTCATTGGCTCAGTATTGGCTATGGGACTTCATCCAGTTGCCGGACATTTTGTTTCCGAGCATTATATGTTTGCAAAGGGCTTTGAAACATACTCATACTATGGACCATTGAATTGGATTACATTCAACGTTGGCTATCACAATGAACATCACGATTTTCCAGCTGTGCCCGGAAGTCGCTTGCCAGAAGTTAAACGGATTGCCCCCGAATTCTACGATACAATGCCTCAGCACACCTCTTGGGTGCGTGTTTTGTACGACTTCGTCATGGATCCAGCCGTGGGTCCCTATGCCCGTGTAAAGAGACACCAGCGTGGCCTTAAAACATAAATCTACGACATGGACTGCAAACAGAGAATCCACTCGTAATCTCAGCTCTTAGTGTGTTATTTCTTATGTTTTTTGGTTTTGATTCTGTGTAACTATGTCTTTACATCAGCACGTGACATTATGAGTTTTGCCAGCACAACAGGTTATTCGGATAGCTATGTATGTTTTACACTTTATACAAGATTTCCTACAGAGAAAATACAGAGATGTAGATAGCGTGCGGTGTAACTATAGCTATAGTATTATTAAGTTTTTACATGCCAAAAAAGCGGTATATTTTACATCAATATACATTTACATTAAATCAATATATATACATATATATTAAGAATGCGTTCTAAAATCAAAATCAACTATATATATTACTATAGTGTATTCCTTGTTTGATGTTGATATTAAAACAATGTGAATGTATGGAAATTATATTTCGCTTTGCCCAAAACAGCTTTAGCACTAGGATTTTTTAAACCATAATTATGAAGGGAGTGAAATGGATGCTATTAATGTAAATAAACTCAACTATTTTGAAAACAAAACAACTTAAACTACTTGTCTCGTATTTTATTCAATGGAAATCGAAAACCATCGCATTGAAAGGCGATCACATCAATTGGAAACTATAGTTTAATCATTTCGACATTGAAATTCAGTTTAGACACATTACACTTAACTTCAAGCAACAAAACAAAGGCTGAGATTGGTGCGCCTCGTTCATCAATTACTTCATCCATTAAATTGCGTTTATCGTCACTTATTGTTTGAGTATGATACAGACAGAGGATGTTGCAAAGTGTTTTCCAGTCGGATGTTTGTGTTTCATTAAAATCAAATAAAAAACTCACATCCTCCCAAATTTTGACCTGACTCCCACTTAGTCCAATTGAATCGTATCTCACTTGAGAAACAGTCTAAAGAGCACCGCCCTGCACTAATCATGAACCATTACTTACATCTTATCACACCTAAGTAAAAGAGGATACATTCGATGTAATTAAAATAAAGCACTTTCAGCTCTTTTGGTTATTTATAAACACGTCCCATTTCAATACTGTACTCCACGAAGGTGAACACTTGATGTTGACTTGCTTCAATTACTTGACTGTGACGTCAATGTTGTCCCTGTTGTTTATATAAAATAAATTCTGTCACAAAGGTGCATGCTCTGAGAGGCCAGACAATCGACCAAAGAAATCATACGCAGTACGCTTGTCTATGAATACATAAAATTACACTTGTAGGCGTAGTGATAAAAGTTTTGACAATCTGTGGATGGGATAAAGAACAAAACTCTCACGCATTCACAAATAGAAAGACTATCAAAACGTATTTCTAAATAAGCTTGTGCAGGCAAGACCGCAGCATGCCCGAGAGAATTATGATAATAACTCTTATTTCTACTGACATTTATCACAGTAATAATTGACCTCAACACGACAAGGTCAGGTTTTTTTGTTATAAACCTCAATAACACATAATATATGTATGTACATATATAAATATAAATATTATTATAAGGAGAGAGTCGGAGAAATATATTTCCGCTAAATATAAAATCTGTCGCCTAAAAATAACCCACGAGTGAAGCTGAGAAGAGAGATGCTACTAAAAAGAAATAATTAAAAAAGCGTTCAGTTCGCTGCTATCGCTACTGCTTGTGACGACAAACTTTTCTCTTACTCTCTCTCTCAGAATAGGTACAACGCTCTCAGGACACAAATATTACTTTCCATTTCGGAAAGTTTCGGAGACAATGTCCGCATTCTGCTTGTGCACTTGTACTTGACCTTAGGACCCGTAACGTAATAAATTCGCTACTATTTCTGTCAGCAATACGAGGTGAACCCCTACCTGTTCAACAGAAAATAGGGGTAACAGGCAAACCTGCAAAAGTCCTGTCCATTGAGCTTTCACATTGTGGGACATGTTGGGGATACATATCTACATCTGTGTCATCTCTTGAACTCGCCTGTGCAGGCGTCGAACTAATAGGAACATGTATGTGCCTTCTATGTACGTTCAGATTCAGTTTTATGCTCTGAAAGTTGAAAATAAACTGGAGCTTTTCTCCGCACAGCATCATTCGAGAGCGAAAATCTTTCTCCGCAATATTGAGGAGCATCATTTTTCCGGCTACTTCGTCGAGTACATTGTTGGCTGTGGTGGCTGTTTATTCGAAAGATACTTATAAAACCGTGAGAATCAGAATATTCGGTGGCATTAAGTTTTGACGCATCCACCGGTTCTCATCTACTCTGTCAGTTTGTTATATTTTCTTTGATTCAATCTACGCTTACTTCATTTCAAGGATACTATTTAACGTGTGTGAGTGCGTACTTATGCATTGTGTTACGTTCTACGAAACTATTTTGTGTTGCAATTCTCTGTTTTGCTATTATTCACCTAATTCGTTCAATCGTTTGTACTGCAAGTGTTGTTTGTAAAGACTACCTGTGAAACGAATTACAATTTTGATTTAATCGGAAATGTGAAGAGACTATTTATGAATTGCTTCTATTCGCTGAAGTCTCTTGAAGTGAGTGAGGGGGAAATTCTATTTTGCAACTAATTCGCGTGATAACAAACACAAACGGATATCGACATTGACGGGACTTAATTGGTCAAAACCAAAAACAAAAAATAACTCGAGATACTATTCAATTTATTTGAATTCAAAATAAGAAAAAGGAAACGATACCGCTCTCGCCGGTAACTGCTCTATCCTCATGGGAAGCATAGGTAAGATGTGACTTTATTTGAATGGCTAATGCCTCCGTAATGGTATCCACCGTTTATATAAGGATATCAATAAAAATGAAAATGAAGAGAATTTATTTTTAGAAGCAGTTCAACGAAAGCTTGAATGTCATCTGTCCTTAGGTTTTGCACTAGAAGCTACAAATATAGATATGGACTTTGGTAACCTTTAGTAAAAATTTAGAAGATAGATTGCTTTGCTTATGACATGCACATGATTTCATGATCAATATCAATGTATAAATAAAAATCCTAAATCACTAACTCGTTATTATTCAAAACGATTAATGATAATCTGCACACGTATGAGTCAATTCTACTCATGAATAAATTATCTCTAGACACTGAAAATAATGGTACTTTAGAGGCGTGAAATTCCCAAATAATTCGATATTTTCCATACTGACTTTGATGTATGTGCTCTGATTGCCTCTTTCATTATTTGGATAGCAAATTCGCACCTCTAATTATTTTATTTCGCATACTACATGCAGACAGCAATCATTTTTGCAATTTTCGCCTCAGGCGAATTTCAAAGACGGAGGTTGTACCGTGTACAGTATAAAAAATGAAACTTATAAATTATGCCTTACTGTGTATACACTATGGCATTAGAACTCCACACTGTTACTGTAACCGAAAATTATATTGGAAAGCAGAAATTCTTTCATCAGTTCCTCGTTTAAATTTAATGTAAACTATTCCCAAGCACATGTTGGCTATTGGTGTTTTCAGATTAAGGCGAATTAATCCATGTGATAGCCATTAAGAAACATTAGTGTGTCAACCGTTTGAGTTGTGAGATTCTGAACGCTAGACAACAGAATACATTGTGTATATAGAAAATCACCGCCACGACGTCAGTTTTTTTCATACCCCTTCCTATTTTTATCCCGAACACTCTGTCCAATAAACTCAATTTCGAGGTCATGTTTGCCATTTAATTAACCTGCAAAAAAAGAACACACACAAAATAAATAAAATAAGAAAATTCATATTTAAATACATGTACATATATTATAAAAAATACAAATCAACAAATCAACCCCTCCTATTCCGCAAGGGATGCTGTGTGGAGAGAAAATGTCTGAAGAAGAAAAAAAAATAAAAAAAAACAAGAAAATGTCCAAAGTATAAACGGAAAATTTTTTTTGTGGGACGTGCCAAAAACGCATTTTGAATATGCTGTTACAGATCACAAAATCGAAGCAAAATAAAGTGCTACACATCCACTACACCTCGTTCCACGGTGTTAAACTACAAAGACTACAAATCATCGGAGGATACACCTTATTATTTGAAATGGCTAGTTACCCGAGTCGTCTGGCATACATCATCAATAAACTGGTAGTAGATATGTGTTGTTGGGTATACTCCATTCGAGATGAGATATTTGAACCTGAGAACAATGATTGTTTTTGTTTTTCGTGTTAAAAAATAAATAACAAGCACTGTGTTCACATATGAAAAAGGAACAAAAAAAAAACATTTATCTTTTTGGCTACTCACAGCCGCTTTATGTTCGTTCGTCTGGTCCTACACACCAGATATATGTACGAAGATAAAAAGGCGAGTTTTCTTATTCACAAAAAATATGATCTACACAGAAAAGAAATCTATGAACTTCCCACACGAGTTCCCAGCGGCAAACACCAAACACATAGTCTCAAATGTGAAATGGTTAAAACGGTTGCGGGCGGTAAAATCGTAGGTAGTTGAGTACCCTACCAAGGGTTGGCTATAAAAGTCCTTTTTACTTACGTCATTTAGCCGGCGAATCCTTATATGTACCTCACACAACTCGTGTAGCTATTATTAGATGAAATTGATTTGTTGAGCTATGGGAGAAAGATTTGCCCACGAGTATATGTTATAGCCGAAAAACCGATGGCGTATACTTACCATTTGTATTTTATTAAATTTCGACCCCCCGGCAAGAGGTTTTCATCATCCCTCGTGGAGGTTATTTAATTTATACTTGACGTCATTGTGCAAATTTTCTTACATCATTCAAATTCAATGTCAGTTACTTGCCACGAGTACGAGACCCTTGCTAGTGGGTGATTTTTATTTTAACACTATCAATCTGTATTTCTTATGTATCATCCCAGTGATATGGGTGGGTGTACATAATGTGCACTATTGAGCTTACCTGAATAACCTCACTTGTTTCAATTCAATAAATTGCAGATTGAATCGATAGAATGATTTGCGCTTCAGTAAATACACGTAAAACTGTCTGTTATTGCATTAGTAATTTACAAGTTTGTTTTGATAAGTTTTATAACCTACCTTGCTAACTGCACAGATTGGAATTAATAGAGATGATTGCTGGTGTGGGATGCAGATACATCTGTGGGCATGTTTGTTCGATAGTTAAACACTTTCTAGGAATGTAGTGAGTAATGCTGCACACAGTTTTGGATGGAAATAGATGAACTTTGTTCAGAGTTCAATATCAATAATATTTCCTTTTTTGCTTTTTGTGGCTACAAGGGATACATTTCGAAAGTAGGTCTCTGCAAGGATGGTGTCATGTCATATCTTGAACCAGTCAGTACAAATCTCTGCGTCAAGTAGTGTGTGTTCGGACATATATTTAATGAGGCGATCGATTTTTATTTACGAGTCATGACAATTTCAATAGGATTGTCAAAGAAATGATGCTCATCTAACTTCGGTTATTCCTAATTTATTTTCCACTAGCTTTCGATTTCTTTATTCAATAATAGTCTGTACATGTTTACCGAACAACTTAGACTGTGTTTTATGAGTATCCTGCCTATACATATATGTATCAATTCAAAACCTTACTCTTCCAGTGGTTTAAGTAAATATTTTCCAAAACAAAACTCGATGCAAGCCTTAAAGCCATCGCTAAACAAATAAACTGTGAAAACATCCGAACCGTATGCCATAAATCTATTCACCTTGATTGTGCGAGACATTTCGGTGCTTTCCTTTCTTCCATGAGCTTATTTCGTTTTTGTTTAAAACAATTGACGGCGGGCGGAGGCGTTCAAGCAAAAATGACCATCGTCAATACATTAGCTAGCCACACCGGTAATTATAATGGTGTTAACCATTCGCATCAACAAACACCTTTTAGATTCATGATTCATTTCACTAATTTCAAATATTTGCCCCACACTCCACGTCGTTGAGCGTTGGCAATGGTTTACACTGGCTGCACAATGTATACAAAAGTGTACAAAAATACAAACAAATAAAGATAAAATACACTCTCATACATACACTGAAGACAGCAATAAAAAGGAGAAAATCAAAATCAAATCAACTCGCATTAAAAATAAGAAAGAAACAGACAAAAAAAAAAAGACAGCCAAGATGAAAATCCAAAATGAGATCACAAATCTAATTGAAATATAAAAACGTTAAATTGCAAATTGCCATTGATAAATAAACGAAAAAACGGATTTTCAATGTAAACTAACCACAACAAATCGACAAATCGAGTGTATTCACAGTTAGTTGGTTGGAAAAACGCCTTGGATACAACGAACGAAAGGATGGTGTACCCTATCGAACAAGCGCGGACTCATCCAAAGAACGTATGAATTCAACCGAATGCGATGGATATTTTTGATAACCCACACGCTATTTCGAGATCGAACAAATCTTAAAATAAATCCTATATGTTTATCGGTCACCCTCCGTGCCCCGCTGTCGATAGATTCGGCACAACATACACTCGGAAAGTGTGGCGGACATGGATACGATTAAATCAACGAAACGTGCTGTAAAAGTACCACTCGTATCGGATTTGAGCGAAATTTCATATTTCAATCTTGAGATGTTTTCCAAAGGATTTTTCTTTGCCTTTAGACAGACGTTTGAGGGATCACAAGCACAACCACTTGTTGAAAATCGTGTGTATCGGATGTGACTAAGAATTTCAAATAAAACACTTGGGCATTTTTTGTGCGACACACAAATTAAGATAACCAGCAATCAACGAGGCTATAAAGATTATTTTGGAATTTTCATTTTGTTTTCACTTCAGAATACACTGAAGTGGTACTATCAAGCCGATTTCACTGATTTGAAAATGGAATAAGAATAAGTCAACCGCAATTTACTGCGTCTGTCAAGGACCAGCACTTATGAGCAGAATTTACTCGTATGAATAAGAGTTGTATAAGAACCCTACAAATTGCTGATAAGATACTGACGTTGCCTGGCCGATAAACGACTGAGTAACTCACTTCGGGTTGATTCATATTATTTTAAGTGGGAAAAGATATTACACACGAGTGTATGTATGTAGGTTGCATAATTTTATCGCATTTTCGTATTGTGGCGCTATTTTGTGAACGATCGATTAGAATAATCTCCGAAATGGGCCAGACACAAGTTGACTTCATGAATTTACCTATCAATAAACCATGCTGACATAAGAACTTCACTACGCTGTCGTATGTGTGACAGTTTAACCAAAAGGTAACTGACAAGTAGTACAGCGCTCGTGACGCTTGTCAAATAATCAACATGATAAACATACATACACACATAACAAAAACCAATTCAAATTTAATCTCTATTCACTAAGATTATCTAAATCTACGCGAAATCAAAGTGATTTGAAATTAATGAAAAGACGTGCGTCTTCACACGTCTAATATTAACTTCATCAAATTGGATAAGCTGACATTGAACATTTACATTTAATATTCATATTTTCAATGAGAAATGACACTACCCTGAGAGCATCGCACTTTTATGACAAGCTCGTGTTTGGGCCATTTTTCTGTAGTTTGATTAATGTCTTTATACACGCAGAGGCTGTGATCAAGTGATTCCTTTTCGCTTGAGGACATTGAGGTCCATAAAACTTACTCTTCAAAGCACTTCCACTGTCTGCGAAAAAGCGCATGTGAGGAATTAAAATTTTTTTACTGATCTTACAATAACTTTGCAATGAATCAGCTATGTGTTTTTTTTTTTTCACATGGAATATTTTCTGTCTACGACGACGGCGGGATCCTCTAGAGTATTTTCTACTCTTAATTATTCGCATAGATCATGTTTTCATGTTTCCCCCCTTCAATGCTCATGCTAAATTTGTGGCTTAATTTAATCACAGTCGTCTTTTAAGTCTTAATTCGCAACAATCTGAACGGTTCCATTTTGATTGCCTACAAGCCAGATAGTCTAGAGAATCAGAAAAAGATTATATGGATGAACCATTCGAATAATATAGTAGCAACCGACATCAAAGGAGAAGTATATTTATAATTATTTTTTGACATAGGATTCGTTTTTAAAGAAAAGAAGAACACAAAAATAAATAAAAATAAAATATGAATTTCCTGTGTTTGTCATACGGAGTGGCAATAAACATTAAGATATTGTCACTCTTAACACATATGACACATCAGACTGTATATACGAATACATATACGATTTCCTGAACCCTCATTTAAATATAAAGACGGGGAGACGTGTTGTGTTGGGCTCCTGGAATACACTGAAAAGCACTAAAACCCGGTGATTAATGTGCTGGCTTTGATGCGAAGTGAAGAAAAGAAAAAAATTAACAAAATGAGATATAAAAAGAGCAGAGTTTCAGATGAAAATCAGGGCGCCAAACTGTCTAAAGCCAACAAGACCATCGAAAACGGTCACGTCATCCCGATGGTCATCAGCAAAAAAAAAAACAAAAAAACAAAACACAAGAAAACAAAATACAATTCACAAGTATGAACATTTTGTGTCTTAGTTCAAGAGCAGCATTCGCGTATAAAATGTGTAGATTTTTAAATAAATAAATAAATAAACATTCACGTTGTTGCGTGCTGTTGGGTCCCGAGTTGGTTCTCGTGATCGTGCAGTGAGTGGAAAAACTTATGAAATATATCTTTTCGGATATCACACGCTGTTCGACCCACCCCCTAACCGAGTGTGACCTAGTTGAACTTAGTAGACTTTCTTTTTATAGACAATCGTTACCTTTGCACTTAATATTTAAATAAACTTAATGGGTAGGAAAATAAAGAAAAACCCGAAAGTGAATAGGGTGTGAAAAAGTAAAAATCTTTGCTTTTTAGTGGGTAATAAATTTTGGCCAGCACAATTTTAAAATTATTATCAGCATGAGACGGACACAGGAGAGCAGCGACCACGTCAGGGTGTGGGAACCAGTGGCCAGAGGCAGCCAATAGAGCAAGAAATCTTTTGGACACTTTTCGAAAATAGAAAACATCGTCTCTACAGCGCTGCTGGCGGCGCGGCGCTGTATTGATGTGTGTGCGTTGTGGAAATTTTAACTTGCCTGACGGATTAATTCGTGCTGGCGGGCATTGCTGACGTCAATGGAGGATTGGAGCGAACATGCTTAGTTTGAATGCGTACATTGATAGAGGGTGTATTTTCGGGGGCGGAAAGTGTGCGCAATGAAGATCAATAGAATTGAGGCAACCCAGACACTTGAGTGTCACGAAAAAAAATAAATAAATAAATAAAACTAGGTAACAAGACGAATGCAAACACATGCGTTCATACAAAAGACAACGGATTTGTTTCCATTCTGTTTTCAGTCGTTTTGTATACAAAGATATTCCGATAGGGCAGACAGTGAGCAAGTAAATCTGTTGCATAAGGCTAGCCGATTACATGTAAACTCGTTCTGTTTAGTTTAAATTGAAAATCCTTACAAAGAATCATTTAAAAACGTTTCATTTACATTCTTTTCAGAAAAACGACTTTCATTTCGCATCATGAGGCTTACAGAGGGCTTAACAAATAACAACAACAGCAGTCATAACCACAACAACAACAATAACAATAATCACTCGAGTAGCAACAATAATGGACCATCAGCGGGCAGTGGCAGTGCTGTGAAAATGCTGGAGGTACCGAATGCAACGTTCACCCGTCGAACAAGTATTTACAAGAAGCCACCGGAGAACACCGATGGTGGCGTAATACATATCATCCCAGAAATAGAACTACCACTGATGACGTTCTCTGATCAGTACAACATTGAGAAGACCGTTGCGGAGGGATGTTTTGCAAAGATTTTGCTCGCACTGCATCGGCCAACAAGTACCCAGGTCGTGCTGAAAGCTGTACACGCTGAGCTGACCACACTTAAGGACTTCCAGAAAGAGTTCCATTACAACTACCAACTGAGCCATCAGCGGAACATTCTGAGTGCCTACAATGTGGCCTTCCAGACAAAGGACTATTATGTGTTTGCCATGGAATTCGCGCCCTATGGAGATTTGGCAGCGAATCTGGGATCAAATGGGTTGCATGAGAGCGCTTGCAAATTAATTTCGGAACAGCTGAGCTCTGCACTTGGCTTTATGCACTCGAAATTCCTGGTGCATCGTGATCTGAAGCTGGAGAATGTCTTGGTTTTTGCTCCCGATTTCTCGCGTGTGAAACTGTGCGATTTCGGTGCGACCACCAAAAAGGGGATACTTGTGCACAAGGTGAAGCACACGTGGATCTCGTTTGTCCCGCCCGAGGTAATAGAGATCGTCAAGCACGAACGGTTCATCTGCCGGACCAGTAGCGACTCGTGGCAGTTCGGTATTCTCCTGTATTCCATTCTGACTGGCAGTCCGCCATGGAAGTCTGCCGATTGGGTGAAGGATGCAAGTTATGCAGCGTTCATGAAGTACGAGGAACGGAAAACCACTAAGATTCCCGACAACTTCCGACGGTTCTCGCCGCGCTTGATGCGATGCTTCCGTAAATACCTGAGCCACGATCCTGAGGATCGGTGCAAGATTACCGAGATCACTAAATACATGAAGGATCGTTGGGTGGAATGCAAGGTATCATCGTCGAAGTCAGCAACACTCATCTCGCCGCAACCAGATCAGGATTCGTGCATCTACTTAAACCAACGAGAAACGAAGTCATTTTCTGATGAAAATAAGAGCCGACTCAAAAGGCTAATGAGCAGCTACGGACTAGAGGCGACCATTGACCAAACGGCGGTGCGCAAAAGAGTACTCGACTGGCTATCGACCTGTGATAATAATTTCGACACTGAAGTGGAGAGTTTGGTCTTGGACATTAGTCAGCAGGAGTTGGGCAATGATTCTCATTAGATTTGTTCAGCGCGGGCAGTGAGGATTACCGATCCAGGATTTGTAGTTGGAAGGTAGAAGGTCTGTTTATTTGCATGATGCTTCCAACATTAACATTGCCGTAGCAGTGACCTCTTTATTTGGACCATTCACAAAATGTGCAAAATACACACACAAAAAAATTGTTTGACAATAAGTGGGTGGAGTATCGAACAAGGTGTTCCGCCCGGACCAGGGCTATCACATAGAAATATACATACGTAGAACATTAGATGGCGCGAAATCAGAACATATCAAAAGCCATGCGATAGAATTGAATTTTCTAATATGTAGTTTCAACCGTAGACGAAGCGACGAGCGCGGAATATCTCCAAAGAGACTCTCTGAGAGTTCCGAAATTTAAAATTGTATTTTTATGTGTAGTATCCATTATTTATTCGTTTTGAATTTATCGTTAATTATAACAGATTTGTGATCATAATGTAGATTAATGTATTTCGTCAAATTATGTATATGTAGAACCGTAGAACTGTAAGGCTGTAAATACAATTTACTATTTTTATATGTATGTAAAAACAAAAAATGCTAGGATCTAAGTTAGCATTCGTACAAAATGTAATTAGAGGAAGAAAATGCATGTGAATCATTTTTCAGCTTTGTGCTTCTTTATCTTAATTTTAATCTACATTTAAAATTGTATTCTTTTGTAAACTTAAATAAATACTATTATAAATAAAAAGAATAGAAAAATGTTAGAATAATGGTAGCTGTCAATTTGGACTAGATTTCTATTCGATTATAGCAAATCATTTGTTTACATTAAATCATCTATCTATAGATACTAGATACATGCATGTATGTATGGGTCATGTGTGGAATATGAGAAAAAAAGAGAAATGTTTAAAATTTACTAACAGGAAATGAAACTAAACTTTGGATACCATTCGAAGAATGAAAATGTGATTTGTATGTATATGTTTTGATGCAACGTTGCAATTAGAAATAAAAATACACATTCGTAATATCTTTGTATGTTAATTCAAGAAAAAAAAAAAACAAAAAATACATTTGTGTCTGATAGACAATCCGAACGGATAGATCGATGTGATAGTTTGTTTTGTTTTCTTCTCAGTCCACGAATTCTGTTTTGATCATGTCCCTGTCATTGAGTGAAGGCTATTGATCTGCTCCATGGAGCAGTGCGATAGATGACAGTGTGAAAACGTTTCATGACGGTGTGGGGGAGTTGATGATGATAGAGCTTTGATTGATTTGCAGTTGTTTTGTATTTCTGTATGTTATGACATCGATCATTCGTTAATTCATGTTAAAAATTTATTTTAATTTTTGGGCAAAAAATTGTTCCCTCTACAACCCCGTGCAGGCAACATAAACATTTGATTGATTTGATAAACAAAAAAATACAGACAATCTGTAATTAATCAATCCAGATATTTGACGATGCTTACTTTCTCCGACACCCTATCTTCCACGAAAACATCGGAACAGGTGTTCAGAGTCATGAGCCTAATTGGGACGCTGTGGCAGTTGGAAGTTGAGGCAAGAAATCAATAAAAATAGCCTTTGGGGTCAAAATCTCAATGTTGCCGAATGCATTTCAAACTCTCAGGATCGATTAATACACACACCAGAACATGCAAAACGGTGTGCGCAAGTCGTTGGTAGGCCTAACAGAGCCGCTGTGGCAATTGGAAGATGAGGCATGAAATCCATCAGAAATGCCTTACTAACCACTGCTTAGATTTTGGGGTCAAAATCTCAATGTTGCCGGATGCACTTCAAACTCTCAGGATCGATTAATACACACACCAGAACATGCAAAACGGTGTGCGCAAGTCGTTGGTAGGCCTAACAGGGCCGCCGTGGCATTTGGAAGATGATGCACGAATTCCATCAGAAATGCCTTACTAACCACTGCTTAGATTTTGGGGTCAAAATCTCAATGTTGCCGGATGCACTTCAAACTCTCGGGATCGATTAATACACACACCAGAACATGCAAAAGGGTATGCGCAAATCGTTGGTAGACCTAATAGGGCCGCTGTGGCAGTTGGAAGATGAGGCATGAAATCCATCAGAAATGCCTTACTAACCACTGCTTAGATTTTGGGGTCAAAATCTCAATGTTTGCCGGATGCACTTCAAACTCTCAGGATCGATTAATACACACACCAGAACATGCAATACGGTGTGCGCAAGTCGTTGGTAGGCCTAACAGGGCCGCTGTGGCATTTGGAAGTTGAGGCATGAAATCCATCAGAAATGCCTTACTAACCACTGCTTAGATTTTGGGGTCAAAATCTCAATGTTGCCGGATGCACTTCAAACTCTCAGGATCGATTAATACACACACCAGAACATGCAAAACGGTGTGCGCAAGTCGTTGGTAGGCCTAACAGGGCCGCCGTGGCATTTGGAAGATGATGCACGAATTCCATCAGAAATGCCTTACTAACCACTGCTTAGATTTTGGGGTCAAAATCTCAATGTTTGCCGGATGCACTTCAAACTCTCAGGATCGATTAATACACACACCAGAACATGCAATACGGTGTGCGCAAGTCGTTGGTAGGCCTAACAGGGCCGCTGTGGCATTTGGAAGTTGAGGCATGAAATCCATCAGAAATGCCTTACTAACCACTGCTTAGATTTTGGGGTCAAAATCTCAATGTTGCCGGATGCACTTCAAACTCTCAGGATCGATTAATACACACACCAGAACATGCAAAAGGGTATGCGCAAATCGTTGGTAGACCTAATAGGGCCGCTGTGGCATTTGGAAGATGAGGATCACTGCTTAGATTTTGGGGTCAAAATCTTAATGTTGCCGGATGCACTTCAAACTCTCAGGATCGATTAATACACACACCAGAACATGCAAAACGGTGTGCGCAAGTCGTTGGTAGGCCTAACAGAGCCGCTGTGGCAATTGGAAGATGAGGCATGAAATCCATCAGAAATGCCTTACTAACCACTGCTTAGATTTTGGGGTCAAAATCTCAATGTTGCCGGATGCACTTCAAACTCTCAGGATCGATTAATACACACACCACAACTTGCAAAACGGTGTCCGCAAGTCGTTGGTAGGCCTAATAGGGCCGCTGTGGCATTTGGAAGATGAGGCATGAATTCCATCTGAAATGCCTTACTAACCACTGCTTAGATTGTGGGGTCAAAATCTCAATGTTGCCGGATGCACTTCAAACTCTCAGGATCGATTAATACACACACCAGAACATGCAAAAGAGTATGCGCAAATCGTTGGTAGACCTAATAGGGCCGCTGTGGCAGTTGGAAGATGAGGCATGAAATCCATCAGAAATGCCTTACTAACCACTGCTTAGATTTTGGGGTCAAAATCTCAATGTTGCCGGATGCACTTCAAACTCTCAGGATCGATTAATACACACACCAGAACATGCAAAAGGGTATGCGCAAATCGTTGGTAGACCTAATAGGGCCGCTGTGGCATTTGGAAGATGAGGATCACTGCTTAGATTTTGGGGTCAAAATCTTAATGTTGCCGGATGCACTTCAAACTCTCAGGATCGATTAATACACACACCAGAACATGCAAAACGGTGTGCGCAAGTCGTTGGTAGGCCTAACAGGGCCGCTGTGGCATTTGGAAGATGAGGCATGAAATCCATCAGAAATGCCTTACTAACCACTGCTTAGATTTTGGGGTCAAAATCTCAATGTTGCAGAATGCACTTCAAACTCTCAGGATCGATTAATACTCACAAACGGTGTGCGCAAGTCGTTGGTAGGCCTAACAGGGCCGCTGTGGCAGTTGGAAGATGAGGCATGCAATCCATCAGAAATGCCATACTAACCACTGCTTAGATTGTGGGGTCAAAATCTCAATGTTGCCGGATGCACTTCAAACTCTCAGGATCGATTAATACACACATCAGAACTTGCAAAACGGTGTGCGCAAGTCGTTGGTAGGTCTAACAGGGCCGCTGTGGCATTTGGAAGATGAGGCATGACATCCATCAGAAATGCCTTACTAACCACTGCTTAGATTTTGGGGTCAAAATCTCAATGTTGCCGGATGCACTTCAAACTCTCAGGATCGATTAATACACACACCAGAACTTGCAAAACGGTGTGCGCAAGTCGTTGGTAGGTCTAACAGGGCCGCTGTGGCATTTGGAAGATGAGGCATGAAATCCATCAGAAATGCCTTACTAACCACTGCTTAGATTTTGGGGTCAAAATCTCAATGTTGCCGGATGCACTTCAAACTCTCAGGATCGATTAATACACACACCAGAACTTGCAAAATGGTGTGCGCAAGTCGTTGGTAGGTCTAACAGGGCCGCTGTGGCATTTGGAAGATGAGGCATGAAATCCATCAGAAATGCCTTACTAACCACTGCTTAGATTTTGGGGTCAAAATCTCAATGTTGCCGGATGCACTTCAAACTCTCAGGATCGATTAATACACACCCCAGAACATGCAAAACGGTGTGCGTAAGTCGTTGGTAGG